>CAUYUJ010012947.1:15000-180000 GCA_963575745.1 Prorocentrum cordatum | reverse complement strand
TAGTCGTAGTCGTGGTCGTAGTCGTAGAAGCTGTAGTAGTGCCAGCGCGTTTGTATTCGATTGCTTTTCCTATCTGTATGTTAGCCCTGACAGCATGACACTTTTCCTAAGCATTCCCAAACGTCACCGGCGCGAATCGTGATATTACGGGCCCCCTCCCCCCCTGGTAACCCCGTATCGCCGGAGCAAAAAAACAATGGTCTCTAGGAAGTCGCAGTAGTCGTCGCAGACGTATAGGTAGCAGTAATATTAATGGTGGTAAGAGTGGTGTGAGTTGTACGAGTAGCAGGTGTAATAGTACTAGAGGTTGTTGCTGTAGAAGATGTAGTAGCAGCAGTAGTAGCAATAGAAAGGGTAGTCGTAGCGGTACTGCTCCAAGTGGGTGTGATTATAATACGGGTAGAAGTAATCGTAGAAGTAGTAATGATCGTACAAACCGTAGAAGTCGTCGTCGTCGTCGAAGTAAATCCACTTATAGTAATGGTGGGGGTTGTCGCAGTGGCAATTGTCGTTATCAGTGTAGCCGAAGTAGTAGTCATATTCATACTCGTAGACGTGGTAATAGTAGTAGCTGTCGTCGTCGTAGTAATCTTAGTCGTAGTTTAGTAGTCGCAGTGGTAGGACTAGTAGTCGCAATCAGAATGTAAGACATGCTGGTAGTAGGCCTCGTAATAAGGCCTAGTAGTGAAAGTATTAGTGGCAATAGTGGTAGTGATAGAGGTAGTGGCGGTAGGAGTCGTAATAGTAGTAGTAATAGTAGTAGTAATAGTAGTAGCATTCGTAGTTGGACTACTACTACTACTAAATAGTCGTGCCCATACTTGCTGTAGCAGTGTAGTCGTAATCGTAGTGGTAGTCATGAGTAGTGGTAATATATGTAGTAGTAGTACTGCAAATGATCCCTGTAATACTTCGGGACAGTTCGGACATCGTCCGTCCATTTGCTCTCTGATATTCTAGTTGTCTTAGGTCGAACAGTGTCGTTGTAAAGGAGGAAGACGATGGACGACGGTCAGATCCCCTCTCCTCTTCTAAAAAAATCTAAAATATTTCCTGTAGCTGAAACTTTTCAGCCGGGATTGGAACTGAAGTAACCAGGATTGGCTCATATTGTCTGGATTTGGGTCTTTTTCGCCATAATTGGTTTCAATACAGGTTCGACGCCTCCCCGATGTCGCGCCCCCGCCTGGTGCGGCCTCCGCCTTGCATTTCACACACCCCCTGGTTCAAACTCAACGCGTTCATGCAAATATATCCACGTCCAACGCCTGCCGAGGTCCCCGACTATCGATCCCCCCAGATGGTGCTTATGGATAAGTCTCCGCCTGGGACCAGATGTCGCCACCTACGCAGGGCAAAAAGTGAAAAGCTATGACTTCTGAGAAGCTCGCTGAACAACTTGTTGGGCCTTCTCCGAAGACACAAACGGTTCCTTCAAGGCCACAGGGCTTCTGAGACGGCCCCCTGTCACTTCCCTCTCCGTTTGCCATCGATTCGTTGGTGTGGGGACAACCCAAAAAGCGACGCAATCGAGCGCGGAGTTGGGCGATAAACCGGGCAGTGGCGATAATAACTGGAAAAGGACACAACTAACGAATCGTAAGCTTTCGAAGGGCCTCGCGGATTCTTGGGATCGGGGCGGGATCGGCGTGCCAGGGAGGAGGGTCCAGCGCCGATCCCAGAGAACCGCGCGGACCCCCGACGGTGTATGCTCAGTTGCCTGTGACAGTCACAAAGAAAGAAGGATGGAGTCAGGAGGCGTCACGGATCTGCTGCCCCTCCTCCAGAATGCAACGTGCCTGAGAGGCGCGGCAGCGAATCACATTCATCAGCTACCCCCTGCCCATTACACCCACCTGCACTACACAGGAAGGCGCTCTAAAGGGTTACTAATAGAAGCCAAGTGATCCTCGACTGCACTCCAGACATTCGCACCATGTATTTCGCGATACGCCTCGCCGCAATGTCATGAACCTCCTTTCAGCAAAGCGTGGCAAAATAGTCGAGTGCCTTGGCCTCCATCTGAGCGATTTGCGCATTGAGGCCCTGAAGTTGCACAGCGAGCTTGCTAGTCATCGTGTCCAACTTGTCGTTGACCTGTGGCAGAGCTCTGAGAAACAATATGGTCGATTGCGATGACCCTTGCAAGATCGAGGGAATGGCGCCTTCACGTAGCTATTCTTTCGAACCGGTGGACAATTTGATCTCGGACTCCTCCTCCTCCTCCTTCACGGTCCGTCTCCACCATCCTCCCTTCTTTCCTCCACGGGCCAGAAAGAATTTGATCGCGCGCTAGCAGGCACGGAGCAAGAATTGCGCAACACGCATGACTTCATGTCGCTTCCCAGAACGATGTCGATACACGCGACGTGGGCCAGGAGAAGCACCAAGAGCAAGAGGACAGGGATGGAGGGGAGAGCAGGCGATGAGGAAAATCAAGACAAGGCGGACAAGGACGAGAAACAAAAAGAGGATGAATAATGGGAAAATCGCCATGGTACGCTTTCAACGAGATGACACTTCTCGCAATCAGGCGTGATCTCAAGATCTCGTGCGATTGCATCGACCATACTGGCAACACACAGAAGAGCCGATCGTACAACGGTAGGCAATCGCAACCTGGAACCAACACACATATCAGCATGCTCCGCCTCCCCCTCCGACACGGCATGACCGTCGACGGTGATGGATACAGCTCGCAAGATCGAACCATTAACATTAAGCTCAAACAAGCGACCCCTGCAAAAGCGTCCCGCTTCTCGGTCTTTTCCTGCTCCTGCCGCCAGGCTTCGACACTGCTCTCTCCTCACTCCCTCTCCTCCTCCTCCTCCTCCTCCTCCTCCTCCTCCTCCTCCTCCTCATCATCATCATCATCATCATCATCATCCTCCGCTCATCCACGGTGCTGAAGTCCCAGGAATAGCGCGCTTGCGCGATTCAGGATCGGCAAGACGCAACAGTCAGGTTCATTCGCGGCGTTAAAGTCCAGAGAATGCTGCTTTGGTACTCTACAGGATCTTCAAACGGTGGGCTCCTAACGGGGCACTTTCTGCAGAGAAAGAAAATGAACCCTTGCGGAGGCCTGCTAAAACTTGGGGGGAGGGTTTATTCCAACAATGTCGATGAATTTTGGGTTTACACTGGTCCTCCTCCTCCTTCTACTATTCCTCCTCTTCAAACCCTCCGCTCTCTGCGTATTGGCCTCCATCCTTGCATCCGTCAATCCCCCCTCGGGCCTCCCACTCTGCCACCCTGATCCCTCTATCCCTCCCCCTCGGCGCCGCCGCCACCACCTCCTCCTCCTCCTCCCCCGCCCGTCGGTCGGAAGAAGTGGGTAGAAACATGAAGTAGGAAGGCGTTGGAAGCAGATCGGGTGAAACCACTCCATCCTTGAAGTAGGAAGGCGCCAAAAGCAGGTTGGAACCTGGGAATCCAGAAACACCCTACTTTTAACGACGGCGCGTTGAAATGCCCGTCTGTTGCTAGGAAGGTCTTGTAATGTTTTCCAGGTCCCCGCCCCTCGCCCTGCGCGTGGTCTAAAAATCGTCCCCTGGCATTGCTCTGCGGCGCTCTGTTCGGCGTCCAGACGGCCAGGATGGCCTCCAAGACGGCCAAGATGACGCCGAGACGGTCCAAGATGGCCTAAGACCACTCAACAGGCTTCCAGGATGGCCTCAAGACAGCCCAAGAGGCATCCAAGACGGCCCAGGAGGGCTCCAACAGGCCCTCCAGGACAGCCTGAGGAGGCAACAACCGCTGATGTGCCCTAAGAGTTTGCAGGATCTTGAGGCTATCGCCTGCTTGGATCTGCGACCGCTCAAGATGGCCCACGAAGCCTCCGAGATCCGCCGCCCATTGCTTGCCGGGGGTGACAGGGCGTGTGAGATGATTGGCTGCCCCCATCCTCCGTTCCCCCTCCCATGGGGCCACAGATATCGTTAGAGGGGGGGCCCTGGGGGTGCGAGGGGGGAGACGAGCGCGTCAACGCACCGTGGGGGCTCTCTAGTGCCTCCGAAGAGCTCCAGGACGGCCCCAAGCGGGCCCAAACGGAGCACCGAGACAATCCAAGAGAGTGTCGAGATGGCCCAGGGCACCCCGCGACATCCAAGAGTGATCCCAAAGAACCGCCGTGAGGGCCCCAAGAGGCAAAACTCGCCCCATCCTCTGAGGACAACATGTTCGAGATACTTCTTCTCGTCTTCACAGAGTCCACTACGGCCCAAGAAGCCCCCAAGATCGTCTCCAGATGGCCCATGAGGCCGCCAAGAGGGTCGCACGACGGCCGAATGGAGCTCAAAGACGGCCCCAGAGGCCCTTGAAGGCCCTAAGAGAGGCCCAAGAGGGCATTACGAACTTACATCTCGAGTCTGTCCCGCCGTGATGGCCCTAAGAGCCCTCAGTGACACCGAGGCGCCCCCAAGAGGCCCCCAAGAGGCTTCCAAGAGACGCCCAAGGAGCTGCCAAAAGGCCCAGAAGAGGCACCAAAAAGCTAACCAGATGCCCCCCAAAGCTCTCTAAGATGCGCCTGAGAATCATTCCAAGAAGGCCTCACATGCATTCTACAAGCTTTTCCACAAAGCTCCCAGTAGCCTCCACCGGAGGCCTCACAGAAGCCCCAAGCAGCCCCGTGACAAACCCAACAACCCCACTTGCACCCCGTCATTCCGTCCTTCCTCCCTCCGCCTTCTTCTTTCCACCTCCGCTCCTCCTCCTCCTCCTCCTCCTCCTCCTCCTCCTCCTTCTTCCTCTCCTCCGCCCCCAACTCCTCCTCATCCCTCGCAGGCGTAAAAAAACACCCAGCCACTCCAGCTCCAACATAGCCTACCGAACGCCCTGGACGTCTCTACTCCGCTGGGGGTCCACGGAATGGAATAAGCGACCTGGAAAACTGCAAGATAACCCATGGGGCCACAAAGAGAGGGCCCCAAGTCGGCCCGAGAAGATCCCTAGATCGCCCAAGAGTCTCCTACGAAGCCCAAAAGATGGCCCTAAAGAACTGCCAGAGAACACCAAAATTGCCCAGAGAGGCCTCCAAGATGATTCCGAAGGTGTCAGACGGGCCAAATAAGCCCCCCTAAGAGTGTCTAAGAGCACCACAACAAGTGCCCAAGAGGCACCCAAGAGGCCCCCTAGAGGCACGTCGGAGGTTCCCAGGAGGCCAAGCGAGAGTTCCTAAGAGGTTGTTTCATCCTTGTCATCCTGCTCTCCCTCTCCTCCTCCTCCTGCTCCTCCTCCTCCTCCTTCTTCTCCTCCTCCTCCTCCTCCTCCTCCTCCTCCTCCTCCTCCTCCTCCTCCAGCGCCAGCTCGGCCCTGACCAAGGGACCCCGAGCCCGCGTCACGGGCGCCCCTCGCGCCGCCCCACCTGTCTCTCCTCCCCTGCCGCGGCCGCCCTCGGGTACCCCCCACCTCGAGCGGGCTGGACCTCGTCTCGGCTCGGCGGCCTCGTCGGCCCAACCTGTCGGCGGCGGAACGCTGCGCGCAGCAGGCGCGGGCGTACGGTCGCGCCGCCCTCCGCCTCCTGGCCGCCTTCGAGGAGGTGCGTGGCCATCGTGCAGCGGGGCGCTGCGCGACGCTCTGGCCGCCCGCCTTCGCCGTGGCGATGCTGGCGAACGTGGTGCTGGTGAAGGAGACGGGCAGCCTCGGCCATGCGGCATGCCCGACGCCGCGGTCGACATCGACGCCGCGATCCTGGAGGCGTCCAAGGTCTTCAACGTGGCGACCGAGCTCGAGGCCGAGCTGGAGCCGCTCTGCCCCGCGGCTGATGTGGCGAGCGTCGCCGCCCCGCCCGCGTCGGACGCGGCTGCGGCCGCCGTGCCTGCCCTTGGGGCGTCGCCCCCCCCGAGGCCAGGCCTTGACGGCGACGCGAGCGTCACGGAGGACCTCGCTGGCGGCTGGCGGAGACGGCGGCAGCTGCGGCCGTGGGCATGGCCGCCCCCGACGCTGCGGGACCTCACGACGCCCGAGGCCGAGGCACGGGAGCAGCGGGCGGAGGCCTGGCGGTGGATGCGCGGAAGGGCCCCCCCGCGGGCCTGCCCGCTCCCGCCCGCGCGGCCGAAACCGCCACAGGACCCTCAGCGGCTGGCGAGGGCAAGGGTGCTGCGCGAACTTCGCGCCCTTGCGGCCGCCACGGACGAGCTCCGCGCCGCCGAGGCTGCCCTTCCTGCTGCGGGGCTTCCAGCTCCTCCTCGGCCGCCTGGGCAGCGAGCTGGGCTGCAAGGGTGAGTACGGCTCCGTGGAGCGTCAGTACCCCTCATCCCCGACCCATCGGGAACGCTGCGGCGGGCTTGGCATGTACTTCCACTAAGCCGCTTGCCGGGTTCGGAGGTCTTCGACCCGTTCGACCTGGTGCTCCTCTTCGGCCTCGGGGGGGGGCCGCCTTGTCACGTCCACGGGTGGGCTGGGGGTGAGCCCCCGCTGAGCCGCGCATTTTGCGCGCCGCTTCGCCCGCGTGGGCGGCTGAGGGCGGCGGGAGCTGTTGGCCGCACCTGTCCGCTTTTCGGTGTTCTCTCACTCAGCCCTCCTCCTCCTCCTCCTCCTCCTCCTCCTCCTCCTCCTCCTGATCTTCCTCCTGCTCCTCCTCCTGCTCCTCCTCCTTCTCCACATTCTCCTCCTCCTCCTCCTCCTCCTCCTCCTCCTCCTCCTGTTCCTCCTCTCCCTCCTCTTCCCCTCTAGAGGAGCAAACAACAACATAAAAAATTAAACGGTCAGAGGTCGGAGCGGATTTCTCGGACCGGCGCTGGATCCCCCTCCCCAGCGCCAAGTCTAGGGGGACGCAGAATGGCGTAAACTTAAAACAAGTTCGAGTTCCGCGCGGATTCCTCGATCGACCGCGCCAGGGGCGGCCCTGGAGGCGCCGCCACGAGGCTCCAGCTCCGATCTGAGACATCCGCGCGGACCTCCGAAATTCTTGTATGTTTATGTCATTGCTTGTTCCCCGAAAGTCGTCGGAACCGGGGCCGCGCGCGATCGCCTTCCGTTCGCTAGTGAAGTGGAGATGCGTTCCAAATTGTGCCACGAATTATCATTACGTTGTGGGAGGGAGGAAAAACCCTCAAACTCGCTCGACCGACCTGGCTAACTAACCTGACTCCCGCTCCTCCTCCCGCTTCTCCCTCTTTCCCCCCTTGCGGTAGATTCGTGTGGCGTCGGCGCGAGCAAAGGCTTTTGACACCGCGGCGATCGTTCAACTTTGAATCGATCAGGGCCCCGATCGTTCAACATTGAATTCAATCGGGTCCAATGGCGTTACCGTGGCCATCGGTGCTTCCGCGTCGCAGAATTCATTCTTGAATACCTTCGTCCGCGTCGCCGGCGAGCCAACGCCGCATGAACCTACCTCCACAGGTCTTAAGAAAACGCTGACGACGATGACGACGACGACTACGATAACAACCACGAGGAGCAGCAGGAGGAGGAGGAGGAGGAGGAGGAGGAGGGGGACGAGGAGGAGGAGGAGGAGGAGGAGGAGGAGGAGGAGGAGGAGGAGGAGGAGGAGGGGCGAGATTGTTCCCCGCCGACAGAAACAGGCGGGCGGTGCACAACTAAAGACCTCCTGAGGTTACCCTCCTCCAACACTGCGCCCTCCGATTGTCAGCACTTCTCTCAACCCGCTCTGCATGCAGGGCGCGCCTGCCCAGCGCCCAGTGCCGGGGGAGAGGGGGGAGGCTGCGGAGGAGACAGGAGGACGAGAAGACGGACTGTGAGGCGGGAAACCATGTTCGGAGAGGTCGGCAAGCGGTGAATCTGGATGCATTTGCTCCCCCAGGGCCCCGATACATCCACATCCACCGCCTGCCGAAGTCCCCAGAGATCGACCCACGAGCGAGTGGAGAGGGCCGAAGGCAAGGCCGCAGCGCAGAGAACGGGCACGGGCAGAAGGAGCAGGAGGCTCAGCAGCATCGTGAGCTCCTATCCCCACCCCCAGCGGGCCAGGGTTCCTCAACGCCACCAGCCTGATCCCTCGAGGTGAGGATGGACGCCGCGAAGCCCGACGGAGACGGCACATCTCTCCGCCCAAAGGGGGGTAGGAGTCGGACCGCGGGGCCAAAGCCTGCCCGTGGGATAGGGATGGGCCTGGCGGTGCTGAGAGGCAGGGACGTCCTCAGAGGGAGGCGAGGGGGAACGTTAGGGGGACCTGCTCACGGTGGGGACACAACGGCCCGGAGTCGGCGATGCATCGCCGATAGATCGGCGATAGGCCCCGACGGCGAAACCGCAAACTCCTGGACGGGCAGCTCCCGTGGGTGCGCCCTCGCCTCGGCCTCGGCTGCTGCCACGGTCACCGCTGCCTCGGTCGGCCGCCCCGGCCCGCTCGACGCGAAACTCTTCCACGTCCGTGCGGTTTCCCCTCCCCCTCCTCCCGCGCGGCCGCTCTCATCTTTCCCCCTCCCCCCCCTGCACGCCGGCCAATTGGCTTTCGGCTGCCCCGAACAGCCACCCGCTGGAGCGGGCTGCCTCTGCCTCGCCGCCGACGGAAACAGCTCCTGGGACTGGAGAGCTATCGGACTCCTTTCGGCGATGGGCGGTTGGGGGTCGATTCCCCCCCCTGAGCCCATCCCCCTAATCGTTGCCCTCTTGGGGAGGAAGATGAGGAGGAAGAGGAGGAGGAGGAATAGGAGGACTAAGAGGAGGAGGAGGAGGAGGAGGAGAAGGAGGAGAAGGAGGGCGGAGGATCGAGGGGGCTTCGAGGATCGAGGGTCGAGGATGGATCCCTGGTCCTCGAGGGGGGCCCCCCTGACATTGCCCCCGAGGGTGGGCGCGGGAAAGCGCACCGTTCGTCGGGCACGCACCGACCCAGGTCAACACACACACACACACATTCACACACACTGACACACACACACACACTGACACACTGACACACACACACACTGACACACACACACACACACACATACACACGCACTGACACATACACACACACACATACACACGCACTGACACACACACACACACACTGACACACACACACACACTGACACACACACACACTGACACACACACACACACACTGACACACACACACACACTGACACACACACACTGACACACACACACACACACCACACACACCACACACACACACACAAAAGTCGGCCAAAGCCCTGTCGCGAAGCCCGGCTAGCCGCTGAATAACTCCGAACCCGGGTCAGCGGAGAACGGAAAGAGGAGTCGGCCCACGTGGCTCCCGAACCCGTGTCAGCCAGAGGGATTGGCCCACCCCCGTCAGCACTAACCCCCGTTGCGTGAACCTCGAATTCGACGAGAGGGTGGAGCGCCGGGAAGGGGCACCATCGCCATGGACGCGCGGCCGCGCCTCGCGCCCAGCCCACCCCCTCGGCCCTGGAGAAGGCAAACGCGGCGCAATTTTTTTTGTCGCGGCGACTTGGATCCAAGACGCGGTTGGGACAGCCTAGGCACGCAATAGGAGCAAGAAAGGCGCGAAGAGGGGGGAGAAAGCAGCGGGCGGCGAAGAACTCTTGGACCGTACGGTCACTGAACACGACACAAGCATGAAACTCTCGGACCGGCGCGGAGGCCCCCACCCCACCCCTGGCGCGCGGAGCGCGCCAGGGGCGGCGCCAAAGGCGCCGCCAAGAGGGCCCAGGCGCCGATCCGAGGAATCCGCGCTGGCCGCCAACAGCTTATGTGTATGCCGTTGATTGTTCTTTGACTGCGGCGGTCAGCATGTAGAAGACAATGCCCTCTCTGGGACGCCCCGTTTAGGGATCCTCCTCCTCCTCCTCCTCCTCTCTATCCTCCTCCTCGTCCTCGTCCTCCTCCTTCTCCTCCTCCTCCCTATCCTCCTCCTCGTCCTCGTCCTCCTCCTCGTTCTGAAAACGTGCGGTCCTCGCGCGACCAGGCGGACCGCCGAATGAGGCACGCAGGGGCCATCCTGGCCACCGAGAGCCAGCCCCCCGCCGTAGACCTTGGGTCCTTATTCTCAGGGGAGAAGGAGGAGGAGGAGGAGGAGGAGGAGGAGGAGGACGAGGAGGAGGAGGTGGCGGAGGAGGAGGAGGAGAGAGGGGCGAGATTAGTGATTATGGCGACGGGACACGGTCGGAGTCTTGAGTCTTGAATCTTGGACTGTATGTTTGCGCAGGTTCTTCTTCGAGGCCCGCGCCGTGCCCTGGCAAAGGCTCCCGGCCAGGACTCGGGCCGGGCGCCCCTGGCTCCCCCTGGCCTCGGCCTTCCGCCGCGAGGATCCCTCAGACCATCCGTGCTCGACAGAGGGGGAATGCTCCGCATCCTCGGCGCGGGGCTCAAGGGGGGAACGTCCACAGCCTTCTGGACGCTGGGGCCCCGCTGGGGCCCCGCAGAGGCCAGGAGGGGCGATGAGCGCGAGGAGGAACGCGCCAGGCCGAGCTCCTCGCGCCTCTCCCTCTGGTGGAGATTCTCTTTGACGGCGGCCTCCAGGGTGCTGAGCCTCTCGGGAGCCGGGGATCGGCGGGGCGCGCCGCGGCGGCCGCGGACGTGGCGGCCGTTGCTGTTTGATGGCCGTCCTCGTCGAGGGTATGGCAGGCGTCCTCCCTGGCGCCGCCGTCGTCGTGCTCCATCGCTAATGCCTTCACAACTTCTGTTGTCCCTCGACTTGCGCTGGAGCGTCCACGATCTGCTCAAAGTTTCCCTGGAGACCTCTGGATTTGTCTGGCCTGATTTTCGCACGTCAATTGGCGAAGAGTCGCCCAGGCTTTAGGCATTCCGCCAGGCCGTGGCGTCGATGAGCCAGTTGCGTCGAGCTCCTCCATCTCTTCCTCCTCCTCCTCCTCCTCGTTATACTCGCCGTCAGCTGAGGGGGATCGAGGCGCGCTTAGCCGTCAGCTACGCACCACCCTCCTCCCCACTGGTGCAGAGACACATAGCTCAGAATCCCTTCGGAGTAAGACAAAACAGGCGGCCCGTAATGAGTGGGCTGGTGAGGTGGTGTGCAGGGTTGGCCCTGCTAGTATAAATCATATCAGATTGACGAAAAAAGGCGCTGCAACACATGTTTCCAATATCGAGGGGGACAAAACATCAACGTCGTCAACCTGCAATACGTCCTCGGCCCCCTACGTTGCAATGGTTGCCAGCGTAGATTCCGAACAGTTGGCGCTTGTACTCTGGATGTGCACTATATATATATATATATATATATATGTGTACATGTGTTGCTGCACACTTATAGTCTAGTTTGGCATGTGGCGTGCACTATGTATACGTATATAGATGTATACATAATAGATACAAGCATTCCCCCCCCACATCCAAAGTGGGGTTCTTGTTTTCTCAGGACACCTCGCGCAGGAACCTTACCGGACCTCCCACCCCTCCCCCCTTCACTCACCATCCATAGCAGCATCATCAGTCATCGTCACTACTCATCATCATCCTCATCATCGTCACCATCATCAGCATCATCACAATCATTCACATTCACACCATTATCATCCTCATCACCAACAATATCCTCATCATTCGATCAATCATCACCATTATCATCATCATCCTTATCAGCATCATCATCATTCGGTCACTCATCAGCATCTCCACTCATCATCATCACCCTCATCACCACTCGCTCACTCATCACTTCGTCGCCATTCACTCCTTAGCTTGAATATGGGGGACGTCTCGAGCGGGAGCCTCGTGTGTGAGTGAATTGCGGGGACGTCTCAGGCGGGACCCCCTCTCCTTATGGGGCCCGCACCTCATATTTATAATCCGAGCGGGACATCGGGATCCTGTAATTATCGTCACTTTTGGGCTCCTGAGGCCTGGGTATGGGGGAAGTATCAGGCGGGAGCCTCGTCTGTGAATGAATCGTGAGGAAGTCTCAGGCGGGAACCCTCTCCCTATGGGGCCCGCACCTCGTCTTTTGAATCCGAGCGGGTCATCGGAACCTTGTAAAAATCTTCACTTTTGGGGTGCTGAGGCCTGACTGTCTCAGGCGGGAAGTCCCTCCCGATGGGGCCTGTCGTCGGGAACCTCGTCTGTAAGTGAAACGCAAGGAAGTCTCAGGCGGGAACCTCCTCCGTATGGGGCCCGCACCTTCTGTTAGTAATCCGAGCGGGTGGACCTTCACTTTTGGCCTCCTGAGGGGGTGGATATGGAGGAAGTATCCGTCGGGGGCCTCGTTTGTGAGTGGATTGCGAGGAAGTCGCGGGAAATCCGTCCCTATGGAGCTCGCACTTTATGTTCGAATCCGAGGAGGGTCATCGGCAACCTGTAACTGTCGTCACTTTTGGGCTCCTCAGGCTTGAGTATTGGGGAAATCTCAGTCGGCAGCCTCGTCTGTGAGTGAATCGCGAGGAAGTCTCAGGCGAGAACCTCCTCCCTACCTCCTCCCTATGGGTCTTGCGCTTCATGTTCGAACCCGAGGCAGGTCATCGGCAACCTGTAAGGAGGAAGGGGAGAGAGCAGAGCTCAGGGCGAGAGGATCATGTCCGCCAGGGCGACGGGGGAGGGGCTAAGGGTAAGCTAAACAGATTCTCATGCGGGGTCTCACCGTCGGAGTAGTTTGGAAATAATCTGGGGGGGGGGGGCAGTCAAAACAACTATGCGCGGCGCTGTCGTGCCCATATAGAAAGCAAAAGGATGGCGGGGCAAACCGGACCGCTGGGGACGTCCCCGCGACCGCCTTGGCACTGGTTCGTGAGGGGGCGCAGGTCCTTAGAGACCTCCCGCGTCAACGACGATCGGCGCCGACACTCGGCGCGTCAACGACGATCGTCGCCGACGCTTGGCACCGACGCTCGGCGCCGACACTCGGCGCCGACACTCGGCAGTCACACTCGGTGCCGACACCCAGCACCGACACTCGGCGTGCGCACTCGCCACGAGTGCACTCTGAGCCCCATCGCCTCACCAGAATGCACTCACCAGGGTGCGCTCGGGTGAGTGCACTCTGGGCATCCAAAAAGGGATGCCCAGAGTGCAGTGACCCGCGCATGACGACTTTCGCATCGCGAACGATACAGAAGCCACCACACGCCCGCGACGGCACATGGTAGGCTGCACCAATAGACGAAAACGAAAAGACCGCATTCCAACGTGGAAGCCCAATCGGCAACCGCTAGAAAAGGCCTGCTTCGGTTCGCAGGCCAGCACGGCGACGTTCCATTTGTGGGCAAGAAAGAAATCGCCACGCGAACGCGCGCGTCGGCGCATTGTAGCCTGCACACATGGACGAAAACGTAAAGACCGCATGTTGCGTGGGAAATCTCATCGGCGACCACTGAGGTTTCACTTCTAGTTCCCAGACCAGCATGGCGATTTTCCTATCGCGGGCAACGCAGAAACCGCCACGCGCGCCCGCGCGCGTCGGCGCACTGCAGTCTGCACTAATATGCGAAAACGCACAGACCGCACGTTGAGCTTTGAACTTACATCAGCAAGCGCTAAGGCGCGTGTCGGCGCAGTGTAAGCTGCACCAACAGACGAAATCGAAATGGCCGCATTTGAAGTTGGAAGCTCAATCGACAAGCGCTAAGGGTTCACGATTGTTCCAAGGCCAGCACGGCGACTTTCCTACTGCGGACAAAACAAGAACCGCCACGCGAACGCGCGAACCGGCGCAGGCTGTGCAAATGGACGATCACAACATTGAAAGACCGCATGTAAAATGGGAAATCCAATCGGCAACGGCTGCGGGTGCACGCCGCGCGCGCGCGCAGGCGCGTCGGCGCAGTGTAGGCCGCGCCGATGGACGAAGACGTGAAGACCGGATGCTAGTTTGGAACACAAACCCGCAACCGCTGCGGTTTCACTTGAGTTCGCAGGCCAGCGCGGCGACATTCCGATTGAGGGCGGCCGCGCGAAAAAAAAAAAAAACGCCATGCGCGAGGCGCCAGAGCCGCCGCGCGCGCCGCGGCCAACGCGCATCTTGCATACGAAAACACAATTCGCGATGGGCCACGGGCCGCCGCGCGCGCGGCGGCCCGCGCGCATCTTGCATGGGGGCGCAAAAAAAAACCATGCGCGAGGCGCCAAGGACCGCCGCGCGCGCGATGGCCTACGAGAATATCATATGGCAAACGCGATGCGCGAGGGGCCAAGGGCCGCCGCGCGCATCTTGCATGGAAAACACATTGTGCGAGGGGCCACGGGCCGCCGCGCGAGCGATGGCCTACGCGCACCTTGCATGGAGTAACGCAACGCGCGAGTGTGCCAAGGCCCGCCGCGCGCGCGGCGGCCCGCGCGCATCCTGCACGAACGCGCACAATGCGCGAAGGGCCAGGGTCTCCGCGCGAGCGATGGCCCACGCGCACCAAGCATGGACAAGCAAAATGCACCAGTGCACCATGGGCCGCCGCGCACGGGGCGGCCCGCGCGCATTTTGTACCGACGCGCACAGTGCGCGAAGGGCCAGGGCCGCCGCGCGCGCGGCGGCCCACGCGCATATTGCATGGACAACCAGCGCGCGAAAGGCCGAGGCCGCCGTGCGCGCGGCGGCCCACGCGCATTTTGCATGGCAAACAGAATGCGCGACGGGCCAGGGCCGCCGCGCGCGGCGGCCCACGCGCATCATGCATGGAACAACGCAGCGCGCGAAAGCAAATGGGCTGCCGCGCGCGCGGCGGCCCGCGCGCACCTTGAATGGAAGCACGCAGTGCGCGAATGCCAATAGGCCGCCGCGCATGCTCTGCGGCGCACGCGCATCTTGCACGGAGAACACACAATGCGCGAGGGGCCATGTGCCGCCGCGCGCGCGGCGGCCCCCGCACATCCTATACAGAAAAGCGCCATGCGAGAGGGGGCCAGGGGCGCCGCGCGCGCGGCGGCCCACGCGCGTCTTGCATAACAACAAAATGCGCGAGGGGCCAGGGCCGCCGCGCACGCGTCGGCCCACGCGCATCTTATATGGAAAGACAATATGCGCGAGGGGCCAGGCCGCGCGCGCGGCGGTCCACGCGCATCCTGCATGGCAAAACACAATGCGCGACGGGCCATGGTCCGACGGGCGCGAGCGGCGGCCCACGCGCACCTTGAACTGACAAACGCAATTCGCGAAGGGCCATGGGCCGCCGCGCGCGCGGCGCCCCATGCGCAACTTATGCGAGGAACCATATTGCGCAATGCGGCAAAGGCCGCCGCGCGCGCGGCGGCCCGCGCGTCTTGCATGACGAAAAAACAGCGCACGTGGGGCCACGGGCCGCCGCGCGCGCGGCGGCCCACCCGCACCTTGTATGGAAAACCAACGCGAGAGGGGCAATGGGCTGCCGCGCGCGCGCGGCGGCCAACGCGCGTCTCGCAGGGAAACAAAAAAAACAATGCGCGAAGGGCCAGGGCCGCCGCGCGCGCGGCGGCACACGCGCACCTTCTATACAAAAACGCAATTCGCGATGACGCATCCTGTATGGGGAAAACCATGCGCGAGAGGCCGTGGGCCGCCGCGCGCGCGGCGGCCCACGCGCACCCTGTCTGGACACACAACAAAACATAATGCGCGAGCGGCCAGGGCCGCCGCGCACGCGGCGTCCCACGCACATCTTGGATGGAAAAACACGATGCGCGAGGGGCCAAGGCCGCCCCGCGCGCGGCGGCCGTGGCCCATTATGCAAGGAAGACGCACAGCGCGCGAGGGGCGCGAGCGGCGGCCCTGGCCCTCTCTGTGCGGGAAAACACGTAAAGCGCGAGGACAAGGCCGCAGGCGCGCGCGGCGGCCTTGGCTCATTCAGTGCGGGAAAACACACCATGCGCGAAGGGCAGGGGCCGCCGCGCGCGCGGAGGCCCTGGCACAATGCGTGGGAACACGTAGCACTGCGCGAGGGCCAAGGCCGTTGCGCACGCGACCGCCATGGCCCATGCTGTGTGGGAAGCGTGCGCACGTACACTGTTCCAGTAGGACGACAACTACTTATTCGTCGACTGGAGCAGCCTATACATCTGCACGCAAGAATTCCGAATGCATTTTCCAATGCATGCGCGTGCGCACATGCTTACAATACACACGTATGTTCGCTCTCCGTCGGCGTATGAATAACACTCGGGATCCGCCGGCGTATTAATAACACTCGGGATCCGGGGGGGAGGGGGGGTCATCATTTTTGAACAGGTTTTGGACAATATCCATATCGATGTACACATTCATCTGTGTTTGCATGAATGTATATAGTCCCGTTGCGATGTTATCTATGTGGCGCATTGTAAATATGTTGTGCAATCTGTGTGAGGCGGCGGCGAGGTGGCGAAAGGCGGCCACCAGACGAAAACGTGGCACATCCAGCCAGCCGGTACACCCGGAAAACCCAACGACCTGTTTCCTGCTCCTCCCCGTCGTGCTCCCCCATCTTCGAGGCACAAAACGGGGAGCTGCCCTGATTATGACCCCGAGACGTCGAAAGGAAGGTTGGCGAGGCGATGCAACGGTTTGTTGCGAGGTGGGTCGGAGTCTGGCAGCCCGAAACACAGTTCCCAAAATACCACGTGCTGCTGCGGTTTTCTCCTCCTCCTCCCCCCCATCTCCTCCTCCTCCTCCTCCTCCTCCTCCTCCTCTTCCTCCTCCTCCTCCTCCTCCTCCTCATCCTCCCCGTCTTATCCCTGCGACTTCGGGGGTGCGGGATGTCTCCCGACCCTCCTAGCGCAACGCTATCTCAGAGCTCGGACACGCCGTGTGTGGAGCAGTGCCCCCCCTTCGGGCCCCATCCTGCGTGGCACGAGGCAGGGCTCGAGCTGAACAGTGTTTTCCGTGCTCGTTATGTGTTTGGTTTCTCTCGCTTTGCCACCAATCCCACTCTGCTGCAAAACGAAATCGGCACGGGAACGGTCCACGAAATCGCCAACAGACTGTTTAGCTCGAGCCGTGGGAGGAGGAGGAGGAGGAGGACAAACGCCACAGCTTCACGCTCAGGTTGGTCTGACGTAAAAACGTTCAAAACAGGAGGAGGAGGAGGAGGAGGAGGAGGAGGAGGAGGAAGAGGACAAACGCCACAGCTTCACACTCAGGTTGGTCTGACGCAAAAAAAAAAGAAGAGGAGAAGGAAGAGGAGGAGCAGGAGGAAGAGAAGGTGCAGGCGGAGGAGGACCAGGAGGAGGAGGAGGAGGAGGAGGAGGAGGAGGAGGAGGAGGAGGAGGAGGAGGAGGAGGAGGAGTAGGAGGAGGAGGAGGAGGAGGAGGAGGAGGAGGATGTGTGTGTGTGTGAGTGTGTGTGTGTGTGGCGCGAGGGGGCAGCCTTCTCACAAGGCCAGGGGGGCTTCTTAGAAGGCACGTGGCCTTCCCAGAGGGGCCCTCCCGCCTTGCAGAGATGCCTTCTTGGAAGCCGAGAAGGCCGCCTGCCTCTCCTCCTCCTTCTCCTCCTCCTCCTCCTCCTCCCCCCCCCTGGCCTTCTCGGAGGGCCACCCCGACCGCCCCCCTTTCTGCGCGACACCAGCCTTCTACGAATGGCCCCTGACGGAAGAGCCAACATGAATTCCAGCGCTGCTGGCGAACCCGCCGCCTCGACTTGGCCAGTGCGCTTTGCGCGCTTTGAGCCGGCACCGGGTGCCCTTCGCCTCCTGGACTCCCTACCCTGCTGGAGTGAAGATTGGTTGGAGGTCGTGTGTTGCGTGGACGTTCGTTTGCGTCCAGCCCTAGCTCCTCAAGACAGAAGGCAAGCCGACATGCTGACACATGACTGCGAGTTCTGCAGACCTCCTCGGTTGCGGGTGAAAAGGGTGTTGACCGCAGTCTGCGAGGCTCGGAAGCACATGCAAAAGAGGCCCGCCGCAGAAGTCGTTTCTTCAACACAAGACTGTGGGCGGGCCGCGCGGGCTGGGGGCAAACAGTGGCGTGCTCAAACAAAAACCACCCCGCCGCAAGCGCCGCTTTTGTTCAACTGAGCGTGGTGCGGGTGTTGCAAGTAAAGCCGTTTGGGTGGGTCGAAGGTGGGTCACGGGGTGAGTTGAGGGGTGGGTTGCGGGGTGGGTCGCGGGGAGGGTCGCTGGGTGTGTCGCGGGATGGGTCGCAGCGCAAAGAGAAAGAACAATAATGTCAAACAACAACTAATATCATGCTGCCTCGAGCGATCCCCACCGGAGAACGCGAGGCGGAATCCCCTGGGAGCTCCAGACCACTTGGGGCCTGGCAGCCGCGGCATGCAGTAGTCATGTGTCGAAGACGCCAGGAAGCATACCTAGGCAGCACGAGGACCCTTTGGGCCTGGCGGCCGCGGTATGCAGCGTGCCCAAGGGGGGAGGTCGGGGGCTCTTCTGTGCAAGTCAAACAACCCCCAACATCGCGGAAGCCCACGCCATCCACGCAACGAGGGACGGTTGAAGACCGCTCAGCCCACTCACTCTGCCATAACCTGAGAACGCATGGCACGGCTCCGAATGGAGTGGTTGGAGGGAAAACGGGGAGAGGAAGCCTCTTTGAGCTCCACTCTCCCTGCGCGGGGTTACTTGCCAGAGTGCGTAGGTACGCACTGAGAGGGGTGCTGGTGGATTTGCGATGGCGCCTGTAGGGGCGCAGGTCGACATGGTGCCTCTGGAGGTGTACGTGCAGGTGTGCAGGCCCGCCAGGCCGTCGCCAATCAGTGGCTGATGTGGTCTGCGCTTACTGCTGCGCGTGGGCGTTGAACAATATAAGAAGAATAGACATAACAAGTAATCGTTGGGCCTGGGGTGCCCACGATGGCCACGAGCTGCGGTCAACGCCTCGGTTCCACGCGATCGTTTCGCATCTAGGGCTGTGTGTTGTGCGTG
The DNA here is from genome assembly GCA_963575745.1 of Prorocentrum cordatum. Classification (NCBI taxonomy): domain Eukaryota; class Dinophyceae; order Prorocentrales; family Prorocentraceae; genus Prorocentrum; species Prorocentrum cordatum. The sequence continues at coordinate 161,338 of CAUYUJ010012947.1, read as the reverse complement.
CGACGTCCGTGGAACACCGCCGCACAGGTGAAGGAGGCTGTACACGTATCACGCGTGCGACCTTTCCCAAGTGCAGCTCGTACAAGGTGGAAACAACTAGAGGTGCTGCCTGTCGCCTGACAACTTATGACATTGCAACAAACGAGCTTTGAGTTTTCGCGGCCCATGTAAGAAGTCCAGGAAAGAGAGAGATAACGACACATAGAGACAAATCTATGCAACTCTTGATAATACGCGCCCGGGCTGCTTCGACCTTACTTGCAGCATGCCTTGCGACTGCCTGCTCCTCTGCAAAGTGACTCTGGGCCGATTCGAAGAACGGTAGCTGTCGAGTGGGACAGGAAGGGGAGCAGGCCAGAGGGGGGGGGGGGGGGCAGCGGCCTGATAGAGACATCGTCCTGCATGGACGCGAGCGTGCTCTGCAGGGTGGCCACCTGTTCACATGGCGCGTCCCCGCCTCACCGTTTCGGCGGCGCGCGCAAGGGGGTGGACGTCTAAGAAGGATGGGGTGGGGGGGGCTACTTGGAGGGCACCCTCCAGGCGTCTGACAGGCCTGATCGGGGGCCCGCATTGCCTTCCAGAAAGCCCACTCCACTCGGTTTCCTCAGAAGCCGGGGGGGGGGGGGGGGCCGCGCGGCTTTCTTAGGATGCCCCCCCCCCCCTGCCTTCTCAGACGCCCCCCTTCCCAGCCAAGCCTCCTCAGATGGCCGTCACTTCCCGCGCCACCCCCCTGTGCGCGCCGCCAACCGTCCTCCTGTTTCTTCTGCTCATCTTCCTCTCCGTCGCCCTCTGCGAGGCGCAGGCCGATCGATCCATGACCGCAGCCTGGGGAATCGATCTTCGGAGACCTCGGCAAGCGGCGGATAGGGTATGGACATACTTGGCGACCCGCTGTGCAAGGCCCGACCGGTGGTTATGAATGAATGCCCTCCTCCTCCTCCTCCTCCTCCTCCTGCTCATCATCATCGCCATACTCATCATCATCATCATCATCATCATCATCATCATCATCATCATCATCATCATCATCATCATCATCATCAGCATCATCATCATCATCAGCAGCAGCAGCAGCAGCATCAGCATCAGCATCAGCATCAGCATCAGCATGAGCATCAGCATCGTCATCATCACCATCATCATCATCACCACCATCAGCATCACCATCATGATCATCAGCATCCATCATCATCATCATCATCATCATCATCATCATCATCATCATCATCATCATCATCATCATCATCATCCTCATCCTCATCATCAGGATCAGCATCAGCATCAGCATCAGCATCAGCATCAGCATCATCATCATCATCGTCATCATCATCATCATCATCATCATCATCATCATCATCATCATCATCATCATCGGCATCAGCATCCTTGTCGTCGCCACCATCATCAACCTTTTCCTTCTCCTCCAACTCCTCCTCCTCCTCCTCCTCCTCCTCTACCACCACCTCCTCCTCTTGTTCCTCCTCCTACTCCTCCTCATCCTCGCTGCCCTTGTCCTCACCTACATGGGGCTGCCGCGCTCACTGATCAGAGCTGCTCAGGACCCTGTTTTCGTTTGGCTCGGGGGCCGCCATGGCCGAGACTGGCCAAGATCATTTCGGCGGCCGCCAGCCTCTCTGCGAGCGCCTCGCCCACCGTGCAGATTCGGCGCTGCGCTCTGCACTTCTACGTCAACTCCGGGCTGGGCGATCGGCGGTATGATGCCCCCGTACTTCCAGACGACCTCTGGTTTTTGGAGAAACGCCTCCACCGCGAGAGGCGGCGGACACGATCTTGCAGCACGATTTGGCGATCGCCGCCGTGCAGCAACGCCATGCGGCGGCGGCCCGCCTGGCCCGCCTCCTCGGGCGGGTCCGCGCTGGGCCCCGCCGCCGCGACTACCCCTGCATCCGGGCTTCGGCTTTGACCATCGAAGAGGTACGAGCCCCTTGGCGCAACCAAGCGGGGCTGGAAGCATGCTGGCGTACCGCGTCGCCGACTGGGACGAGTTGCGTGCCAGCATCGTCGACCAAGACTCGACCGAAGGCACCGCTGAATTTGGACCAGAATTCTTTGGTTCAGCGAAATGGCGCCCGCCTCTGCTGCAGGAAGCAAAAGGGCAAGCATCATCGTGTGACGCCGCCACGCTCGCCTCCCTTAGAACTCTTCCAAATGATCTGGCGCCTCGGGGTTGGCGCCGGAACATAGCAGACCGACGCATCGCCTTCTCACGAACTCCTCCTCATGGGCTGCTGGCGCATGCTTGCTGCTTGCTGGCCGCGCGCCCTACCACTGGCACCTGAGGTCCGCATCGGTGCCACGTGCTTCCGGCATCGGGCGAAGGCTGGCATGCTAGGGCGCTTCAATTTGTATACGGGCCGGCGCGAGGAGGTCATGTTGATTAAGCAAGCGGATACATGGAGCCTCCGGAAAATTGGCGCGGCGCATGTGGACGACCTGCACGACGTGACGAACGCATTCGCCTCGGGGACTGGCAGGCCATGGCGCCGACGTGGGCCGAACGCCGCGCTCGCCCTTCCGCGGCGGCGCGGGCTTCGAAGTAGTCAGAGCGGCGGCGGTGCTCTCGGAGACTCGCCCTTCTGCTAAGCGGTCGCAGACGCCGTAGAAGGCGCCCAGAGCTCCAGGGTCAAGGAGCACCGCGCGCCAGTGCTCGCACATGCCGCCGCTGACGGCGGCCCCGCCCCCTTTGGGGCCGGCCCGGAGGACCTTCTTAAGACAACCGTCGAGCTGCCGGGCCGGCGGCGGCGCCAGGGCCGCGGCGCCCCGCGGCTGCAGGAGGCCCTGGGGCCGCTGCCCTGTCTCTGGCGTCAGCGGAGCCAGCCCTGGGCTGCTCAGCAGCGCGGCTGTTCGGGAGCGCTCCTCGGCCAGCGCGTTCCGCATTGCCTCGTCGGCCAGGGCGCCGGCGTCGCGGTCCAGGCATCGCCCCTCGCGCTGGACTCTTGCCAGCGCCGCGCCACTCCAGCGGGCCTCTGGCGCCAGTCGGGCGCGGCCCAATTTTTCCGCGCCCGCCCGCAGCGAACCCCCTCACTCCGCGCAGCCGGAGCGGCGTGGCGAAGAGCAATATCTCCCGCACAAGCAATAGTTTCCAAACTCTGTGCTCCTGCTGGCAGCCGGCCGCGGATAGTAGCTCACCTCCTCCGTGGCCTGGGCCACAACGGTGCGCGCCCCCCCGCGGCGCGAGATGGAGCGTGGGCACGTTTTCGGCTCCTGCAGCTCCAGCTGGTCCAGGTCGTCCAGCCCCGCCCAACAGGGGTCTCCACAATCGCGGAGCGGGCGCGCCGCCGCAGCTGGCGCGGAGCGCGCTTTCCAGGGCGCCGCGGCGGCCGCGGAGGCGGCGCTCCCGGCGGAAACGGCGGCGCTGGCAGCAAGCGTAGCGCCTCCAGCGGGCGGCGCCAACGCGACTGCCGCACTCTCGGCGGCAGCAGGCGTCGTGCCCCTAACGGGTGACGCCGCGGCGACGGCGGCAGCGACGTCGGCGGCGGCCGCGGCGCATGCGGCGGCAGAGGAGCGCGTCGCAGGGCCCGCAGTGGTGGTGTCAGCCGCCGGCTCCGGCGCCTCCGCCGCAGGAGGCGCCAGATCCCCTGAGGAGGTCTTCGCCGCCCGCAGTGGGCCATGGCAGCTTGGGCGCGGCAGCAAACCGCTGGCCGCCGGCCCTGGGTGGCTGGCGCGCGCATGCTAGCGTAGCCGCGCAATCGTCTCAGCGTTCCGCCCTTCTGCGGCTGCGGGCCGCTGGGGCAAGCGCGGACTGGGCGGCCGCAACAGCCTCCCGGCGGATCTTCGGTGAAAGCGCGTTCCGCCGACACGGCCCGCGCAGACGGCAGGCGACCTGCAAGAGCGCTGCGTCGTCGTCTGCCTCGGTCTGGTCCAACTCGTCCATGGGCTCGTTCGCGGACGTCTCGCCGTCCACGCCGACAAGCTCCTCCTCCTCCTCCTCCTCCTCCTTTTCCACCTCCTCCTCCTTTTCCTCCTCCTCCTCCATTGTCCAGTATAATTAATTCCTCTGTGTCTGACCCCGAGGTCAGTCGGAAGGCGGTCAGCGCGGTCCACATGGGACGTCATCACCATATGTGAGCCTGAAGCTCGAAAATCAGCAACAACCTCGCACATCGACAGTTGGTTGTTTCCAAACTGTGGTTCTCGCTTTAGCGCCGCGCACGTGTGCTTTACAATTTTGCAAGAGCTTCGCGAATTAAGGGCAGTTTAAAGTGTGCATGCCGCTCTCGCGCCGCGTACACTCGTCTTCACACGTTGTGAAACGTACAACAACATGGGGTGTGGAACGAATCAAGATTGCCAGGGCGCAAAAGGTACCCTGATCCACGGAGTTGGAGTCACAGGAAAGGTGTTCTGGTACGACTCAGGGTCGTCAAGACGCACCAGTCAAGTTGATTCGTGGCGTTGGAGTCCCAAAAATGGTGTTTTGATGCGCTTCAGGCTTTTCGAGCAGTTGTCTCCCAACGGGCCCCCCCCCAGTGGGAATGAAATATTGTAGGGGCCTATGAGCGTGGAGCTTGGAGGAAGGGTTTGTCTCGACATCGCGGGCGACTCTTGTGTTTGCACTGGTCCTCCTCCTCGCCTTCCTCGTCGTACTCATGCATTCCTTCTCCTTGGAAATGAACCCTCCCGATCGCATCGCGAGGCTGGTCGACACGGCGGGCCCGGCGTGTCGCCTGAGGCTTCCTTCCCTTCCGAATTAAAATCCTGTAACTTAAGCATCGGCAGCCGCTTCACAGATGGAGGGCGGGTCGCTGCCAAAATGTGGCACTCGTCTTTGCTTCGCGCGCAATCGTTGCACGAAACTGCCCTGAGCTTCTCGGATCGAGAACGGGTCGTTTTGAAAATGTGGTTTTCGCCTTAGCGACGCGCGCATCCGTTTAACAACAGCTGCCATATCTTCAAAGAGTGAGGGCGGGTCGTTTTCAAAATATGGCTCTCGCCTTAGCGCCGCGTGCATTCGGTATACAATTACAACAGCTTTGCGGAGTGAGGGAGGGTCGTTTTCAAAATGTGGCTCTTGCAGTAGCGCCGAACGCATTATTTTCTTACGTTTGCAATCACTCACGGATTGAGGGCGGGTCGTTTTCAACATGTGATGATCGCTCTAGCGCCGCGCACTTTCGTTTTAAAAACTGGCGGAGCCCCACGCATTGAGGGCGGGCCGTTTTCAAAATGTGATTTTCGCTTTGGCGCCGCGCTTGTTCGTTTTGAAACATTTACCTGGACGTCACGATTTGAAGGCGGCTCATGTTCAAAACGTGGCTCTCGCCTGAGTGCTGCGCACATCCGCCTTATACACGTGCAAGAGTTCGGCGGACTCCCATGGTTTGAGCGCGCCCGTTGTGTTACAAGAAGGGGGGATCGGGTTTTGAGTTACCGATAATTCCCTGTTTGCGCTTCCTTGCAATTTCCCTAAAAAATCCATATAATTCCCTAATTCCAGCTATTTCCATTTAATTGCAATATAATTCCATATAATTTTCTTATGATTCCCGCCTGCTCCAACTAATGATTATGGGGCGTCAGTCATACTCGGCCTTACATGGTGAGTCTGTATGTTTATATTACACGTAGAGGGGGTGGGGCTACAGGAAAACCACACCCGTGGACCTCCAAGGCTTACAAGGCCCTGGGGAGCCACGGGAGGAGCCACGGGAGGAGGCACGGGCTCGGCATTCGAAACTCTCGCCTGCTCCAGCTGCTGAGGAGGGCCCTCACCAGGGGGCCTTGTCGGGCCCTCGGGGTCCCCAGGGTCCCGAGGAGAGGGCTCGGAAGAGGTGGAGGAAGAGGAGGAAGAGGAGGATGAGGAGGAGAAGGAGAAGTAGGAGAAGGTCCCGAATTAACGGGAATTACCGCCCAGGCATTAGAGGGAAAAGTTTCCTGGGAGGTCCCGGGAGGTGGGGCCCCGGGAGGTGGGGGCCTTCCCGGTAATTCGTTGTGATTGTTTTAATCAATATCATTATCGGGAAATTATCGGGAAAAATTCCCGGGAGGTGGGGCCCCGGGACGTCCCCGGGAGGTCCGTTAATTCTGGACGGTAATCCCCAAACCCTTGGACGGTAATCCCCAGCAGCGAAAATCATGTGGGGCGAGGGGTGGGGGAGCTCGGGATGCTCTCCTGCAGTTGCGCCTCGCCGAGAGCCTTCCAGAGGCGCCGGGCCGGAGTCGCCCCGGACGGCCGCCCGAGGCCCGGGGAAGATCCAGGCCCCGCCCCCCTCGGGCGCCAGGCTGACGAGTCCCTCGAGACCGAGATTGGCAGGTTGATCGACGATATCTCTCCTCCTCCTCCTCCTCCTCCTCCTCCTCCTCCTCCTCCTCCTCCTCCTCCTCCCCCTCCTCTTCCTCCCCCTCCTCCGTCTCCTCCTGTATGCGAACGCACCCACTGGGGCCTTGCAGTCGAAAAATAACAGATAAAGGGAATAAAAGACAATTAACGGGAATACATGACGAGACAATTAACGGGAAGACAAGAAAATTAACGGGAAGAGAAGACAGTTAAATTGAATACAAGACAAACAACGGGAATACTTACCGGGAAGAGGAGAATTAAGGGGAAGGGAATTAAAAGGGAAATGACATCAACTCAGAACCCGATCCCCACTAGTAACACAACGAGCGCGCTCAACTCATGGTTATTAACGTACCAGGAGCGGTGTTTTGGAGCGACTCAAGATGGTCAGGGCGCAACATGTACGCTGATTCGCGGCGTTGAACTCCCAAGACTGGTGTTCTGGCACGGTCCAAAACCGTCAAAACGCACCATCCAAATTGATTCGAGGCGCAGGAGTCCCGGGAATGATGTTTTTGAACGCCCAAGGATCTTCAAAGAGTTCTCCCCACGGGGTACTTCCATTATTGATAAATCCTTGTATGGGGCCTTCGAAAAGAGCTTGGCCTCCTCCCCCTCCTCCTCCTCCTCTTCCTCCTCCTCCTCCTCCTCCTCCTCCTCCTCCTCCCCCTCCTCCTCCTCCTCCTCCTCTTCCTCCCCCTCCTCTTCCTCCTCCCCCTCGCGCTCCTCCTCCTCCTCCTCCTCCTCCTCCTCCTCCTCCTCCTCTTCCTCCTCCTCGGTCGTGTCGGCCCAATTCGGACGTTGGCAGAACTGGGTTTAGTGGAACCTGGTTTAAGAATCTGTACTGGGGGCGCCCCCCCGTCCAATCTCCACTACCCGGAACTGCCGTCACCGGAAAAAAACACCAGCTATGGCAAACATGGTTTAGTGATTCTGGCCAATTCAAAGGCTCCGGGGCCCTACCACTAATCGGGTCCCCTTACCTGGGGTCCTGGCCATACCTGACCAATCCTGCCGCAAGCCCGCGCCGCCGGCCAGCGGAGCGCCCAAGTCGGGAGGCGCGGGGGCCGGGGCCGCGGAAGCGACGGCCGCGCACGCCGCTGCCGGCACCGTCACCGCCGGCTCGAGCGGGCCCCGCGCCAGGAGCGCCCCCCCCGACTTCAGCTGCTCCAAGAATTCGCGGGTGACAGACACACAGACAGACAGACAAACTCCCAATGCCGGGCAGCGCCCAGCCCTGCGCGGGGCATGGGCGATGGCACCGCAATGCCTCAGATGGACCCGCCCACGAAGATCCTACACGCAAAAACTCCCCTCGAGGCTTCTGCACAGTTCCGCGTTGCAAACGCTAGCAACCCAGTCCCCTCCAGGAGCTCGCATGTGACCTGCAGCAATCCCCGCGGCACGGGGCCAGCCCCTTGGGCCGGCCCTGCCTGGGCCAGTTCTTCCGCGCGGGCGGCAGCCTCGCGGCAGCCGCGGCCTTGGCGCGCGCGTCCTCCAAGGACCAACGAACGCCTCGCCGCCTCGAGCGCGTCCTCCGCCGCTCTCCGCGGCCGCTGGCCGCCCCGTCGCCGCCCTCAGGTTGCTGAGGCGGTTGACCGACCGTTGCGCGTCCTGCCGCTGCCGAGCGGCGCGCTCCTCCGACAAGAGTGATTCGACGGCCCGGCTGAACAACTTTCGCCTGGGCCCCGAAGCGGGCGCCACGGGCGCGCGGCAGGGGCGGCCAAGCGGCGGGGCTGCCCTTGGGGCCCGCCATGGGCCCCCAAGGTGGCCGGCAATTCGCTGCCGCTCCCGCGCCTCCCCCGCCGCAGCGGCGGCGAACGGCCCTGTTCTCGAAGCTTGTCGCCCCACGACCGCAGCGCCACTCGGAACGCCGCTGCGGCGGCGGCGGCTGCTGGCGGCCCCCCCCCCCGTCGGTCAGAAGCGCGGTCAACAGGTCCTTCGCCAGTCCTTCGGCCGCGGTCAAAAATTTGCCCCGGCCTTCGCCGCGGCGCGCCGACGGGCAAGGGAAACAGCCAAGGCAGCCGGCTGGGGCAGCCGGCCCAGGCAGCAGGCCGCTCCTTGTGCCAGATCCTCCTCCTCCTCCTCCTCCTCGTCCTCCTCCTCTTCCTCCTCTTCCTCCCCTTCCTCCTCTTCCTCGTCAAAATGCCTATACCTCCTCCTCCTCCTCCTCCTCCTCCTCCTCCTCCTCCTCCTCTTCCTCCTCCCCCTTCATCATCATCATCATCATCGTCATCATCATCATCACCATCATCATCATCATCCGCATCATCATCATCATCATCATCATCATCGTCATCATCCTCATCATCCTCATCATCATCAGCAACATCAGCAGCATCACCATCATCGTCATAATCCTGAACACACCCTCTTCCTTCTCATCCCTTTATTATGCTCCTTGTTGTTCGTCGTATGCATAGAGTTATTGTTATGATGATAGAACGGATAATCTTGGTAGTGGTGATGGCGATTGAGGTGACGGTGTTGATGATGACGGCAACGGTGACGGCGATGCGGATGATACTGATACGGATGATTTTTATTCTTATTATTACTATTAGCTGAGAAGACCAACTCGGCACCCAGCTAGAAACACTATGTCTGCTAAGCTAACCTGGTCGCCTGGTCCACGTGGAAGCCACGCGCATCTCGCCACAACCTTTCGAGTTGCTTCCGGAGAGGAAACGGGCGTATTTTTCCCCGCGGCCAAAAGGGCCCTTGCAACCATGGAAGATCCTAAGGCATTGCGCGAACAAAAAACTGGACCGCTTCCTCTTTTGCCTCGAATTCATCGAGGGCGTGAGCGCTCGCCGCGCGCCCCGCGGGCGAGCTCACGCGGGCTGCTGCTACTTCTTGCCCGCCTGCCTGACCAAGTTGCTCCGCAGGGCGGCCCTGCTTGCCCTCGGCCCCCATGCCGCGGAGGACGCAACTGAAGGAATGGTTCGGGGCCGCGAGATTGCAATTGTCCGGCGGGGGGGCTCGACCTCGAGGGGGCGTGCATGAACGTCGCCGAGATCCTTCGCCCCCCTCGCCATCTTGGAAAGCTCTGTCGCCTCGCCCGCGCCCTCGCCGACCGCCGCCCGGCCGCGAAGGTCGAGCGTCGCTCGCGTTTTCTTGCCGTCGCTCGCTTTGCTGGTGCCGCAGACCTTGCGCCGCTCCTCTATCATAACCGGGCCGGCGCGCGCCTCGACGCGACAATTGAGCATCGCCGCGAGGGGCCGGTCGCCCAGGAGGCGCCCCGGACGAAGTGGCTCTCGATATCTGTCTGAACACTGCCGTGTAGATCCAAACTCGAACTGCCCAGGTCGCGGCCGCCCCCGACCCCGTCGACCTTCGAGTCGCGTTGCTTCTCGAGGCCGACTGAGTCCACGATGATCGGAGCGTCGCTGGGGAAGAATCTCTCTGACTTGTTGCTCGGAACTTCAGCGTTCGAGCTCGGCTCTCTAGATGCCGTTGGAATTCGTAGTCTGGGGTTTCCGTCTCGCTGTCCTTGAGCTGCTCCTGGCTGGGGGCTTCGTCCTCGCGGCCGCCCGCTACTGATTTTCCCAGACATCCTGCGGTGTTGGGTCGTCGCATTGAAGAGACGGTCCCCGCGTTGTCCTTCCCCCCCCCATCCCCCCTCCCCTCCCCACTGCGATTCACCCACCCAGCAAAGCGCTCCGTGGCCCCATTGGAAGCTCCACTGAAGGTCCCAGTGGGGCCGCCCGCATGCGTGAACCACCGCCCACCACAGCGCTTCCTCCCTGCGTTTCGCCCGCCCAATACACCGCTTCGCGGCCCCTTAGGGGCCCCATCGAAGGCGCCGCCCGCGCGCGTCAACCACCGCCCAACACACCACGCCCAGCACAGCCCAGCGCAGCGTCTCGTGGCCCGTAGGGAGCCCCACCGAAGGTCCCAGCGGCGCCGCTCGCATGCGCCCCCCCCCACGCATTGCGGCACGTCCCTCGCGAGTTTCGTGGCCCTATAGGAAGCTCCACCGAAAGCGGCGCCCGCGACGCGTGATTGATAACTGCATGCGGTTGGGCCCTTCGCCTGGATAGTTGTCGTTGCCCGGCAGCTTCTGGAAGAGTAATATTGCGCATCGGTAGCAGGACGGCGGGATGCTCGGCCATGAGAATGCCAGCGAAACAGCTCCGTCGAATCTGCGGGCGCATCGCAGATCAGACGCGCGTCGCCGCGGGTCCATGGATTTCCATGCCCGAGCGAGCCCTGTCAAAAATGCAATGCGCGTTTATGGCGACGGTTCGCGTATGATGAATGGCTGTAGCTTCGGTGTTGAACATTGTGCTGCGCGCGATGCGCAGGTCATCTACCGCCGTGGGCCGCGCTGCGCGTCGAACTCCATGTGCGCCTGCAGCGTTGCGCGTGCGATGTGTTCTGGGGGCGTTCTGCGTGGCGAACGCCGCCCCTCGCGCCGCTCCATCAGCCCCCTAGTGCAGGGTTCATGTAGCCCCCCCCCCCCCCCTGTCGTTGACCCTCTTCGCCCCCTCCTTGTAGTTCTCGCTGCGCGAACGAGAATGCGCTCGCAATGCTGCGGGGCCCAGCCCGGGGAACGTCTCGCGCCGAATGGGCTCCGCGGGGTTGCCTTCCACATCGCCCAGTCTTCCGCGCCAGTGGCCGCTGACTCGAAGGGCGCCCAAAGTCCGCTACGACCTGGGGGGCCCGCGGATTCCCCCTGGATTCAGCGAGGAGGCCGTACGAGAGCATTTCTTTGCTAAAACACCAACCGAACATCGCTGCGAGTGGCTGCGCGGACGCCCCGGGCGACCGCGCCATCTGCAGCATCTACTTGACGCGGCGCAGCGAATCTTAAATTCACGAAGATAGGAGTCACTTGCAGGCGACGAAGTACGTGCACGTTAGGAATTTGTCGAACATGGCAGTCGCAAAGGAAGGCAGTACCGGTAAGGAGGACCCGAGCAGAATTACTTCACCACCTTGCTCTCGGCGTCAGCAAAACCATTCTTCTGGAGCGGGATGTTTTTCCTGGTCCAGACCTCGCGTCCGCTCAATGCAATTCTCAGCGCCTGACATCTGAAAATGTTGAGACGCAGTCGGTAAGGGGTGTCGGGGGTCCAAAACTTCCGAAATTGAGCCCGCGCCCTCTCCACCGCAATGATTCGGTGCTCGATACCTGCCGTCATGGTGAACGTGCTCGTTGGCTTGGGGCCAACATGCGTCGCCAGTGTCGCCATTCCGCCCTGAAGCACGCTGCCGCTATGTATGTGACTGGCGTCGTTGTGACTGTCTTTTGCCGACGCCGAAATACGCGTTGACCTGCTTGCCGATCTTCTGGAGAGTGCCGACGCTGTTGGGATCTGAGTCGGTCATCTTATTCTGGGCAACTCTTTTCCGTGTGGCCATTTGTGTTTAAAAGCCAAAGCCAAAGGTTGTCCAGCCAGATCGTCTGCGAAACCTGCGGCTTGAAGCTCAGTTTCATCATCGGAAATCGGAGAGGCCACTGCCAGCAGATGACTGGTACTATGCACAAGATGTGCATCACGAGCTTTCTCTAAAGTGCGAGCGTGGGTAGCTGCATTCACGTCCACCACCCATGTACCTCCTGGCAAGCAACCGCTGCCCATTCTGAGATACTTTCGAAGTGCACCCTGACAAAGAAAACTGGAATAATCCGTCCCCGCGCAAAATCCACGTCTGCCGATTGTACAAGCTCTGCCACTGAGTCTAATAGGTCGGGCTTGTCGATCGAATAAACACTATCCGTGGCATGGTGGAAGCGCGTGACGTGACTGTACCTGGCCCGCAGCCAACGCCAGCTGGCGGTCGTCTGAACCAGAACTATCATGCTGGCGTTGCCGAAGACTACCATGCGCCCCAATGTTGTTCCTGCCGTGCCGGTGTCGCTAACAACAAATGTTTGAATAACGCGTGGCCGAATTTGCACATCGCCATGATGGTTCGCATTTTGCCAGCTGTGCCATCATTTAGAGACCGTGTTGGTCAACCTTACAAGGAGCAACAACTTGAACACCGGCAGGGTGAATTTGGAGGGCCAAGCGTGCCATAACCAAATGTATCCGATAGCGTGCTGCGAACCTTCCAGGTATTCACGTGTTTGTTCATCGTGCTCTTCTGTCGGTGTGTGTGTGTGTGTGTGACGTATGCGCTCCGGCGGGAGTCGTTGCGGTTGTAAAATTTTATGTGCTCGGAATCCTCCTTCTTGTTCGTGATCCTCCTGTTCCTGTTCCTCCTCCTCCTCCTCCTCCTGTTCCTCGTCCTCCTCTTCCTAGTTTTCCTCCCCTTGTTTTCCTCCTTTTTCTCCTGTTCCTTTTCTTCCTGATCCTTTTCTCATTCCTTTTCTTTTTCCTTTTCCTTTTCCTCCTAATCTTTCTCCTCCTTTTCCTCCTTCTCCTCCGCCCGCGCCCTGCCGGGGCAGCAAACTCGCACAGGGCAAGTGGGGCGGCTTCCCCGACGCCCGCCGACCCCCAGGGACCCCTTTTGGTGTTTCGCCGCCGGCCCGCCGCGAAGCACAGCTCGTCGGTCTTGCGCTGCTGCTCCGACAGGACCGCGGCGATCACTCCCTGCCAGTGGGGCGGGGGGCCTCGCCCTGGAGGGCCGTCGAGGTGCCTTTCCCTCGAGGGGCCTCGAAGACGGGGGGCCTCGACCTCGCGAGGGACATTTCGCTCGGCGTTCCACGATGAAGCGCCGCGCCCTCGAGAGATGTCGGGCGGACCGCTCGCCTGGTCGGCGGAGGGTCGGCAGAAGCAAAGCGAATGCGGCCCCGCCTGGCGGAAGCCCGAGGACAAGATCAGTCAGCACCGATTCGGTAACTCGGATCTAACTGAAACGTGCATCGGATCGAGCTGTACCAGCACGGGGTTGAAATCGAATCGGATCGGCCGCGCCAGGATGCACAACACCGCCATATAAGGCATCGGGCCGCTTCAGACCGCAGGGAAATCGATACGGAATAGGATCGATCTCGCCGACGTCAGAGTGAGGGGGCCGAACGTCATTCACTGTCCCTGGGTTCGTGGCATAAGTGAGGTTCCACGGTGCGGATTCCCCACCGTTCATTTCACAATCGCGCTCTCTCGCAGACCTTCCACACAATGTACGTAGAAATCGCGCGCTCGCATGGTCCTTCCTCGCAATATATGCAGAAATCGCGCCCTCGCGTGGTACATCCTCGCAGTGAAATGCCGAGCCGTGCCCCCTAGAGTCAGGAAGCACGCTGTCGCTTTTTATTTCCGCACGTTTTGCTTGGGAATCGCGCTTTCGCCCGCTCCTTGCGATTCAGGCTGGATTAACGCTTCTGCGACCCGCCCGCTCGAACAGGCAGTCTGGGCCTGCCCGCCCGACCTGCCTGTTAGACCCGGCCCGCCCGACCCGCCCGTCTGGTTCCGCCGCTTATAATCGAATGCCCCTGATAATCACAGGGTGGAAAAAATACAAATCGGGGCTCGGGGGGGATAACAAAGATGTCGCCCGGGAAGCTCGTAAGTACGGCGGTGGGGATGGGATGTTTTCCTCGGAGGGTCTCGGGATACTTTGGCGCTCCTCGGGAGGGGGTAGTCGTAGGAGTAGCAGTAATAGAAGAAGTAGAAAAGGAAGTGTATAGAACCCCCAGAAAATGCTCTTATAACATAAACCCGATGTGTAAAAGCAAGACAGTCCCGGCCAGAAATGTTCTAAAAACATGTCCTGGTAACGACAACAAAGGTTCTTAGAACATTGTTTGGTAGGCCTGTAGGCAGGCCAGGACGCTTCGCCACTGCTTGACCGTTCAGTAATCTGCGCATCATTGCTGTCCGGCGCTCGCCTGGAGACGTCGACGGCACGGCATGTGGCACCGTTGACGGCACGAGGAGGGAGAAGCACGGCCGCCACGGAGGAGTAGAGGGCACGGAGGAGAGAGGCGGACACAGGAGGAGGGAGAAGGGAGTAGGGAGGAAGAGGAGGGAGGGGCTTCGGCGAGTAGGAAGAGGAAGGAGAGGGGAGGGGGCCACCAAGGGGGGGGCACGTGCAAGGGAGAAGGGAGGAGGGAGGACGGCGGAGGAAGGAGGACGAAGGAAGGAGGACGCACGAGGAGGGATAAGGACGGCCTCCAGGGAGGATGAGGGAGCACGGCGGAGGAACGAGGCGGCGCAGGAGGCGGAAGAGAGGCAGGAGCAAGATCAATGACGGAGTGCGACGAGGAAGACGAGGAAGGAGAGGGGAACGGCCTGCTCACTGCCACTCTGTCTGCGAGTTGCTGTCGTCGTGGTCGGCGTTGTCCCTCATCATAGCCGCCGCCGCCGCCTCCACCGTCGTCGCCGCCGTCGTCGCCGCCTCCGCCGCCGCCGCCGCCGCCGCCGCCGTCGTCGTCGTCGTCGTCGTCGTCGTCGTCGTCGTCGTCGTCGTCGTACCCGTCGTCCGCTCGGATTCGCTCTCACACCAAAGCGCTCACTGCGGGACGTGCCAACGACGAATGGAGGACGGGACGGGTTGGGATAGGAGGGGGGGCGGGGGGCGTCGACAAAAATGTGTAAACGTGAGCTTTCGGAGGTCCGCGTGGATGAATTGGATCGGCCCTGGACAGCCCTCCCTAACGCTCAGGGGCGGCGCCGGAGGCGCCGCGAGAGACTCCAGCGCCGATCCAAGGAATCCGCGCGGACCTCTGACAACTCCTCCTTGCGCCCATTGTTTCTTCCCCGAGGGCAGGGGGAGGCGGAGACGGAGAGGTGGCGGAGCGTCCTCCTCCTCCCCCGCCTCGGGCGCGGCCCCACCGACCCCTAGCAGACCATCCCCTTCCGTGACGTCACCCTCGCCTTTCCGGCTCCCCTCCGGCCGCATACAACGCGTCTTGCGGCGAGGCCAGGGGGGACGTGACGGACGGGATGGTGTGCTGGGGGCATGTCAGGCCGCCCCTGACCCTCTCCCAGGGCGCAGGGGTCCTGGTTGCGGTCGGCGTCCTTCCTGGCCACATCGGCCTGCTCGCCGGGCGGGGGGGAGGCCGACACGGTGCGCCCGCGCCTGCCCTCCAAGGCCGGTCCACCCCCTCCGCGCCCTCGGCTCCAGCCTCATCCTGGTGCCGCTGGCTCGTCCCTCCTCCCCGTTCTCCTCCTCCTCCGTCCGTCCGTACCATTTTGGCTCAAGACGGAGCTTACCTCCTGTCCCGATTCCAGAGGCCCGAGGCCGAGGTGTAAGGGCAGCACCTTCCTCAAGCCTGGCTGCCTCGGCCAGGTTTTTCGCGATCGCTCTCAATCACTTTCTTTCCTTGGTGGTCGCCGCAACAAATGGCCAGTCAGTCCCCCAGTCGCCATGGGAGGCCACAAACAGTGGCAGTGCTGTCAGAAGCCAGGTTGCTGGGGATGGACCTGGCAAGGACAAGGTGGTCACAAGCATTGCTCAGATTGTGGAAGTTTTTTTAGCAGCCTCGTCCCTCCCATTCACGCGCCAGCGCTGAACGCACAGGTGGATCTGATGGCAGCGGCAGCCCGCAGAAGCAGCAGGACAAACCCAATCGTTGGACCCGCAGCCGCACCAAAGGCAACGAGGTCCCACCTACAGAGGATAGTTCCAAGTCGTCCGCCGCACAGGAGGTCCCCGACCCAGCCAAGGACGACGTCTCCATCCGTATCCAAGCGGTTAATTCCTGGAAGAAAACGGTCGGACAGGAAGGTAAGAAGTACATCCAGGCCTGCGAAGACCACTGCCTTGCCAAGTCGAGAGCCCTCGAGGGCAAGTCCTTGGATACAGAGACACAGTCCTCTGCTGATCAACTCCAACAGCAGCGCAGACGGCTGAGTCCAAGAAGAGCGAAGTCGAGAATAATATCATCAACCTTGACAAGGCGGTGGAGGTGCACGACAAGTCGGTGGAGTCGCATTTCGAACTACAGTCTGAGGTTCAGCAGCTGGACGCCCAGCGCAGCGCGGCGGCCAAGGCTGCGATGGCAGAGGCGGCAGCCAGTCTCAACGGCTCAGCAGAGACCGCCACCCTACTCAATATCGTGGATGCCAGGTTCCCGAATGGCTTGCCGTCCAGCATCAAGCAGGAGCTCGAGAGTGTCAATGCGAAGCTCAACGAGGAGTGGAAGCAGTTGCAGCAACAACTCGAGCTGCAGCCCCTCCCTGCAGCTGACGCTGCGCCGGTGGCGCCTGTGGTGCCCGCAGCAAGTCAAGCAGGAGCGGATGCTGTTGCAATTGCAGTGCCACAGGACCAGTCAGGCGAGACCCTGGACATGCCCGTGGGCAGCGACCGCGGCACCGTCAGGAAAGCCCACGTCCTGGAAGAGAACATGGTGCTCGCCAGCAGTTCCGACATCCAGGGCCTCAGCGACGAGGCCGCCCAGGCGCAGGAGCGGTTCTCCAAGCGCCAGGCCAGGGTCCCCAAACCTGGCGATGCTGGTGCAGCGGCAGCATCAGGTGAGAACCACCGTGGGTAAAGCTCTCACGATGTGCACTTTCATTTGTAGCAGTTGGTCTGGTATTCGCAATTTCCTGGCTTCTCCTGGGGCAACATCCGTCCAGGTCGCATGCTACCAAGAACCCCGTATTCTAGCTCATGGTCTTGCCAAAGAAATAGATTGGTGTGCTAATGGGGAATGTCTGGCAATTTTGACTCCAGCTGTTTTGAGAACCAAGGAGCTTCCATGCAAATGCAATGGAGTACTAGAACGTAATGGCCTAGATATTGGGATTACCAAGTAGCCACTTCCAGAGAATTTTCAAAGTCGCGGGCATACGTTGTCAGGCAAAAGGTCTACGACATCAGCCCTTCTGCCTAGGTTCGATTTACCTGGCCGACTCTATGGGTTTGAATGAAGAGAACCTGACAGCCCTTGCCAGCGCGGTGCAATATGCCTTCCGACAATGCCCTGCCGCTGACTATGGCAAGCGATATTAAAATGTAACCTGATAAAAACGGACTCCCCGATTAAGGCTGGGGTCCAGGTGACCGCGCCGGAAAAACACACTCCCTACACGAAGAGATCTAAGTCTACCATAGACTACGTCCAGGGGTCGCACTGCTTCGAGCACTACTTGGAGCAGCCCGCATTTTTGGTTGACTACCTAACTAGCCCACGCGGGCCAATTCTGACGGGCATGGTGATTGGGGCCCCATATCTAACCCCTGTTCTGAAACAACCTCAACACCTGTCTGTCCAGCCCCCAGCGGGCCCAAGAAACAGAAGCCCTCCCTGGTCCAGGAGTTCGGGGGCTCTGGGGCTGCTGGAATCCCTCCTGGAGGATCCTGATAAATCTGGCATCTTCGAGGATGATACCGACCTCGGGCCAGTGCAACAAGTCTCGTTGCAAGCCTTAGTTGCCGCCGTGGACGCCACGTGCGGCTATTTGCGGGCGGTGTGCCCACGACGCTCAGCATTATTACCGACGCGCCACTGCGGAGTTCGGGCCAATGTGCCCAGGCTCCAATTACGAGGTGGATCCCAGCCGAGGCTGCAGAGGCCAAGGACAGGAGGAGTGAGAGGAATGCAGCGGCAGCATCCAGGTGGCCACGCACTAGAGTCATCGGCATACGACGGGGAATGGAGGGGCAGGACTTGGAGGAGCTTGAGCAGGTCCACCTCGAACTAGCAAATGAATCAAGCAATTTGAAAGTTGCTGCCTGCCGAATATGAAGCTTTGCGTAACAGCGTCAGAACTTGAATGCAGGCTACCTTCATGGATGCCACGAGCATGGGGCCAGATTTTGAGTCCATCGCGGAAATGTTCGAAGACCTCGACTCTAGGCCCTCGACTGTGAGATCGCGAAACATTGGTCCGATGATCGACAGTCCTGGAAACTTTGGGTCAAGGAGAATATGGGGAAAGGGGTCGGATGGGCCCATCGGTGGAGTAATCGTCTCACTTCGTGGCAACCGGCTCGTGTCTAGAACTCCGCCAAACCACGCTGATGAGGCCGCTCGTTAGATCTGGGCCGGCACGGAAGCGGAAAGAGCGCCTCAGGAACTTGCACGAGAAGGCTCACGGCACCCTTCGCTCCTGGGAGCCTTGGTGGTAAGAGCTTGTTGCGTCGCCGCTCGCTCTCGGGCGCCTTGGCGTTCGGAGATGCGCGCGTTGCGGCTCGCTCTTGGGGGCACTGGTGTGACGAGCTTTGTACATCACCGCGCTCTGGGGAGCCTTGGCGTCAAGAGCTTGTTACGTCGCCGCTCGCTGATGGGGCCCATGGTGTTCTTGAGCGTCTCGCGGGCTTCGTCGGGGTCTTCTGGGGGCCCTTTTGGGGGCCTTTTTGGGGCAATGTTGGGCCGTCTTGGGGCCCTTTTGGGCCGCCTTGGGGCGTCTTGGAGGCCTTTGGCGGGCCCTCTTGGGAGCCTCTTTCGGCCCTCTTGGGGCCCTCTTGGGCCGTCTTGGGGCCCTTTTGGGCAGTTGTGGGCCCCTCTGGGGCCGTCCAGGGGCCCTCTTGGACAATTTTCCGCATCTTTGGGGGGCCTCTGGGGCCGTCTTGCGACAAGCTTTGGGGCCTCATGGGCCGTGTTGGGCCCATCTGCGCCCGGGAAGGCGAGAACCCGACACACCATTGGAAATCAATATTTTTGGGCTCATGAAGCCCTCTCGGATGCCCCCTGGAGGGTCTCTGGAACCGCCTCGAGGCTCTCTCGGACCACCTGGGAGCCGTCCGTAGCTCTCTTGGGGCCGCCTTTGGGTAGTTTTGGCGCCCTCTTGGGCCGTCTTGGGGCCCTTGAGCCGCTTCGCTCGAAAAACAACGCGAGGGCGCGGGCCGTGGAAGGCGCCCGCCAGCCGCTTCACTAGAAAAAGCACGAAGGTAACGGCCCCCTAGCGGCCATTAACAACCGCGCGCGCCGCCCCTCCCCAGGGCCCCCCCACCCTGGAAAGCTTCGCCCCGCCAGAACGTCATCACTCGTGCCTCGCTCTTTCCGTTGCATGCTGAAGGGCCGAACAAACTCGCTCAGGTTGCTGATGGCCTCCAGGCCCTGCCGAGCCCGATCCTCTGCAAGCGCAGCCGCGAGGTGAAGACCTCGCAGATGCTTCGCGAGATCAGCTTCGAGCAGCCCGCCGAAGCTCCAGTAGCGCCACCGCTAGGACCTGGGACGGGCCCCACCCCAGGCGCCTCAGCTTTCTGGAAGATGCCCATCTGGACATTGTGTGTAGGCTGCTCAGGGCCATCGAAAAAGTTGGAGCGTTCTCGACCCAAACCAGAGCGATCGGCACGGTCCTCATTGAGAAACACCACCCAGGCCACAACCCAGGTCCAAGCTACAAGGCAATTGGCATGAGGCCCGGTCTTTGGAGAGCCTGGGGCAAACATCGGCAGCTGGACTTCAGGGACTGGGAACGAGCTCATCCTTGTAGATAGCTTGCGCGCCAATCTGGGGAAGTGGACGTAGAATCGTGTTCGAGCAGGCCATGCTAGCTGACCAGCATGTATTGCGTATCAAGAACATGTTCTCGGCCGCGGCCCTGTGTGGCCCGTCGAACTATTGCGAGCGTATCGATCGTCAGCTCTGGAGGGGTAGGGCTTAGGAGACAATTTCTTCGGACTCGCTCGCCGATATGATTTGCAACCAGCGCCAGGCGGCCAGCAATGTAGTCACCCGCGCATGAGCCCTTCCTGCAAGTTGCCCTCGCAGAGGTATCGCTGAAAATTGCTGGGCTGCTGACTTCGTTGTTCATAGGTATTGTTCGCTGCCCATAGACAACTGGGATACCCGGAATCCCAGGGCGCAGCCGACCATTTTCATAGACGCTTTCACGTTGGTCGGCCACAACAGCAAGCCTACTTCATTGATAGCTGATCTTGCTATGCATGAATCGATCGTCGCTGGTCTGAAATGCGACATCGCCAAACACCAAGCTGCCATTGTGACTCCCACGCCGATGATCAATGCCAGTCTGTCGGCCAAGTTGGGACAGTGGGCTTGGCCTGAGACCAGCCTAGCTGACCCCGCTACCACCAAAATGACTAAGGAGTGAATGCAGCACAGCTCTCAGAGGTCGTGCAGCGAAGTTGCGGCTGCGTCTTCGCCGATCGAGAGCTTTGCGGTCCGCAGGAACAGGCACCAAGAAGATTTGGGACACTGGTCTCCAGCAAGCTGCATACTTTGAACAGAGAGATTCGGTAAAGTATGTCCCTGAAGGTGGCGGGGCCAAAATGAGGTACTCGTCCAAGAGCTCATTCGCTTGCTGTCCTCTGAGACCCCACTTGGAGATCGGCATTGGGACCGTGTATCTATTGGAGTAAGACCGCGTCCCGAGCTGCACAGGACCCTTCGAAAGCCGAAGTCAGGCTCACAGAACTTAGACGCTTTGCCGCTGGTGCCCTCGATAAGCCTCCTCTAGGATGGGGTCACATCAGGGGTCCCCTTGACTGCGTATTTCAGTTCACCCGAAGTCGGCTGGATGTGGAACAGCCAGATGATGCTCACCAGCACGGATGGCGAGGCCTACCCGCTCACAACCACCTCGCCTGCCCTTCTTCGCCGATTGCTGACAGCAGCGTGGCGGGAGCAGTTGGCCGACCAGGCCGCCATCAAGATAGGAGTCGAACCGGTTGACCTCGCTCACTTAAAAGTAGCGGTGACAGACAGAAAGCGGACGAAGCAAGATCGCAGGTTCCTAGTGTCGTACCTGACCCAGTCCGTCTGGACCAGGTGCAGGCTGAAGGGCTGAATAATGCTGGAGATGACACGGGCACGACATGTATATGTGGAGCCCCCCAAGACCACATCGGCCTTAGGCTTCTTGGGTGCCCACATGGTGCTGTACTTCCGGAGGGGTACCTGGAGGAAGGAGACGCCGAAGTCCTGAAAGAGTCTCAAGCGTTTGCCACGTGTGCTGTTTTTTTCCTGAATCGCCGCCGTTTAGGGTCCCGAGGCCGCCTGGTTTAGGTTTGGCCGACGCGTTGGTTTGGTCCCGTGATGGCCTTTCGCTGGCCGAAGATTGTGTTGGCGAGGCTTATGGTGATGGAAGTGTGGCCAACGACGGCCTATGATCTTAATGGGCGGTGGCTGGCTGCGTACTTCGTGGGGCAGTAGGCAGAGCCCTTCCGCCCGCTTCGCCAGCAGCAGAAATTCGAGCGTGCCTAGCCACCAGCCAACCTCGGAGAGCGACTCGGACCCATTATGATTTCAAAGGTGTGGTAGCCTGCCACAACTCTCACACGCCAGCCAGTAGTGGGAAAGGGCTAGATGCCCCTTGTCAAGGCAACCAACCCAGCAGTAGGTGCGAGGTCAATCGCGAAGGTGAGGCCGGGTGGAGCCAACTAGAGGGGGTTTGCCTCGGGCCCTGGGGCTGCCGCGGCCCCTTCCCCGCCCCATCCTTCTCGGCTGGTGCGTGCCCGAGTCGGGCATGTCTGAACCTGGCGGAAACCCCGTTGGCTCTGCTGCCTGCGCCACTCGCGATGTCTAAATGATCAAACCAAGCAAAATCGTGACAAGGAGCTGTGCCCTGGCAATGCTGCGACCCTGGCCAAGCTGGCGCTGCAGTCCAACGGCCACCAGATCTTTGTGTTCGACCGTATCGATGATGAGAGTGTCGTTGTTGCATGTTCCCAGTGTGGCGAGCATTCCGAATGCATCTTGAAGGGCCTCCACACGAGTTGCCCCAAGCGTTGTGTTTCTAACTGTTCGACAGGGGCCTACGAGCGCCTCCAGTTGGGAAGACACCCCGAGGCCTCTATGCAGAGCCATATAGTCGGCAAGCCCCCTCTTTCGATTGCCCAGGTTGCCAGCCAAACAACCGAGGCTGAAGCGGTCGAGTCCCCATAAAAGAGGTCGCACCCTTTCCGAAGCCGTGCGATGGTCCTCATCCCCCTCTTCCCCCTCCTCCCCCTCACATCCTCCTCCACTTCCTCCTCCTCCTCCTCCGCCTAAATGTCCTCTTCCTCCTCCTCCTCCTCCTCCTCCTCCTCCTCGTCCTCCTCTCCGCCTACTTTCTTTCATCATCACCTGATTCCACTATCCCTCTGGACATGGGTGGTCTGGCGAGCTCTCTCTTCCGACCCCCTTCTGCCCCTTCGGCGGGGGGGGCTGACGCCTCCCCAGGCCCACGCCGCCATACTCCTCCCCTCTCTTAGCCACAGGAAGAGGAGCCCCCAGGGGATCCCTCGGGAGCCTCGTGGGATCAGGAGGACACCAAGACGGCCCAGAGAGGCACCCAAGACGGCCTCCGAAGGCGCCAGACGGGCCAATAGCCCAAACAGACGCCGGATGGTGCACGAATTGAGGGTAGGAACTTACTTCCAGGAATTGAGGGTGGGAATTGTATATTGTTCAGGGACTCCTCGCTCTAGGCCCCATGTCTCAAGGCCATGACTGAATTCCAAACGAAGACGGAACACACCGTAACAGCCGCGTCCTTGGCTGTGCCATGTCCCCCGGCTTCTGTGTTTGAAGCCGTGGCTCGCAGCCTCCCACCGTTGCCCAAGACCTCCCCAAGAATCCCCAAGGGGCACCAAAGAAGCCTCCAAGAGGCCCCCAGGAGGCCACCAAGAGAACACTTAGCAGTATCATCTTCCTCCACATCGTCCTGATTGTCTTCTGTCTCCTCCTCCTCCTCCTCCTCATCGCATCATCGCCCTCCTTCTGCCCCACGCCTTCCTCCGAGGGAGCACACGGTCGGTTAGCGGATCGGGACGTTAGCCTAGCGTTTGGCCACATTGGGGTTTCCAAAATGGGCAAGGGGCGGCGGTGACTCGCAATTGACATCTTCGAAAGTAGCACTGTTGGCA
The DNA here is from genome assembly GCA_963575745.1 of Prorocentrum cordatum. NCBI lineage: Eukaryota > Dinophyceae > Prorocentrales > Prorocentraceae > Prorocentrum > Prorocentrum cordatum. The sequence continues at coordinate 138,375 of CAUYUJ010012947.1, read as the reverse complement.
TGCAGAACATCACTTGCAAAATAAAGAACGTTCGTGTGTAGAGGCGAGCATGCGATTGGCGCATCAAGTCGCAGAGTGCGACCACTGGACGAAACACTACACAGTTCCTTGCCAATTGCTCTACTCTAACTAGTATCGGCTTCGTTGTGCTGGCATCGCCTGCGGCGCAAGGCACACTGCAACAACACTTGGAGGACAATCACCCGTGAGTGCAAACATGTGCCGGGTTGGTGAACCCAGATGGACTGGGCGCGACAACCACGGCGTCATGCGCACGCCGCTCGACCAAGAGCGCAGCAGGCGTGAGGAAACGAACGAGAGAGGGAGGAGGAACGGCGGCTGCTGCAGCTGCCGCTGCTGCCGCTGCCGCTGCTGGTGCCACTGGTGGTGCCGCTGTTGCCCCCCCACCAATCGCCACGCTTCGACTGTGCTTCACTTCCCCCGTTCCTCCTCCAGTTCTCCGTGCTCGCCCCCATCCCCCTGTGCACCTGCTCCTCGTCGTTCTCCCCGCCGCCCTCTTCCTGCTCCTCCGCCTCCTCCCCTTCGGACGTCTCCTCGCCCTCCTCTACAGTCTGCGCATCTGCCTCTACCTCCACTGCCTCCTGACTCGTCACACCCTCTCGCGGGGGTGAAGGGACGGTGCCAACCCCGAGGGCCAAGCCCGTGGGCGGTACAATGCTTCTCGTGGGGATCAGTGTTTACAACGGTGTAGCACAGTGTTCTGCTGATGCTCCTTCATGCAGCGAATCACGAATTATCGCGGCCCACCCCGATTGAAGCGACAGCACTCCTGCAACTCCGTCTCGCGGCGCAGCGAATGCAAGATCAACTTCAAGTCCTGGTAAGAATGGGCACCACAATGACTACACATACACATACATCTACACGCGATGCGGCACGCAAATGATCAAACCCACGCTCTACTTGTCACCAGTGCGGTGTGGAAACTGCGTGCTACGTCAGTCCGCAGTGCTACAACAGGTCGTAGCGCATCGGAACGTGTAGCACCACGCGTACAAACGCACTGCGGAATGAACCTGCCCCGCATGTATTGGCACGTCCCCGCTCACCCGAACTCATGATCCGAATCGGTGCGAACGCACACGTGAAGATATACGCGCGAAGCTGCCTATCTGCGCATGCGTATGCGTCTGTAGACTCGTGCGGGCGCAAGAATGTGAATGTTCTTGCCTGCGGCTGTAACTCTCATGCCAAGTTCTGCCAAGCTGGAGAAAATTCAACGGGGCTGCTACTTACAACGTCAACGCTGCTCGCCTAGTTGCTCGGAATGTCCTCTGGAATGTGAGGGGCTTGGCTTTACGGCATGTTCGTGCACACGTCATGGGGCGAACTCGTGTGTGTGTGTGTGTGTGTGCGTGATGCAAGCGATGCGTGCGACGCACTAGCAAGGTGCAAGCGCGTATGCCTCCAAGCCTGACGTGCGCACCAATATGTACGTAACAAGTTTGCGCGAGCGTGCAGGAGGCGCGTGCTTTTACCACTACCGCATTGACCTTGATTACCAACTTAAATCCGCCGGCCCCCTTGTGGGGCCACCAGGCTGTAGGCGCGAGGTTCGCAGTTTCCTGTACCAGTTGTAGCTTGTAGTTTCCAGTGTTACAATTCTGATTCTTGCTGGTTACTGTAACTAGTTGATTGACCGCGCGAGGGGGGGGGAGGCCCAAACGGGATGTTTAGCGTCTCCTGGGCGCGTTGTCTGAATTGCTGGGGGGGCTCGAAATCGACACCCCTTACGCAGATCCGCGGGGTCAGGGTCCAAAAACACATGGGATTTGCCACATTCCTGAAATTCGGTGCCACCCCTCACGCAGATCCGCGGGGTCAGGGTCGCAGATTTGGGGATTTGCCACATTTCTGAAATTCGGTGCCACCCCTCACGCAGATCCGCGGGGTCAGGGTCCAAAAACACAGGGGATTTGCCACATTTCTGAAATTCGGTGCCACCCCTCACGCAGATCCGCGGGGTCAGGGTCAAAAAACACAGGGGATATGCCACATTTCTGAAATTCGGTGCCACCCCTCACGCAGATCCGCGGGGTCAGGGTCCAATTATCCTGGCGAAAGACCCAACCATATGCAGTTGTGAATGCCGCAATTGTGAGTACCTTCTTCGGTGGCGCTCCCTGTGGGGCCACGAACCGCATGAGGGGCATGCCGAAATATGGCGGGGTACACAACGCAAAGGAATACGATAGGTCAGATTACGAAAGAATGAACGCGGGTGAGCCAGAGCGCGAGAGAGTCTGAGTGTGAATGGGTCTGCGTGGGAGTGAGTATATTTGCATGAATGCGATCTTGGCTACGCCTAGTGTAAATGTATATGAATGTGAATGGCTCGAGCATGCCTGTCCGAACACTTGTGACACTGGGCGTGGCCGCCGCAGGCAGCTTCCGCGGGAACCCCGACGGCAGCGCCCGCGCGCCGCGACGCCCATGTCGGCACGCCCCTCACGGGGATCGCACCCGCTTCCGTCCCTTCTTTTCCCCCCTCTTTGCCTGCGCGCTCCAAAATCCAAAGCTGCGGGCGCAGAGCAGCGCGGAGTCCCCGCGACGCGCGCAGGTCGCCGCGGAGGGGTCCCAGCGACGCGCGCAGGTCGTCCGCTGCGCGGGGCACAGAAAGCTAGCCAGCAGGCTGATTGCGGGCAAGGCTCCGGCCGCCGGGCAGAGCGACGACGGGCGAGCGAGGCGCTGAGCAGAGCGCCGCGCGGAATCCCCGCGACGCGCGCTGGTCGCCCCGAGAGGGCCCCAGCGACGCGCGCGGGTCGTCCGCGGCGCGAGGCCGAACAATTATGCGGGCAGTCGAGAGAAGGCGCGGCTCGGGGGGGGCGCTGCTCAGGTCAGGCCTCGCGGATAAACTCGGTGAAGCCGAGCTCCCTGGCGAGGGCCGTCGCCTCCCTCCTGCGCCGCTTCGTGCGCGCTGCAAACTGCCCCAGCTGCTTTCGCAGGCCCTCCGGCGGTCCTGCCACGCGGCGCCCGCATGAGCAGGAGGTCCTCGCGGCGCGTGGCGCGCGAGAGCAGCACATAGAGCTCCAGCCACCAGTCGTCGTCCTCCTTCTTGCCGTTCCCGACCTCGTGGCGGCCGCAGTCCAGGATCACACCTGGGCGACTCGGCCGAGGGAGCAGTGCGCCGGGCAGCCGACGGCCCAGGGCGAGAGTCCACAGGACCGAGGTCTGGCCGCGGACTGCTCGCGCCCCGGAGGTCTGGCCGTCCCCGGAGCGCCGTTCCCCCGCCCCGTCGCCTTCGCGCATGGTGCGCCCCTGGCACGCCACCGTGGTGATGACCCTGCCGTGCGAGAACGGGAAGCCCGTCCGCGTGACCTTGGAGGTGCGGAAGGTGAACGGCTCCGACGTGCGGGGCTCGATGAACACCAGCGGGCCCGCGAGGTCCCCCGTGAGGCTTTTCCCTCAGGGACCTTAGGTGCAGCTCCCTGAGGGGCCACGAAACGTGTGAGGGGTGTGCCAAAAAGGGGCGGTGGCGCCATGCGAGCTGCGCCACTTGGACCTCAGGTGGAGCTCCCTGAGGGGCCACGAAATCTGTGAGGGGTGTGCCAAAATGGGGCGGTGGCGCCATGCGAGCTGCGCCACTTGGACCGTAAATGGAGCTCCCTATGGGGCCACGAAACGTGTGAGGGGTGTGCCAAAAAGGGGCGGTGGCGCCATGCGAGCTGCGCCACGTGGACCTTAGGTGGAGCTCCCTATGGGGCCACGAAACGTGTGAGGGGTGTGCCAAAATGGGGCGGTGGCGCCATGCGAGCTGCGCCACTTGGACCTCAGGTGGAGCTCCCTGAGGGGCCACGAAATCTGTGAGGGGTGTGCCAAAATGGGGCGGTGGCGCCATGCGAGCTGCGCCACTTGGACCGTAAATGGAGCTCCCTATGGGGCCACGAAACGTGTGAGGGGTGTGCCAAAAAGGGGCGGTGGCGCCATGCGAGCTGCGCCACGTGGACCTTAGGTGGAGCTCCCTATGGGGCCACGAAACGTGTGAGGGGTGTGCCAAAAGGAGCGGTGGCGCCATGCGAGCTGCGCCACTTGGACCGTAGATGGAGTTCCCTATGGGGCCACGAAACGTGCGAGGGGTGTGCCAAAATGGGGCGGTGGCGCCATGCGAGCTGCGCCACTTGGACCTTAGGTGGAGCTCCCTATGGGGCCACGAAACGTGTGAGGGGTGTGCCAAAATGGGGCGGTGGCGCCATGCGAGCTGCGCCACTTGGACTTTAGGTGGAGTTCCCTATGGGGCCACGAAACGTGTGAGGGGTGTGCCAAAATGGGTGTGCTTGACGCATGACGATGATGATGATGATGATGATGATGATGATGATGATAATGATGATGATGATGATGACGATGATAGGAGGGGAGAGGAGGCGGAGGAGGAGAGGAAGGAGACGCGGGGCACCGTCTCTTCAAAACGAGGACCCAACACCACAGGATGGTTGGGAAAAACACAAGGGATTTGCCACATTTCTGAAATTCGGTGCCACCCCTCACGCAGATCCGCGGGGTCAGGGTCCAAAAACACAAGGGATTTGCTACATTTCTGAAATTCGGTGCCACCCTTCGCGCTCATCCATCGCAAGGCGTGGTAACCCAAACTGCGAGAACTCCCTCGACCCTTTAATCGCAAGGTGTGGTAACCAAGCCCGTAAACCATACACGTCTTACCAATCGCCAGGTGTGGTAACCCCTCTTGTGATCAGTTGGTTTTGCTGATTGCGAATCGGCTTCGCATGAAGTTTCGATACTGCTTCACGACAGCGCCAAGGCCTCGTGACTTAGCTCTTCCGTGGCCCATTCTCCGAGAGAGGGGGCCGGCGGCAGGGGGCGAAGCCCTTACGGATTACAAGTGATCGAATTATCATTCGGCGGCCGCTGCACGCTACTGATGGGGCTGCTCCGATAAGAGCACGCTGTAGGCACACACTGGGGATACAGTGGGCAGAACATGGACAAGTTCCAGGTCCCAACTGAAGGGGCACTGCGGTCACGCACGGGGGGGCCATGCGCAAGCGTTGAACGACTTGCCGGGCACAAGTAGAAGTCACTTTGCGAGTTCGCAATGTGACTACTCGCGAATGGCCTGGATCCTCCGCGGAGGACCTCCGATAAACTATACAAAAGTCTGACGTATGGCTTTCGGACGTTTGCGAGTAGGCACCTTGCTAGTCGTGGGACGCGCGCGGCGCAGAACCCGACCTGCTCCATCCTTCAGCGTGGTGGCTCTGAGCCGCCCGGCGCGCCCCCGCCTGGCACTGCCGGGCCCAAGCCGCCGCTGGCGGCCCCCGCCGGCCCCGGCCAGCGCGCGCGGGGGGGGGGGGGGAGGGAGGAGGGATGGGGTGAGGGAGGGAGGGAGGGAGGGAGGGAGGGAGGGAGTCAGGGAGGGAAGGAGGGAGGCAGGGCGGAGGGGAGGGAGGGAGGGGGTCCAGCAGCTGCCCAGCCTTCGCGTCGCCGCGGAGGCTCACCATGGCCTCCCGGGGCCGCGCGCACTGCCTGCCTCCGCTGCTGCTCCGCCCACAGTCGGAGGGCGCCTGTGCGATGCACGTGCGCCGATCCTGGCCACGACCATCCTGGGCCCAGGATCGGTGCAGACCAGGGCTGGACCTAAACGGTGCTCTGGCGATTTCGTGGGCCGTTTTCGTTTCGACTTCGTTTTGCGGTAGAGGTGGATTGAAGACAAAACGAGGGAAAACGAAAACAAAGCGAACGAAAACGAAAAACACCGTTCAGGTTCAGCCCTGGTGTAGACGCTCTCCTGGCTTGGCCGGGAGGGCATGTGCAGCGATCCTTGGCCCAAGGCGAGCCTGCTCAGGATCGGGATAATGTGTGCAGTACAGGCGCACTCCGATCCTCCCCCTGCTCCTACTGCCTCCTCCCCCGAAGAGGGATGGGAAGGTGGAGCAGGAGGGGCAGGTCCAAGACCAGGGCAACATCGGACCAGGAGACATCGGGATCTCTGGGATCTGGCGGCTCTGGAAGATGCCTCGGACGCATCGGATCGTTCTGGAGTCTCGGTGAGGGGGGGAATGACATTGGCTCAGGGGAGATAGAGGGGAGAGGGCAGGATGACAGACGAGACTGACTAGCCAGCAGTGCTGGTGAGCTGGCTTTCGTACTCTGCTGCGTGGCAGCGCACGCGACATCGGCAACGCCCGCCAAGGGAGGATGACGATGTGAACGCCAGAAACGGCTCTCCTTGTATTATTCGCCTTTGGGCATGCCCCTTCTCTGCCTGCCGCCGATATGCGCACTGGGACTCGAAATGATGCCAAGCTGTCTGCGCCCCAGGGTGCGCACGTATCCCCTCTGCCCGCCATGCTTCTCCATCGCAGGCGAACTCTCGATAGAGGAACCTGGAACGGACACTAGAACCATGGCCCCCAAAAGCCCCAAGGAGACGTACAAGGGGCTCCAAGATTGCGCAACGGCGCCCTCGACGCATCAAAATTGTCTGCAGGAGGCCCCCAGGACGTTTCCAGATTGCCTCAGCGTGGCCCCAGGCGCCCTCAAGTCGGGCCCCTACGCAGCCAAGACGGCCAATGACGGCTTCAGATTGCAGAACATCACTTTCAGACTGCCCAGAGAATCCCGACGATGCTCCCAAGGGATCCTAAGAAGCTCCAAAACGCCCCCCCAAGAAGCACCTGAGAGGTGTTTCCAACAGCTAGCTAATTGAGGAAGCACGGGGAACCCCCCAGAAGCCCTTCAGATGCCCCCACGAAGACCCAGGAGGTCGCCAAAAGGCCCTCAGGAGGCACGACTATGTCACGCGCCTGTGCTTGATAGCGCTGTCCAAGATCTTCCGGCGCGCTGGGGGGCGAGTGCCTCGTAGAGCTTCCATAAGAGCGAAGCGGCGAAGCCTCGTAGAGCTTCCCTACGAGCAAGGCGGTGAATTCCCGCTCGCCATGTTAATCTCAGGTCGATCGGGTACCTATGACTATCAAAAAGCACTCAGGCGGGATCGGCTGTTGAGTGTCATTTTGGCAGGTGCTGTCGGTTTTCCTGACTTAACTCGAGCTGCAGACGTTTCGGTGCTCAAATTTGCTGTTTGCGGCGTTTCGGTGCTCAAAGGTGCTGTTTGCGGCGTTTCGGTGCTCAAAGGTGCCGTCTGCAACGTTTCGGTGCTCAATACTGTTTGCGGCGTTTCGGTGCTCAAATTTGCTGTTTGCGGCGTTTCCGTGCTCAAATGTGCCGTTTGCGGCGTTTCGGTGCTCAAATGTGCCGTTTGCTGTGTTTCGGTGCTCAAATTTGCTGTTTGCGGCGTTTCGGTGCTCAAAGGTGCTGTTTGCGGCGTTTCGGTGCTCAAATGTACCGTTTGCGGCGTTTCGGTGCTCAAATGTGCCGTTTGCGGCGTTTCGGTGCTCAAATTTGTTGCTTTCGGTGCTCAAAATTGCTCTTTGCGGCGGTTCGGTGCTCAGCTCCCTATGGGGACACGAAAGATGTGAGGGGGGTGTGGGGGACGGGAGGAGGGAGGAGGGGGGGAAGAGTAAGGAAGGAAAGAAAACGCGGGGACCGTCTTGTCAAAACGAGGACCCACCACCACAGTTGGTTGGGAATTAGCCTGGCGAAGAACCCAACCATTTGCTGCTGCGAGTACTGGGAGGGAGATGAGACGAAGGAGGGGGGGCAACAAAAAAGACTGCGGCGTAACACGGGCGAGCGGGGAGTCTTCTTGGTTTCGCCCGAGCCCCGTGCGCGGCCCGTGCCATGCGGACGCTCTCGCTGGGGCCTTCGGTGGAGTTCCTCCTGGAGCGACGAACCGTGGGAGGGGTGCGCCGACATGGGGCAGCGGTGCCATGCGGACGCCCCCACTCAGGCCTTCGGTGGAGCTCCCTATGGGGGCCACGACCCGTGTGAGGGGCGTGCCAAAATGGAGCGGCGGTGCCATGCGGACTGTCCCGCTGGGGCCTTCGGTGGAACTCCCCATGGGGCCACGGACCGTGTGACGGGTGTGCCGAAATGGGGCGGCGGTGCCATGCGGACGTTCCCGCCAAGGCCATCGGTGGAACTTCTTATGGGGCCACGAACCGCGTGACGGGTGTGCCAAAATGAACACGCTGGGGCCTTCGGTTGAGCTCCTTATGAGGCCACGAACCGTGTGAGGGGTGTGCCACAATGGGGCGGCGGTGGCATGCGGACGCTTCCGCTGGGCCTTCAACGAGGCTCCTTGTGAGGCCACGGCCAGTGTGAAGGGCGTGCCAAAATGAGGCGGCGGTGCCATGCGGACGCTCCCGCTGGGGCCTTCGGTTGAGCTCCTTATGGGGCCACGAACCGTGTGAGGGGTGTGCCAAAATGGGGCGGCGGTGCCTTACGGACGCTCCCGCTTGGGCCATCGGTGGAACTCCCCATGGGGCCAATAACCGTTTCAGGGGTCTGCCAAAACGGAGCGGCAATGCCATGCGGACGTTCCCGCTGGGGCTTTCGGTGGAACTCCCCATGGGGCCACGAACCGTGTGAAGGGTGTGCCAAAATGAGGCGTTGCCATGCGGACGCTCCCACTGGGGCCTTCGGTGGAGCTCCCTATAGGGCCACAAACCGTGTGAGGGGTGTGCCAGAGCGGGATGGGCATGCCGAGAGCAGAGGGAAGGGATGGGAGGAGGGAGGAAGGGTAGGGGGCAGCGAGAAGGAAGGAACTCTTCAAAACGAGGACCCAACACCACATGATTGTTGGGAACGGAACAAATGGATGGGGCGACGGTTTCTCAGCGTGTGTGTGTGTGTGTGTGTGTGTGTGTGTGTGTGTGTGTTTTGGGGCGGAAGCTCGGAATTCGAGAGTGGCTTTCTTTCTCTGGGACTCCTCTCGGGCGCGTCTTGGGGCTCTCTTGGGCCGTCTTGGGCCCATTGGGCCGTCCTGGGCTTCTCGTGGCCCGTCTTGGAGCTCTTTTGGGGGCCTCCTAGGCCGTCTTGGGACCCCCTTGGGCCGTCTTGGACGCGATGACAGCCCAACAGGCGAACATACGAAAAATATACGTTTCCCCACAGGAATGGGACGATTGTTGCTTCTTGGAGCTCTCTGGAGGTGCCTCTTGGAGCGTCTTGGGGTGCTTTTGGGAGCCTTCGGAGCGCTTCTTGGGGGCTTCTCGGCGCCTCCTGGAGCCACTTGGGGTCGAAAGCTTGGAATTCGATGGTGGCGTTCCTCCTCTGGGGCCCTCCCGGGCCCGTCTTGGGGACTCTCTTGGGCCGTCTTGGGCCCTTCGTGGGCCGTCCTGGAGCTTCCTGGGGCTGTATTGGGGCCCTCTGGGGCGCGTCCTGGGCCGTATTGGGGCGGTCTTGGGAGCTTCTGAGGTCGTCAAACACGGACCGACAGCGAAAACAAACAATATGCTAAACATATACGTTAAAAAAAGGACATGGGGCTATTTTGGCCCCTTGGGGCTCTCTTTGGGGCCCTATTCGGGGTCGCTTGGGGTGTCTTGGGGGCTTCTGAAGCCGCCTTGGAGGCCATGTTGGGCGTCTGGGAGCGACCTTCGGGCGCCCCGGGTCGAGCTCAAGATCCGATTCAGTTCCGAAGCTGAGCGAAGCAACGCTCCACATGTGAAGCGTGGGACCGCCCTCACGACATCAAACTGGGCGGCGGGCACTTGCAATGTTTTTTTGTTTTTTGGGTACGGTGTCATCAGCGCAGGATGGCAAGCCCGTGGCTTGTCAAATGCGGGCGAGATCCACAAGAAGGCGCGGCCACAGACGCTAAGCGTCTGGCCTGCAAACGCCGTACATGGATTATCTCACCTAGCATCGATGGACGTACCCGTCTGCAAGGCTGATCGCATCGGCTGGCGTGGCAGAGTCTGCGAAAGGGGAAGGCTCGACCACCGTCGCAAAACATGGACACCTCACTACAAAACCTGCCAAGTCGGGCTGGACAGTTGAATCCAGGTCCTGCTCCCCGAGCATCTGATGATATTGGCTGCAAAAACCAACGTATGCGATCGGTGCCTCTAATGCGCCAACCGCGGCGGCGCGCTCAAGGGGTGGCATGCGGCCGGGAAAAACGTATCGGTAACCTTGCCCTCTCGAAATACAAAGAACGTTGACCCCCTGACGTGCTTGTATAATGCTTGAAAACTCGGCTCCTCCTGGGGGCTCTTGGGACCGAAAGCTCGGAAATCGAAAGTGGCTGTCTTCTTCTGGGACCCCTCTCGGGCGCTTCTTGGGCTTCTCTTGGGCCGTCTTTGGGGCCGATTGGGCCGTCCTGCGTTCCTCGTAGGCCGTCTTGGAAATTTCTTGGGGGCCTCCTAGGCCGATTTGGGGGGCCTCTTGGGCCGTCTTGGACGCGGTGACAGCCCAAGAGGCGAGCATGCGACGCGGCCCCGGGTCTGTTCTGGAGCCTCTTGGGGCCTGGGTCTGGGAGCGACCTTCGGGCGCCCCGGGTCTGTTCTGGAGCCTCTTGGGGCCTCCTTGGCGCCTTCTGGCGGCCTTCTGCGAGGCCCCGGGGCTCGCCGAGGTCCCAGAGCCCACAATTGCGGTAGCGGCGCCGGCCCTGGGCGCCCGGACCCGGTGCGCCGTTATATGTATACTCTCAGGGTCCCGCGCGGATTTCTCTCGGATCGCGCCTGGCACCTCTGTCCCGGCGCGGGGGGGCGCAGGGGGCGGCGCCGGAGGCACGGCCATGGGGGACCCAGCGCCGATCCAAGAAATCCGCGCCGAGCGCTCCAAAAGGTGACGCTGATGTCGCTTTTGTTTTGTGTATGCCTCGGCTCGACACTGGAACACCATCGTAAGCAACGAGGCGCCGCCGTGGGGAACCCATGGGAACGCTGGGAGTTCTAACAACGCTGAGGAGTAGCACGCCTATTGGCTCCCAACGGCGGCGGCGTCTTCGATACTCTTCCCCCTCCACCCGACTCGAGCCACCCTTGGTGGCTCAGCGCGCCCTCGATCTTCGGGGATCTCGGCAGAAGGTGGATACGGATGACCACTTGCCACCCGCCCAAGGCCCGAACATATCCACGTCCACCGCCTGCCGAGGTCCCCGAAGATCCGTCCCCCGAGCGGTGGTGTTACCCATCGGTCGGAAGAAGTAGATAGGAACATGAAGTAGGAGGGCGTTGACAATAGATTGGGTTCAGTCCGCCCCCTAAGAAGGACGGAATAGGTGAAGCCACTCGATCATTGAAATAGGAAGGCGCTTAAAGCAGACTGGAATCTGGGAATCCGAAAATTCCTACTTTCAACGACCGATGGGTATGGATAAACTCCCTCGGCGTCTGGCTTTCGGATCATAGCCCGGGTAACGATCCGGGCAACCCCTTGGACGCTCTCGGCGAGGCGCACCTGCTGGAGGTAACCCCCAGGCCGGAAAACCGCCCGACGAGAGCCGACGAAGACATCCGAAAATGGAGGAACCGAAAGAAGCATCAACTTTTGACATTCCGCGCGGACTTCGTGCATCTGCGCTGGACCCCCTCCCTGGCGCCCGGAGCGCGCCAGGAGCAACGCCTCAGGCGCCGCCAAGGGTCCCAACGCAGATCCAACAAATCCACGCGCACTCTTGCTACTCGAAGAAACGACAAACTTCAAACCCACCCGTTAGGGTCCGCCCGCTCGACCCGCCCGTTAGGATCGTCGTCGCTATCGTCGCCCTCAGTCGTCCTCATCGTCGTCGTCGTCGTCGTCGTCGCCATCATGGTCGTCATCGTCGTCGTCCTCGTCGTCGTCGCCCTCGTCGTCGTCGGCAGCGTCGTCGTCACCCCGATTGACAGCCCGAGGCGCTGCCCCAATGCGCCCTCGAGCTCCGCCCCCGCCCGCCGCGCTCGAGACCTCTCGGCCCTCCCCACTGGGCGGGGGTGCGTTCACTCAACGGGGGATGTGTTTTCCGCTCCTTATCGTTCTCCCTCCTGCTCCTCTTTCTCCTCTTTCTCCTCCTCCTCCTCCTCCTCCTCCTCCTCCTCATCATCATCATCATCATCATCATCATCATCATCACGTCGCTACCTGACCCTCGGCTCTGCGCGGCGGAAGGTCGAGGTCCTCGCCGTGCTCCTTGGGCGGTCGGCAGCAATGAGAAGGTCGCGGAGAAGGAGGTGATAGGTACTGGCGATGGGGCTTCCTGGGGCAGCGCCGCTGGGCTAGAACTGCCCCTGGGCAAGGCAGGGACGCACCTCCTGACGCCGCGGCCATCGAGAAGAAGGTGGCTTCCATGGAGGAGGACTGCGGCGCGCAGGACGCGAACGGCTGGACCACGAATAACATCGTGAAGGAACGGGTGCTAGGCGCATGCGCAAAGGCCTCCTGTGGCGGCGAGGCTGGATATTCCTCTCGGCAACGAGCGGAGGCGCACCGCGAAGCGCGGACGTCTGGCACACCAAATCCAGGCGGCGCAGGGGTACGGCAAGAACTGGCGGCCGCCGGGAGCTGGCTCAGCGCAATGCGGCCGAGGCGGCCCGCTGGGACAGTCAACGCAGGCAGGACGACAGGGAGCGCTGGGCGGCCACGGCAGTGCAGAAGCACATCAGAGGCCACCTAGCGAGGCGCGGCCTCGGACGCCGAGCGGCCGAGGCCGGCAGCTCCCCGGATCCCGCCCTGCGCGTGCCTGGGGCAGGTGGAGCCACGGGGCCTGGGCCGATCCCTCCCCCGCCGGGGCAGAGGGCGCCATCCTCGAGGAGGCCGTCGCTGCCACGGAGTGGCGGCGAGGACGAGGGCGCCATCCTCCCCGAAGCCGTCGCTGCCTCGGAGCTGGAGCGCGATGCGCTCGGGGCAGCCGTGCCCGCAGCGCAGGCCGTCATCGGCAAGCAGGCGCGGCGGCTGCCCAGGCGCGCCCAGGGGCAGGCAGCTGCCGCGGCCGCACTGGACCAGGTCGAAGCAGAGGAGGTGGTGCACGTGTCCGACCGGGGGTCGCTGGGCTGTGGCGCCACGGACCACATGCAGGGGCTCCAGGCTATCGCCAGCAGCTCGTCCGAGGAGGGTATGGCCGACCTGGAACCGACGGGCATCCACACCGTCGAGGCGCAGGATATCGGGATCAACGGCAAGCCGGACGCCGCCACGGTCGCGAGCTTGGCGGGCAAGCTGCAGAAACTCTGCGACACTTGGGCGGACGCAGCCGTCAAACGCCAGGCCGTGAAGGAGGGGAGGGTGGTCGCAGAGGTATGGTGGCGCGCGTCCCTGAGAACGCGGAGACCATCCTGGAGTTCGGGCCAGCCTGCATGGAGCGGGCAGAAGACCTGGACATCGAGCTGCATCCTCAGGCCTCCTCCTCCTCCTCCTCCTCCTCAGCTACAGGCCTCCTAGGTGGGGTCCGAGTAGGTGGGGACGGAAGATCGCACAGCATCGGCGATGGATGCATCGGCGTTTCATCCGCGCCGTCCGCGTAGAGCAAATCGGGCTCCACATCGAGCCGCATCGGCGATGCGGCGCCACCCTCCGACGCCATCTGCCTGGACCCCATATGAGAGGCCTGGACCACCTCCCTCGCACCGTGCTGCTGCCCCTCCTCTGCAAGCCAGAGGACCCCCTGCCGCCGTGCCACCTGTCGACGACCCACTGGCCCGGGTCATTGCAAACCCAGGTCAGTCAGGCTTTGCAGGATGCTGCAAGATCCTGCCGGATCCTGCACGCCAGCCTGGGGCAGTGCAACCCTGGCCCTGCAGGATCCTGCAGGACCTGGCGCTCTGGCTGACCCCCGTCTGCATCGACCCCCGCCTCTTGCCAGGGCTGAACCCAACCTGAACCTTACCTAACCAAAACGAAGTCGGAACGAAAACGGCCCACGAAATCACCAAAAACACCGTTTAGGTCCAGCCCCGCCTCTTGCTGCTCGACACCTGCAGTCGCCCCCCCCCCCGCCGCAGGGCGCGCACAGGCCCTTTTGCAGCTCTCGCCGGCTGCCGCACCCCCTCGGGCGCGATCGCACGCCAGCCCTCGCCCGCGCTGCCCCGGCCTACGCACGCACCCGCCAGTAGTCCTCGAACGTCTTCATGGAGAGACCCTGCGGGACGCACAGGGGACATTCTCAAGCTATATGTGTCCTCCTCGGAGGCGGGCGTCCGACCCGAACACATAGCGCAAACAGATTGCCGCAGATCGTTCCCCGAGCGCCGTGGCCAGAAAACGCCCGCCACCGCGCATGTACTGTACGATTTCGAGGCGGGCGCGTCGCCCCTGGGAGGGCGACGCACACGTGGTATCGGTATCTTGGCTGGCCGCCGAGGTCCGTCTGTGCGGTGGCGTCGTAGCACAGCTTCTTCTTGTGGATTGTCCTGCCTCGCTGCAGGCAGAACTCGGCGTGCACCTCGGCGGAATATTCGTGGTCAGAGTCCACCGGCCGGACGGCCATGCCACCGAGGCCTGCGAGTTGCGACTCGCTGAGGTCGAGGTGGGCCAACTTGAGCAGCAGATCGAGACTCACCAGCATGCACTGCCCAGCCTGGTCCATGATGTAGGGGCAGGTGTGGCGGCCATAATGGCTGTCGTCGCCGAGGACGGCCAGCTTGTAATAGCCTACCGGGATGCGCAGCGGGAATGCGTTGCTGTCTCGCTGGAAATGCATCGAGAGTTGATTCGGATTGTCGTGCGGGCGACTCAGCTTCGATCGGCCCGTGCGACACGTGACCTTCTGGGTGGCTGCCGAGCCGTCGGGTTGCCGCACAGGACTCGACCGGAAGCCGTCTGCCCCGACAGCCTTATCGCACCAAGGCTGCTCCTTGTTCACCTCGCCACCACTCCACAACAATTCCTCCCACGCCTTCTTCCCGCGGGCGTTCTTGAAAAACGCTTCTGGCACTTCATAGAGTGGTCCCGTGATCAACTCGAAACTAGCCTTCTCCGCATCATCTACGTCATTGGCTTCCACCGACTTGTCTCGCATCTCCTGCTCCAGGTAATAGTGGGGCCCAGGAATCTACGCTCTGTGGTGCTCCTGCCTCCCTTCCCCCCTTCTGTACCTACGCGTTCCTTCCCTGGCGGAATCAGTCAATAGGCAGAAAACACACTGCCACACAGCATCAGGTCGGGAAGTCGGATCAAACTGGAATGCATCAGCGCGGAGTCTGAATCGAGTCGGATCGGCAACGCCATGACGCACAACAACAGCGCCATGCAAGCATCGGGCCGCGCCGAAGCGTCGGAATATCGCATTCGAATCGGACTGGGCTGGCCAAGATCGACATCGAACCGGATAGGTCGGATCGAAATGAGCCCTGGAGGGGGAAGGAGTAGCACAGTTGGCGAACTCCCGAGCCCGGTATTCCACACGCCCTTGTTGAGGTAGCCGTTCTGCGGAGAAAGGTTTGTAGGAGTGTTGGTCATCTTGGCCGATGCCTCAGCAGGAGAGTAGGGCGAGAGCGAAGGCGAGGAGAAGCATAACGAGGAGGATGAAGAGGACCAGGAGCAAAAGGACGAGGAGGATGAAGAGGACCAGGAGCAAAAGGAGCAATGGAGAGGCAAAGAGAGGGGGAGGCGAGGACAGGAGGGGAATTGGAGAAAGTGGATCCTCATCGCCATTGAAGGCGCCCACAGGGGCTTGGTGCCCCCGGTCGATGCTGAAGACGCCAACCCCAGGGTAATCGTCGACGGTTGCATATTGGTCCCTCCGCTTGCCGCGACTCCTCATCACGCGCACCAGCTCCGGGTCGTTCTTCCAGCCAGGAAATCGCCCGGCCCCTGTCCGGAACTTTGCTGCATCCACGCTGTAATACACGACGTCCGCGACCCCAGTGCACTCGTTGTATGCTGCGGTGTACACCTCGGCGTCGCCGCTTGTGCCGTGGCCGATGGCGTGGATCGGGCACCTCCGCTCCCAGAAGGCCGCCCTGCTGAAGCCCTGCTCGATCTTCAGGCCAGAGAACACCCCGATCGAGCTCATGACAACGCCAGACCACTTCGCCTTCCTGGCAAGGAGGAGATCCTGCGCCGCGGAGCTTCCTCCTCCTCCTCCTCCACTCCTCCTCATCCGCCCTTCGCCCTCCTCATCCCCCAGCCCGCTTATACTTTCTCCCCCCGTCTCCTCCTCCTGGCCTGAAGACCTTCTCCGCCCTCTCCTCCTCCCGCCCCCTCTCGGGCACACGCTGATATGGATCACCAATCCGTGGATCTCGCGCGTGGGCGCGAGATCCACGCGTCGGCGAAAACACCCCCTGAAACAGGAAGCCAACGCCGCCCGATTTGGCAGCGCAGCGCGCCGGATCTGCACGGAAGCGGGACCTGTCGCGAATCAGCGCGCCCGAGCTCATGCCTGCGCTTCCACGGTCCTCCCTGGAGGAGGATGGGAGGAGGAGGAGGAGGAAGAGGAGGAGGAGGAGGAGGAGGAGGAAGAGGAGGACCAGTGTAAACACTAGACCCATCATCAATATCCAAATTGACTCTTCATAGGACCCTACAATATTCGTTGCCTCTGAGGGAAATGCCCCGTTGGAAGACAACCGTCTGAAAATCCTGAGGCGTGCCAAAACACCGTTTCTGGGACTCCAATGCCGCGAATCAATGTTACTGTTGCCTCCTGGCGACCCTCACTCGCGCCAGAACGAAACTTCTAGGACTTCAAAACCGTGAATCAACGTAGCTGTTGGCCCATAAGAAATCTTACACCCTACCAGCACCATATCTCGAATGTCCACCCTAAGAAACCTTGAATCTGTTGTAAGCTCTTAAGACGACTGCGCACGGCGCTTGAGCGAGGACCATAGTTTGAAAAGGTACCGTATTCCATCCATGGAACTCTTGCACATGTTTGAATCGAATGTGCGCGTCGCAAAAAGCGAGAGCCACATTTTGAATACGGACCGCCCTCAATCAGCGAAACTCTTATTCGGCACACCCCTCACACGTTTCGTGACCGCGTTCGCATGCCGCCACCCCCCTCACTTTGGCACACCCCTCACACGTTTCGTGCCCCCATAGGGAGCTACACGTAAGGACCCAGTGGCTGCGTTCGCATGCCGCCACCCCCCTCATTTTGGCACACCTCTCACACGCTTCGGGGCCCCGTAGGAAGCTCCCCCGAAAGCCTCAGTGCCTACGTTGGCATGCCACGCCCGCACGCCCTCTTCCGCTTCGCCCGGTGCTTGTCAACCGCAACGGGTTACATCAGCAAGCAACCCGTTTCTTCTGACCTCCGCGCCCCCTGCTGGCGGCCCCAGCGGCAGCGCCTGCATGGCGGCCTTTCGGGGCTCCCTTCACGCGTTTCGTTGCCCCGTAGTGGGCTCTTCTGAAGGCGTTTTTGACTACGGCGGTACTCACAACTGCATATAGCTGGGATGATTTAGAACGAATGCGCGCGGCACTAAGGCGGGAACTTAATCTGTGAAATGCTTGCAAGATTCAAGGGTAAAGGCAATGAATGGTGAGGAAGTCTCAGGCGAAACGCTGGCCCGCCTTTTCGACACGCATCGGGGTGCGACAGGGAGGAGCTACTTATAAGAAAAAGGGATGGAGGAGGAGGAGGAGGAGAAGGGAGGGAGAGGGTGAGGAGGAGCATGATGGAGAGTGGCGGAGGGGAGGGAACAGGAGGGGAAGGGGGAGAAAGTAAACCTGTTCCTCCTCCTCATCCTCCTCCTCCTCTTCCTTCTCCTCCTCGTCCTCCTCCTCCTCCTCCTCCTCTACCGGGGTGCGTCACTCCGCCCAAAAAATCGAGGAGCACCCGGCCGCTGCGGCAACGGCTCTTTTCTCCTTACATCTACTTCCTCACTGTCGCATCCCCAGGCGTGTCGGTAGGGATCCTGCAACTTGCAACTTGCAACACTTTGACTGATGGAGGGCGGGTCGTTTTCAAAATGGGGCTCTCGACCTAGCGCCGCGCACATTCGTCCAACAAGTTTGCAGCAACTTCGAGCGTGGATAACAAGTCCTTCTCAAACAAATGCACTCGCCACAGCGCCGTGCTAGCAACCGTTTCAGAAACATAAGGCGGATCGTTTTCAAATAATTGCTGTCGTTGTATCGTCGCGCGTGTTCGTTTTACATGCTCGCGGCAGCTTCAAGGATGAAAAGCGGGTCGTTTTCCAAATATGGCTTTCGCCTTAGGGCCGTGCACTTTCGCCGTAACAGTTCACAGCAGTTTAGAGGACTCGTATGGTTGAAATCCTAGGAATGGTGGTCTGGCATGAATGAGGAGCGCCACGACGCAACAATCATGTTACTTTGCGGATATTAAATCCCAAGAGCGGCATTCTGGCACAATCCAATTTAGGTTGCCAGGGCACAACAATTATGTTGATTCGTGCAGTTGGCCTCCCAAGAATGGTCTCTGGCGCGTTTGAAAATTCTCAAGGAATTGTCTTCCAATCGGGCAATTTCCGCAATGAAAATCCGCCGGCCCCATTGTGTGGCCGTCAGGCTGCGTGGTGCAGGCGTCCTGCTTCCTGCGCCAGTACCAGATTTCAGTTTTCAATGCTCGTGTTCTGTGTTTTGTCTCCTACTGTGACTTGTCCATGCCCGAGCGATGGGAGGAGAACAGAACGACGAACAGTTCCCACCCCCGAATCGCGCTGCCTGAATTTATGGTGGGTATGGAATGCATCAGCGAGCGTGAAACTCGAAGCCCCAAGGCAACAGTTCCTGGTAAATTAATCCAGGGTCACGCTCCCGAGACCGGAACCCGAAGTATATAGCACCCAAATCGCGCTATCGAGGCCAGAATCCTTATAACATCTCGCTACGATCGCGTTCCTGGGACCATAGTTTTTTCCGATGTCTGCAAGATTCGCTCCCCCGAACTCAGAATCCGAAATAGATTGCGCCAGACTCGCGCTCCCGAGGCCAAAACCCTTGTTGAAATTTCACCTGGTTCGCGCTCCCGTGGCCAGAACCATATTATACATACACCAGACTCTCGCTCGGGAAACCAGAATCCCTCGCATTTGCGCCTGGATCGCGTCTTCAAGACGAAGATCTTTGCAAATTGTTACGAGCTCGCGCCCTGAGGCGACGATCCCTTCCAAATTACACCACGCTCACGCTCCTGAGGCCACGATGCCCTGTGGAACGACGCCACGATTGCCAGCCGTCATCGCATGATGCTCCGACATTGATTTCAAGCCGGCGCCAGGCATCCCATCATAGCTCTGGTGCGGCGGCAGACTCTGCGGATCCTTGGTACGGACATACGAAGAGGGAAGTTTCAGTGAGGGTTTATGGCGACATCGTTGATGCATCTTTGGTTTGCAGTGGTCCTTCTCGTGGCTTGAACGGCCGCCCCCCCCCCCTGACTCCTCATCTCCATCCCTCCCCCGCCCCCCCCCCTCCCTCATCCTCGTCCTCCACCTCGCCCTCCTCTTGTTCGAGTCGAGCGGGCGTCAAGTGCTGATCGAACAACCGAAAACTACACTATCGGCCGCTGGTGTGAAAATCAAGCGCTCTCGGAACGCCTGCAGGTCCGCCGCTGCAGGTGCTCCCAGAGCGCCTGCAAGAGAGAGAGAGAGAGAGAAAGGAAATAATCAACAATCTATAAAAAGGGAGAGAGAGAGAGAGAGACGGAGGGGGGAGAACAACAAAAACACGAAAGAGAACGAAAGAGAGAGAGGATGAAACAGGGAGAGAAGGAGAGAGAGAGTGAGAGAGAGAGAGAGAGAAAGAGCGAGACAGATACTGAGGCAGAGAGAGGGAGAGACCGAGAAAGAGGGAGAGAGAGAGAGTTAACGAGAGAGAGAAAGAGAGTTAAGGAGAGAGAGAGAGAGAGACATAGATATATATAAAGAGAGAACGAGAAATAACTTGAGGAAGAGTCGCGGAGTGGACTGGGGCGCGCAGTCACACGGGAGAGAGATGCGAGAGACGAGGGCCGAATGATAGAAAGAGAGAGAGAGAGAGAGAGAAAGAGGGGGATAGAGAGAGAGGGGGGAGAGGGATAGAGAGAGAGGGAGATAGAGAAATCGACAAACGGAGAGAGGGGGGGGAGACAGAGAGAGAGAGAGAGAAAAAAAACAAAATAAATAGAGAGAGAGAGAGAGAGGATATGAAGGAGAGCGACGAGGACGACGAGGAGATAAAGGAGGCCATCGACGGCGCTGATGATGCTGATGGCGGCGAATTATGCCTACCACGATGGAAATGATGATAGCGATGACGATGGCGCTGGCGCTGACGATTCCGATGTGATGCTGGTTCTGGCGTTGGTGATGAATCTGGCGTTCGCGGTGCTTTTCTTCCTCGCGGCAAGCGCAGGGCCGCGTGAGCGCGCGCGGGCCGCGCGAAGCAGGCCGCCGCTGCGGCTCAATACTGCCGAGGCAATTTGTTCCTCCAGCCGTCGCCGTCGCCCCGCTGCGAGTTCTTGTCGCTGCCCCGCTGCGCGCGCATCGTTGTTTCTGGCGACCAGCACGTTCAATGTGGCGTTCTGCCCCTGCAAGCTGTGGGCCCATTGCATCGTCTCCTTCCTGGCGCCCTCGCTCTGTTCCTTGAGCTCCCCCCTGACGTTATCGCCGCGTTGCGCGAGCGTTTTCATTTGCTGCTCGCGGCACAAGCGCATCTCAACCAGCTTGCGCTCGGTCTTCTCGTCGCAACTTTGCGTCGTTGCGAGCGACGCGGCGACCTGCTCGCGGCCGCCGCTCTGCTGCTGGAGCTCCATCATCCCAGGGGTGCCGCCTGGAGGCGCCTGCGGCTGCAAGTCGAAGCCTGCGTTCCCGAGCATGGGGTTGGCGAGGTGGGCGGCGGGGGGGTCCTGGGTCGTTGGCGGGGCGGTCAATGGAGGCGGCAGCTGCGCCGCGCCCCAGTCGCCGCCAACGCCCGACGGGGACGGGCGAGGCGGCCGCCACCGCGACCGCGCCCCCCGCGAGCGCTTCCGACTGGGAGGCCCCCGCGCCGAAGACCTCTGGCGCCGCGTGGCCGAGGTGGCGTTGCTGGCGCTGCTGGAGGGGCAGCTGAAGAGGCCGCGGCGGCTGCTGCGGGGGCTGGAGCTGAAGCCGTTGCTGGCGGTGCTGCGCCAGGGCAGCTGCCGGAGCGCCTGCTGCTCCTGCTGGGGCAGCTGCAAGGCAGTTGCTGCTGGCGCGGCGGCTGGCTGCGCAGCTGTCGGGGCACCTGGCTGCCCCTGCGGGGCGACTCCTGCGCCTGAGCTGCTGGAAACGCGCGACGGCGGCGCGCGACGCCCTCCTTCTCCTGCTCCTGTTCCTGCTCTTGCTTCTGCTCCTGCTCCTGCTCCTGCTCCTGCTCCTGCTCCTGCTCCTCCTCCTCCTCCTCCTCCTCCTCCTCCTCCTCCTCCGTTTCCTCCCCCCTCCTCCTCCTCCTCCTCCTCCTCCTCCTCCTCCTCCTCCTCCTCCTCCTCCTCCTCCTCCTCCTCCTCCTCCTCTTCCTCCTCCCCCGCCCCCACTACCGCAATTCTCTTTCGCCCGTCCGCGCGCCCGCGAGCCCCCCCATCCTCCCGCGCGCCCGCCCCCGCCCCTTCGCAGACGAGCGCCTCGGGCCAGGGGAAGCCCCCCGAGGCCGCCCCCCAGCGCCTTCGCCCCTTGGAGAGCGCCTCCCAGACCAGATCCTGCAGGCGCTCTAACAGCACCTGCTGGCGCCCCGGGGCGCCAGCAGATGCCGTTGGAGCGGCCGCAGGGTCGGGGGGGGGGTCACGCAGGTGCTCTGAAGTCCTGCAGGATCAGAACCGAATGCCCTCCGAGGGCCCGGTGGAGCCCTCCGAGGGCCCGCCGCCCGATGCCGCGCCTCCCCCCCCCCGTGCACGCCCGCGCGCCTACTTGCACGCCCGCCGCGCCTCGCCTGGGCATGGCCGCCGCTGCGACCAACGCTGCCCGCCAGCTTCAGATCTCCTGGCGGCCGCTGCCGTCGAAGTGCCGCCGCTCATCGGCGGCGATTCTCTGCCCTCGACCACGGGCTGCAGGTCGGGGCCGTCGGGCCGCGACCGCCGGGCCGAGGCAGCGCTTCGGCCGCCGCTGCGAACGCGTGCGGCGTGGGCCTGCGCAAGCTGGGCGCGGGCGTTGGCAGGGGCGGCGGGGGCCGCGCGCGCGTCCCTCGCCTCGGTTTCGCCATGGCCCAACATGGGCTGCTGCGAGCAGGGAGATGGGATGAATGACGAGGGGACAACATTGATAATGAATGGTGAAAGGGTGAGAGGGGGGAACAAAGAGAGGTGATAATCAAGTAACTGATGGATTGTCAGGGGGGCCCACTCGTACTCTGGACCGCAGCATGGGGCCATAATTGCTGTCTGAAAGCCCACACAGGGGTGGCACGTGTCAGGCCGACAAGAAACAACTGCTGCAGTTTATTATGGACGCCAACACGGGGTCACACAATGTGAAACCGCAAAAAAGTGACACGCGTCACCCCGAAAGCCGTCTGGACGCCAACATGGGCCACACAATGTGAAACCACACGGGGTGACACATGTCACCCCGAAAACGCGGTGGGCAATACTAATATGTCCACTCGTCAGCTGGACGTCAACATGGGGTCATACGGTTCCCGAAACCCTTGTGAACACAACACATTTTTTCTCATATGCTGGACGCCAACATGAGGCCATCCAGCGTGAAACCACTCAGGGGCGACACGTGTCACCCCGAAAACTGCGCGTACCGAAAACCGCACTCGTATTCGGGACACTCAAATGACACTCGCCGGCCCAACGGGCCAAAGGCGTGCTAAGATTTCCGGTAACTCCTTAACAATATTTCTAATTCGCGCGCGCGGGGCGGCCCCTGCGGGGCCCCGGACGAAAAGTACCCCGGCCGATCCACGGCTGACCCCCGGGCGATCCCCAGGAGGGGAGCTATTTTTCGCCACCCCTCACGAGGACCGTGGCCTCCGATGGGGGGGGCTGCCAACGACTCCCCCCCTCCCGCCCCAAGGGGCCCCTAAGAGCCCCCCCGAGAGGCCCCAGGGGAGCCCAATACGCCGCCAAGGAAACCCAAAACGCTCCCAAGAAACCCCCAAGAAGCCCCCAAGACGGCCCTCCGAAGCCCCAAATACCGTTCCAGGGCCGGCAAAATGAGCGAAACGATTAAATAATTTGACGTGCCTTTACGAAGAAGAGAGAGAGAGAGAGAGAGAGAGAAAGAGAGAGAGAGAGAGAGACAACCTCGAAAAAACACGTATCACCCCGAAAACGGCGTGAGCTGAACTAATTTTTCCAGTCAGATTATGGACGCCAGCGTGGGGCCATACGAGAACCAAACAGTGTGACAACACACGCGGGTGGCACGCGTCACCCCGAAAACCGCGTGACTCGGAAAACCCCGCGTGAGTAACTCTACCACGTTTTCATTCGCACCCTACACGCCACCATGGAGGCACACACGGGGCCAGACAGTGTGACACCACACACGGGCGATACGTGTCCCAACAACAAATCCTATTCTGCACGCCAACATGGGGCAATCCATTGTATAGAAGAAACGAACAATGCAGATAGCGATATAGACAGAGAACACACACGAAAACAATCAAACGCCTACATATTTCTATGTGCGCGATGGAACTATGTGGAAGACAACAAATGATCCTGCATGCAGGAGCTGGAACCCCGGGCAGCCTGCAAGTGCTCCCCCTGGGGCCCACGCAAAACAACACAAACGTAGTGTAGCTGTTGTGGCTGTTCGATGGTGCATGCTGCGTCCTGATGAGATTTAGCATGGAGCGTTAGTGCGATAGGAGGACATGCACATTGCCGACTTAGGCAAAGCGCAAACAAATTAGGCCTGGCGGGCGCAGCAAGAAAAGTAAGGGCAGGCAGACGCGAAAAGAGTGCGGGGTCCTGACCTTAGAGCATGCGCCCGCCAGGCCGCAGTCATCAACTAAACTTGGTGGTGCCTTGGTGCCCCAACCATGCCGTAATGCCTGCGCCCTCCTCCTCGTCCTCTCCCCCGTCCCCCCGACCTGCACGGCGTCCCCGGCCGCTGCTCGCCTCAGGCCCTCCGGGCCGTCGGAGGACGGCCGCCAGCGAAGAACGGCCGCAGCGAAGACGCAGGCCGCCTGAGGGGGGACCGTCACGGCAGGTTCGTGTCGTGCCTTCTGCTGTTCCCATCGTGTGTACGGACCACATCACAGAGATGAGCCCCGAGCGCCCAGACAAGTTTCGAAACAGTGTCTAAACGACACGATGGCGAAGTGGGCAACGAGTAACGCCTTCCAAGGCCCGACGCGTGCATTCCCTCCAGTTTCGGTACTTTCACTTTCTTGTCGCTCGAAATTCTTCCTGGTGGTGAAAACTAGGTTGGAACATCACAAGTCGTGCCGACTTCGGCGCGGGTTCCTGACACATTGGGGATCGTTCAACCTTGAGCGATCGTTCAACCTTGAACGATCGGCCTTCTCCGAAGCGTCAGATCGTTCAACGATTTTCTGGGCCACGGGCGCCGTTCAACCTGACACGCCCGCGCTGGGGTCGCCGCCTGTCGACACGATGCAAACCTACCGGACCTACCGTGTGGGAGGGGGGCCTGCTCAGGGGTTGTAGCCTCGATCCTCGAACCTCGATGATCGAACCTCGAAACTGTCCGAGCACCTCGATCCTTGATCTCGGTGAACCTCGATCCGATCCTCGATCGACCGCCTCGAAACTCGATTACCTGGAACCTCGCCCTCCATGAACCTCGACCCCCTCGGACCTCCCCGAAACCTCTCGACCACCATCGAACCTCGGTCCGCTCGAGCCCCGCACACCCGATCCTTCGGGCATGAGAGGGAACGATGGGGGAGAACCGCCTCAGAAGGGGAGCAAGCAACGTCGAGCTGGAATCGGCGACACACCGCCGGTAGATTGGCGACAGACCCCCTGATGGGGAATCCGCACGTGCCTGGGCGAGGTGTGCTACTGGGCCCCTGTCGCCGATGCATTGACGATCGGGGGTCGATGCGTTCCCCCGTCAGCCTCCCCCCCTCACGGTGCCTCTGGCTTTCGGTCAAGAGCTCGGCTCTACAGCGGTCGTTCGGGACGCTGCAGCACCCCCTGAACACTCTCGGAACGCATCCCAAGGCTGGAAGGCCGCCAAGAACGAACGAAATCGACTGAACACCCCGAAGCCCCCCCTCGCTCCGAGGGGGTCGATGCGCGCACTCCCCTGAGCCCATCCTCTCCTCGCGCTGCCCCCGGCCACCAGGAGCAGCGGCGCCAGCACCAGGGCGGCCCTGCGCAGGGGCGCGCCGCCAATCCGCATGGCAGCGCTGGGGGAACCAAAAGATACCGATAATCGCGACTCCCCCGACCTCTCCCAGGGTGCCTTCTGATCAAGATTCCGAGGCGAATATGGCGGTGGCGACGAGAGCCTCCCAGGCGGCCCCACAAAGGGAAAACGGGCGGGCAGCGGTCTTGGTGCCCTTCTCTCCTCTGGGGAGCAGCGCGGTCTCACGGAGCGCGCCGATGATCGGCGGCGCCGCCGCCTGCCCAAGCAAAGAGAGGGCCGCCTCTGTGAGCGTGCGCCCCTCGGCGCACGGCGGCCTGAGCCAAAGGCGAAGGGGCGGCCGCGACCTTCCGCAGGCTCCAGACCTGGCGCACGCTCATGGCCCCACCTCCTCCTCCTCGTCCTCCTCCTCCTCCTCCTGTTAATTTTCCTGCGCCCTTTCCTTTTCCTTCTCCTCCTCCTCCTCTTCCTCCTCCTCTTCCTCCTTCTCCTCTTGACTCTTCTCCTCATCACTACTCCTCTCTTCTTCTCCGCCCTCCACCTCCTCCGCCCTCGTCCTCCGCCGTCTCCTCCGCTCCTCCTTTTCCTCCTCCTCCTCCTCCTCGTCCTCCTCCTCCTCCTCCTCCTCGTCCTCCTCCTCCTGTTCCTTCTCCGCAGACTCCTCCAAACTCAAGCCACTCTGGTCCAAGACAGGCCACAGCGGCCAATCTCGGGCCACAAGTCGTGCCTGGTGTGCCCCCGGCGGAGGCTATCAGCACGAGACCCTTCAGGGGTCTGTCGAAATTGCTTCTTTTGGTGTACTTTCGTTCGCTGGGTTCAGAATTACACCGGAGAAAACCCCAATCGGTGGATGATTTGAAAATTGATACCATGGATATTGAGGTCGATTGTGGGATCGATAATGAGATCGATAGTGGTATCGATAGTGAAGACGATTGTAAGATCGATCGTGAGAACGAAGATGAAATTGATTCAATGAGATCGATCGTGAGATCGCTCATGCGATCTCTAGTGAGATCGTTTGCTTGTGAAATTGAAAGTCAGATCGATTGGGCGAACGATGGTGAAATCGATCGAGAAGTCGGTAATGAGATCGATGGTGAGACCGATCGATAATAAGATCGACCAAGAACCCGGGAACCTGGGAACCTCGCCACCCTCCGAAATCGGCCCAGAATCCGGAACCCGGAACCGGGAACCCGGGAACCCAGAACCGGGAACCCGGGAACCCAGCCTGCCACCAAAATCGGCAAGGAACGTTCGCCAAATTCTTCAACTTCCGCTAGGACCCCTTCAGTGCAAGCACTGGTTGGGAAACAAGATATGGCACCTGTCGCGTGCGCGCGGCGGGGCTGCAAAGGCTGGGCGTGGTGCGACCCTCGTGGTAAGCACTGCATGCAGTGTGGCGGTCGGTCAAGACGCCCGAAGTTCCAGGTATTGCAGGAGGAAGCAACGGTGGAGCTGGTGGCGAAGACCGAGGCCCTGACGCCCTTACGACACGATACGATACTGCTCGCGTCCCGGCCCGCTTCGGGGCGGTCCTCTGGGAAAGGGCGAACGCATGGGGGCGCAATCCCGCATGAAAGAAAGCGGATAATGTAGAATGTGTCTCGGGTAAAACAGGAAGGAAAAGGGGAGACGAGAGCGAGCGCATGCGATCAACAAATACATGACCGATCGCCTTCTCAGGAGAACATGTCGAAATGCACGATATCGCTTTCGAACTGAATCCATGCTTTGAGATCCTATGCAGACTCAAACGACGGTTTCTCGACGCCGCTGCGCTTGAAGAAAGAAACAATAGGAACTTCAAATCGCAAGTTCGGTCTCCACGGCTTCCGGCTTGCAGTAGTACTGGTGGTTTCAGGGTCCCAACGCATCGCTAAAGATGCCCGCCAGCGTCCGTCCAGGTTCGCCAGCTTGGATGCCCGCCGCCGCATCTGTCGCCTCGATAATTCGACCCAACTTACATGTTTCAGTCGTTCGAGATGAGCCCCCGCCCGGTGCGTCATCCTCCGAATGAAACCAACCGCAGGTTCCAACTCCTCTGTCGTTGAAATGTGCGACTTCTGCTCGTCGCGGGATTTGGGCTTGATGTCGATGTCCTCGCCGTCCGTGCTGCTGCCCGCAACCTGCGTCGCAACTCTGAGTCTCCGTCGCCGCGCGCCCAGAATGAATCGCAACGTGCGTCGCTGCGCCTGATCCCCACCCGTATAGCAATGTTGGTGCAACCGCGCTGTTAAATAGCCCGGGCGCCCTTCCTCCCACCAAGCCAAGGGCGTCGCGATCAGTCCCGCGGCAACGTGTTCCCATCAAGCCTAAAGAAGAACGATCCTCCTGAAAGAAGGTGACGAAGAATTTGAGGCAGACCCAGTAGCGCTGACGCAGGCGCAAGTCACTTTCTGGAAGAAGTGGACACCTAAAGGCGATGAGCACCAAGCAGCGTGGGCGAAGTTCAAGCAGACAAAGGCTTCAATGTTGGCATCCAAGTCCTTGCAGCAGCAAACGCATTCTCTGTCAGATCAACTGGCGGTGCAGAAGCATAACGGGTTCACCCCATACATCAGAGATAACTATCGGACTTGGCAAGTGTCATCGTTGAGGCTAGTGACAAGCGTGTCAATATTCAGCGAAGCCTCGTGCACCAAGAATATCCAAAAACTGGAGACGCAGCTGAACATCGTCACCCAGATGGCGATGCGTGAGCCCATCAAGACCAGCGACATCCTCGAGACGCTGCAGTGAGTCTTGGCAGGGCGCTTGCCGAGGGCTCCCGAGCAATGCAACAAAGTATTGGAACTGACGGGCCTGTCCAAGGCTGGCCAGCACAAGGCAGCGCAGATTCAGCATGATGACGATCCAGCTAATTAGTCCCCGTGACGGGCGTGCCCCACGTGGAGAGCCTGAAGGCCCTGGCCTAGAGGCGGCCTCACAATCGGCGGCAGGAACTACGACGGCCCCAGCTGGCGCGGCAGGTTGCGACGGCGGAGATGCTCCGGCTCCAGGACCTTCGGCGTAGTATGCGGGACGGGGGTCTCCCTGGCTCTCAGGGCGCCCTGGGTGATCTAGAAAACGGCCCCGAGTTGTTGGTTCGTCTTACGCCCTAGGTCAAAGGCTGCAGGGAATTCGCTCTGCCGCCGGACCCTTGCGCGAGGATGTCCTGGCTGGTCGGCTCATCTTTGAGCTGGGTGTCAACATGAAAGACGACCTGCTCGGGCACGTCGGCCGCGCCCTCGATTCCGAGTCGGCCGCCGAGCACGGCGAGGTCCAAACGGAATGGTGGGATTGGGTTCAATCATCTACGAAACGAGGTAGGTGATGGGCTCACAAGCGAACTGAGAAGCTCGAGGCTTGGCAGCCTGCTTCTGTTTCGTCTCAGCAGCGGTACTCGGGTTATTCAACCGCGGCATGTTCCCCAGCCCGAAGCTGACAGGTCATCCCAGACTTGGAGCGCTCGGCCCCATGCCCCTCCCCAGCTTCTTCCTCCCATTGGTGACAGTGGCCCTCAGTCCTATGCCCCCCGCACCCGAACAGACCCCGCAAGGTTGCGATCAATTTCCCGCGCAACTCGGCTTCCACCTGGGGCGGCGTCCACCCCGGGCACTTTGCCCTGCTCGACGAGGAGCAGGCAGGCCCAGCTTCCAAGTTTTATCGAGCTGATTGAGCAGCTCGGACGCCTGCCCACTCAAGTTCAAGGCCCGATTTCCAACCTCGTGCCCAAACTCAAGCAACCAGATTCCGTTCAAACAGAACTCGCGTTCAAATCCATCAGCACGCCGCCTGCTCTGCGCCGCGTTTGGACCAGCCTGCGGCGGCGGGCAATGTGAGTCTCATCGTCGCTGCCAGGCTGGATACTCGATCGTGGAGCTCGCTTACAAGCAATCCTCGTGCAAGTCTTGAGTGCAAGCAACAGTATGCCCGTGTCCTGTGGGATCTTTACGATTACAATGAGCACGTGGATCGCGACAATCTAATCGAGCGCGCTGCTACCCCAAACTATCCGCGTTGCTTACCCTGCGCGATCCTGTCGCAGCCTGGCAGCTCTAGAACTGTGGCACTCCAAAATGCCTGTGTTAGTGCGGGTCACCCGTGGAGAGGGCTCGGCGCTGGTTGCAGCTAGGCCACCTACCCTGTCCAGATGTATGCCCTTGCCCCCCTCGATCAGTGGACCAGCACATGCAGCAGCATTGTCTTGTCGATGTTCATATGTGATATCCTCTTGCAGTGCCACGCCAGCAGTTATGACATTGCCACCCATCAAATGAATATTCTTGCCAGGCCACTGGCCATTGCATCGCGCATGGATTCACATGCCAGATCGCCGCCAAGAAGTGCCTCGCCCCTGCCTCCAACCAGGACCTCAGAACCTCCCAGATATGCCCCGCAAGACTTCGGGGACGTCGCTGGGCCTTCAAAGAAAATTCGGGACCGAACCTCGGCATCGAGAGCGGCTGGGCCGACCTGGGGAAGGTGGAAGGAACGGGTGTGTTCGGAACGCATTCAGGAGATCAGAGGGCTCATGACACGTATCAATATGATTAATGGCGCTGGAAGGACCGGCAAGAATGCGAACAATTCTGGTCTGCCTGCCGCCACGTATTTTGAAGTTGGGGCTACGGCCATCAACAATGCGTTGTTCGAGCAGGCTCGTGCGCAGTAGCACTGCTGATCCCAGATAGATTCGTGAAGCAGAGCGCTGGCCCTCTTGATCCTCCAGGGCCCCTGCGGAAAGTTGGTTTGGGCCCCGCCCTCATGTGTCACCTGGCCTGTTTGGGGGACCTCCGCCCGCCCCTCTCCCAGCCCGGATCGGCCACGAGCAGTTCAGACTCTGTGGGGAAAAGAGTACCCCTAAGACGGCCCAGAACTGGGGGTCTGTTTCGGGCCCGCCCAGCGTCGCTACCCTTTTCCCTGGCTGGTGTTGAAAGGGCCATCCAAGGTTCCTTTAAGTTCGCGGCCCCGTCAGGACCTCTCCCGCGTTGGTGGCCAAGCTGCTGGAGATATCATGGCAAGATCAGCTTGCAGAACGCGCTGTCATCAAGTTAGGCTTCCAAGGCGAGAAAATCCAGATTGCGGCCGTCAGGTCCGTCCTCGGCTCAGCTCAGCTCGCCAGACCTGTCGGAGCAGTAGAGAGCAACGCTCCTCGCCTTTGTGACGCAGAGCATCTGGGCCATGGAGAAACTCTTGCCGCTGGATATGCTGTGCCTTTGGGTTGTCCGTGCGGCCGTCACTCTGACAATGCCAGACGGCTTCTAGAGTGCCACAAGACAGAAAATGCCCATTCGGATTTCACAAGGGGGAGCTTCTTGGGTCACGAGATCCCATGCCTGAGCCCCAGCCCCCTCCACCTCGGCTGCCAGTTTGAACCCAATGTTTGCCTGGACTCCT
This sequence comes from Prorocentrum cordatum, assembly GCA_963575745.1. NCBI lineage: Eukaryota > Dinophyceae > Prorocentrales > Prorocentraceae > Prorocentrum > Prorocentrum cordatum. The sequence goes on along the minus strand of CAUYUJ010012947.1, from coordinate 107,986 downwards.
CCAGGGGGGTTCGGTCTGGGGGCGGGCAGGTTCTGGTGTAAGCAAACAGACGCAAGACCTGAGGACGCGTTCCACTATAACTTACATGCCGCGGGTTCCTCTGTTGTGCGTAAGGAAGGCGGAGCAGAGGTTACCACCGTTGGACCAGTCGGCAAAGCCGCCATCCAGAGATCAGGAGCCGCGGAGCACACAGCCGCTGTCGCGGCTGCCCGCCTGTCCCCACACATCAAGTACGTATGCGCTCTCTGCTTTACAACGGGGTGCTCCAGCGGCTTCGATTACCCCAGACGGTCACATGGGCTGGGTTGAAGTCTTGCTGGCGGAGGCAGTTGTTTCAGCCTGGGGAACAAACTCCAAAAGGTCAAGGCCCACGAAGATCTGGGAGCTTTGTCCCCAAACACAGAAGAATAGCTGACCGTATTAGGCAATGATGCTGCAGACCGTCAACCTTGGCAACCAACCAAATCAGTCGGAAGTAAAGCAATATCTCAACGAGACGGCCCTACTTAAGAAGAGCCTCAAATACGGAGCCAGTGCACTTGAAGAGTGGCCACCCATTGCCCCACGTCAGTACAATGCTCTCGCCATATCAATTCAGAGTATGTCCTCATTCTTATTCCTTCTGCTGGTCCACACACCCCTCCTTCTGCTCCACCTCCTCCTCCTTGTCCTCCTCCTCATCTTCTTCCTCCCTCCTCCCTCCTCGCTCCTCCCTCCTACTCCCTCCTACTCCTCCCCCCTACTCCCTCTTCTTCTTCTTATTATTATTCTCATTATTATTGTCATTATCATTATCATCATTATTATTATTATTATTATTATTATTCCTCCTCCTCCTCCTTCTCCCTCCTCCTCCTCCTCCTCCTTCTCCTCCTCCTCCTCCTTCTCCCTCTCCTCCTCCTCCTCCTCCTCCTCCTCCTCCTCCTCCTCTCTCCTCCCCCTCTTCCCCCTCCTCCCTCTCCTCCTCCTCCTCTCCTCCTCCTCCTCCTCCTGCTCCTCCTCCTCCTCCTCCTCCTCCCTCCTCCTCCTCCTCCCTCCTCCCTCCTCCTGCTCCTCCTCCTCTCCTGCTCCTCCTCTGCTCCTCCTGCTCCTGCTCCTGCTCCTGCTCCTGCTCCTCCTCCTCCTCCTCCACCGATGTTCTCAACTCCCCGTCCCGATTGCGCATGACAAACCGGGATCCTTTTGGAAGCTCCAGGTCCGCTATGACACGCGTCCGCGGAGTGTACAAAAAGCAATGCATTGGAAAGAGATGGGTGGGAGGGGTAGGGTGTCTGATATGTCGTGAGCGCACCCAGCTTGCCCCTTCTGGCCTGCACGACCTCCAACACACCCTCCTCCTCGTCCTCTTCCTCCTCCTCCCCCTCCTCCTCGTCCTCCTCCTCCTCCTCCTCGTCGTCCTCCTCCTCCTTCCTCCCTCCTCCTGCCGGGCGCACGCTGGCATGATATTGGATTACGGATCCGTGGATCTGGCGCGTCGAGTCGGGGAAAGCGCCCCCGACACATGCGGCAACGACCACCTGCCCTGGCGACGGATCGCGCCAACCCTAAACAGGGCCCGTCGCTAATCAACGCGCCTGAGCTAGGGATTGCGCTTCCTCGATCTTGAGCTCCTGAACCCTATTGATATGATCGGCCGGAAGCTAGGAGAGCCCAGAATCGAATCGATATGTCAGACCGGCAATCGAAATGAATCGCATCGGCGGAAATCGGCGGCCGAATGAAGAGAAATCGAATCGGCAGAAATTGGCAGGCTAGCAAGCCTCCATTGAGAAATCGGAATCCAAATCGGAATCCGAAGCCGAATCGAGTCGGAATCGGAAGCCATTGCGATAGGATCGAATCGAATCGGAGGAGTCGAAGTGAGCCCTGACCATGGGCCAGAAGCTGGACCCCCAGGCAGCACACATCCTGACAAGCTGAAGGGCCTCCAAAGGAGGCGGAGGAGCAGAGGCGGGGAGCCCTCCTGTTCCTTCCTCCCCCCGCTTTCCTCCCCATCCTACTCCTCCTCTCTACTTCTCCTACACCCCTTGTTGGTGTAGTATGTCTGAATGATTTCGAGGCGGGTTCCGCCCTAGTAGTGCCTACCAGTGTCTCTTAGATCATGTTAGTGCCTACTGGTGACGATTAGCGCCTACTAGCGCATATGAGCGACCACTACTACGCAATAACAGACAGTACAGGCTGGGAAGCACAACAACTCGTGCCTGAAATAACTCTCGCGCATACTACACATGACACCTCTATGAGTAACTCCTCCCTGTCGCACCACCCGACGTGCCCGAAGGCTGGTCTGGGCGTTCTGCTTGAGACCCCCTTACAGTTTACTATCCTGATGCTGCGCACGTTCAACAGTTGCACGTATGGAGGCGGATACCTTTTCAAACTGGGTCTCTCACCTATGCGCTGGGCACACTCGTCGTAAAATAATGCAAAGGCTACGCGGATGGAGGCCAGCTGGTGTTATCCCGCACGTAACGATGTATAGTAGTTACGTTGATGGACGGCGGTTCGTTTTCAAACTTGGGCTCTCGCTCGATATCTCCCAACACTTCACATCCAGAAGCTTGAACAGCAACAGCTGCACAAAATGGGGGCGGTCCCATGTCACACATTTAGGGTCCTCGCGTGAGGTTGTCTCAAACATAGCGCCCTGATGTGCAAGCATGAGCACCGCTCGCAAGGACTGGGAGGCGGGCTCCTGTCAAAACGGGGCTCCTGCTGCGCCCCTCGTTGAACTCTGGAACCCTGCCTCACCGTGGTCCGCTTGGCAAGGCATCTCCCCTTCAAAAGGGGGCTCCCGCAAGCGTGGCAGGCCCGTGCAGCGCGCGTACTCAAGGGGGGCGCTCCTTGTAGCGACAGGATGGCTTGTCAAAACCGGCGAGGAGGAAACTCGGCACGGGAGGGTGTGTTGCAGCGCTGACGCGCATTGGGTTGACATGCGTATTCCGCCCTCCTCCTCCTCCTCCTCCTCATCCTGCTTGTCGTCGCCTCCTCCTGCCTCCTCCTCCTCCTCGTTCTCCTCCTGTTTCTCCTCTTCCTCTTCTCTCCCCCCGCCGCCACCCTGCTGGTCGGATTCCGGCCGATCCCTCAGGCCTCCGGCGGTCGTTCTGGACGATCCTTTTACACCCAGACGCCTCGCGACGAGGCGCAGCTGCTGCAAAGCACCTGCGGGCCCGAAAACTCCCAAAGATGTCCCAGAGCCTCCGAAAACCTCCGATCCTACAAACGAAACTGATGCCAAGGATGCACGATGAGAATGCAAGGGCCTTGGAAGGCCATGCCGACACTTGACGAGCGGGGCCGCGGCCATTTGAAGTGGCCAAGGATGGGCCGAAGGGAGAGGTTGCAAAGGAAACCTTGAAACATCGCTCATCCTTGCTATCAGGGTTGACTGTACCCCTCCTGCTCTCCGAACTGCGTCTTGCTAGCCCCTGGCGGACCTCTGCTGGGGGCTCGTTCTGACCAAGAATTCCATGAGAGTCCAGCCGTGGCGACGAAGGCTCTCCAGGACCGGCATCTGTTCCTCCTCTGACCGCCTTTCCCACTCCCCGTCACCGCCTCTTGCGAGCATGGGCTAACCGTCCCGGAATTTCTGGAGGCCGACAACGGAAAGTTCTTAGAGCAAAAGAATGCTATGATTAAACAAGGTTCCTGCGGCATACAAAAACGGATGGATCCAAACAAGACTGTCTCAACCAACACTGGTCGAATAAAGCTCCGTGCGAACCACACAGAAAGGTTGTTCTAACATTCTTGGCGGCGCGCAGGGGGGGGTTAAGGGGAGGGGAGAATGCTTCTCTGAAGGAGGCTGCTTCTTTGAGGGCGCCAGCCCTGCATCCACAAACAAGGCACGCGCCTTCTAAGAAGCAGGAATGCTTTTTAGAAGCCTTCCCTCTCCCCCTGCCCCCCCTCTGCGCGTGGCCGATCTTCTCTGGCCCTGCCAGCAGACCAGGACGCCTCGTCAGTGCCTGGCGCCTGCTTCCCGAGCCGCGCCGCTGCTTGGCATCCTTCCTCCGCCCACCCTCCTTCGCCCCGCCTCCCCTCGTCCTCACGCCCGCCCCGCTCCTCCTCTTGCCCCGCCTTTCCCTCCCCGAGGGCGACGCAGCCTTTGCGCATCCACTGCTCCCTGGCCAGGCTCAGCCTGGACCCAGCGGCGGTGCCTGCGCCACGCCCTCCTTGCTTGGCCAGGAGGGCATACACACACACGACTCCTGGGCACAGCATGGGCCTGGCCAAGGAGCCGTGGATGCGCGCCGATTGTCTTCTGCCGCCGCCTTCGGCTCCCTGAGCTGCGCCCTGCCTCTCCCGCCCTCCCCGCCCCCTGCCTCGGCCAGCACGTCGATCCTCACGAGCCCGGCATCCTGCCGCTCGGACTCGGCGCTGAGGTGGTCAAAGAGGCCGTCCAGCTCCTGTGCCAGAGGGTGGCCTCTGCTCCTCCTTATCCTCCTGCTCCTTCTCCTCCTCCTGCTGTTCCTCCTCCTCCTCTTCTTCTTCTTCTTCTTCATATCAGCATGACAATGATAGCACGATCATGATGCAATAAGGACGGTGATCTTCATCATCAGCATCATCATCATCAGCAGCATCATCATCATCGTCATAATCCGCATCATCATCATCAACACCACCATCATCAGCATCAACATCATCGTCATCCTCATCATCATCATCATCATCAGCATCATCATCATCATCATCATCATCATCATCATCATCATCATCATCATCATCATCTTCCTCATCATCATCACCATCATCATCACCGTCATCATCATCAACGTCATCGTCATCATACTATGCATCCGCCTCATCATCATAAGTATCACCATCATTACCATAATCAGCACAATCAGCATAATCAGCATCATCATCACCATACTCAGCAGCGTCAGCACCACCATCGCGAGTATCAACACATCATCAACACCATCGTCATGTTCATCACCACCATCGGCATGGCCGTTGTCGTTATCATCATCGCCGCCGTCATCAGCACAACGTCGACAATCATCATCACTATCAGCATAAGCATCCTGATCATCGCCTAAGGATCACCATCATTGCCAGCATAATCATCTTCATCATCAACACAAGCATCAACACCATCATCATCACCAGCACTATCATCATAAACGTTACCAGCACCATCACCATCACACTTGTCACCATTATCACCATCATCATCAACATCATCGTCAGACTCATCGCCATAATCTTCACAATGATCATCGCCGTCATCAGTATCAACATCATCATCATAAACATCAGTATCACCATCGCAAACGTCGTCGTCGTAATCATCGTCGCCAGCGGCACCCGTATCACGTCCGCAATTATCATCACAATCAGCATCACCATAAACATCATCATCGTCATCAACATAATCATCATCATCACCACCACCAATATCGCCCCCGTCCCCATCACCATCATTAGCATCATCATCATCACTATCACACATCATCATCATTATCATCATGAGCAGCCACACCATCATCATCACAATCACCATTGCCGCCATCAGCACCACAACCAAAATCATCATCACCATCACTATCACCATCACCATCATCACCATCACCAGCATCATCATCATCGTCATCATCATCATCATTACCATTACCATCACCATCACCACAACCACCATCATCAGGACCAATAGCATCAACAACATGATCATCAGCACCATCATCCTGCTTCTCCTGCTCTTGGTCCTGCTCTTGCTTCTGATCCTCCTCCTCCCTCCTCGTCCCATCTCCTGCCCCTCCCCCTCCTCCTCCTCCTCCTCCTCCGTCCTGTGTCCTCCTGCTCCGCCCCTTCCGTCATCTCCACTATCCACCTTCCCTTCCCCACGTCCGCCCTCCTCGTCCCTCATCCCTCGTCCCCCCCCCCTCTCTATCGCTACGCGAAGGCTGTAATCCTTTTATTCCCTCCTTTCCCCTCTCCCTCATCTTCCTCCTCTCCTTCCCCTTTCTTCTTCCTGGTCCTCCTCCTCCCAGCCTTTCCTCCTCCTTCCCACCCCCGCTCACGCGATTCCCCCTGCCTCTCAGCCACCCCCCAATGCTCTTTGCAATGACCATGCGAGACACGGACGCGAGACGCCTGCGGCGATCATGCGAGATGAGTGGTCGGCGTTGTGTTATTTGGAAAACACGGGATGTGTGTGTGTGTGCTGTGAGGGCGCTGCGGGGTACTCACCATCGCTCGGACGTCCATTTCCCAAGCATGTTTCGATACCGTGCGTCTATTATTTCGTGCGGTGATCCATCTGCTTCTCGACGGCCCTCGCCGAGGAAAATGGCACACGTCCGAGTGATGCTAAGGGCATTGACGCTGTCGTCGAAAAGACCGACGGATGACTTCGTTTTGAAAAGATGCTCGGTGTTGCACTCGTGTCTTTGCTCTTCGCTCCATATGCGCAACACGGGCAAACCGGGGCAAAAAGGCGACGTTGGGTCGGGCAAAGGTGACGGGTTCGGTGCTACATGGGGGCGTGCGAGGAAGCAGCCGGATGGCATGGACGAGGTCCCCGATACGAGTCATAATATGAGAGGGCCTGACGCAGGACAGTCACACCCACTTAGGCACACGGCCTAAGTGAGTGGTTTCACCTATCCTCATTCTCCGGCCTCTCTCTTCTCCTATTGCATGCTCCTGCACTTGTTCCGCGCGGACATCAACCTTATCCACCTGACCATCCTCCTACATGTCTGCCCCCGTGCAATTTCCCCTTCCGAGTGAGAGCCCTTATTCCAGCCCCTCTTTCGCATCTTCCATCAAATGCGTATCCCTTGCGCATCTGCATGCGCGATGACCGCCGACTCTATGGAACATGTATGGAAAGAGAGGTGCATCGAACGGCGCTTCGTTATTCCATTGTGTTCCTCCTTTTCCTGACCACCGTCGGTCTCTTCCATATCCTGTTTCTACTACTAGCCCCCGCCTTCGGCACGCATGCCTCCTCCATCACTCGGCCCTCTCCTTCCAACTCGTCCTCCTCCTCCGCCTCCTGCCACATCCTTTCATCCCCTCTCAGCGACAACAACAACATCATTATCATCAGCAGCAGCATCAGCATCAGGATCAGCATCATCATCATCAGCATCGCCATCATTATCATCAGCATCAGCATCAAGCATCATCATCATCGTCATCATCATAATCATCATCCCCATCATTATCCCCATGATCATCATCATCATCATCATCATCATCATCAGCATCAGCATCATCATCACCATCACCATCACCATCACCATCATCATCATCATCATCATCATCATCATCATCATCATCACCATCATCATCATCATCATCATCAGCATCATCATGCTCATCATCATCTTCATCATCATCATCATCAGCATCATCATCAGCATCATCATCAATCACCCTCCTCCTTCATCACCACGTTATTTCCATCCTCCCCTCCCCGTGTCGCTACCCATTCACCTCTAAGCATCGTCCTCTGATTCCTGCTCTTCCGTTTCCTCCTCCTCCACTCTCCGCGCTCGTTCCCCCTTTCCCCAACGACTCATCCACCGCACAGGTCTTCCCCTCCTCGCAACCTCTTCCTCCTCCTCCTCCCCATCGATCCTCCGCCCTCCTCCCTTCTTCTCCTCCTCCTCCTCCTCCTCTTTTTTTTCCGCCCTCCTCCCTCCTCCGCATCCTGGTTTCTGGCTCCTGATGACATGAAGTCTCTGCGGGCGCTGCCCCCCCCCCAGGACTGGTGGGCGCTGGGGGGGGGGGTGATCGGATTCAGAGCCAGGCGAGGGTAGGAGATAAACAATGCAAAAGTCCAAGACAGGAGACAGTAGCGAGAAGATGGGTGGGATACCGATCAGAACCTCGAGGGAAAAGGAAGGAGAGGACGCGGCGGCGGCGGGAGGGGGTCACTCTCCCCAGAATGGACGGCGCAAAAGCCTCTCTCCCCATTCACGGGAACCCCCCACAGCCCCCCCCCCCCAGACTCACGTCGGGAACCCTCACCTGCAAGCAGGAGAAAAAAGGATCCCAGAATGTTAGCCTGGGGGCCGCCTGGGGAGGTTCCACCGAGCGCAGTGGGACCTCGAAGCTTGCGCGGCGGTGGCTTTCACCGCGACGTTTCTCGCAGCCGTGCGTCTTGAGACAACTGTGCGTATTGATCTGCTCCTGCTGCGACGCTTCCCGCGGCTGGGCGTCTTGGGATAGCTGTGCGTGTCGACCCACTGCTGCGGCACCTTTTGCGCGACGCTTCTGATCGAAGGGTGGACGGCGGAGGAAGGGACATCGGAGTGGTGGGCGGGTGTGCGCGGGTAGGTGCTGGCACGCGGCCAGCTGGCGGCTTGCGCCGACGAGCTCCTCACCCGTCGCCCCAGGCCGTCCCTCACGAATCGTGCAACCATTTCGCACAAATAATTCAGACAGCGGTCTGACGTAAGTAGCTGTGAACATCCGTGGGGAGCTTCTTCGGTCGTGCACGGAACATTCTCCAAGGAGCTGTTACTCTGATAGTGGAGATGCGACGGCGATACGTCAGTCCTGCGCCAATGGAAACACACAACACACGCACGCCACCACCACACACGCGCACCACGAGCGCACATACTCGACATGTCCCTCCTCCCCAAGTGAAAATGTGATGAATAGGATCATGAATGTGGCCATGAGCGTTCACGATTTGTTTCACGAAAGCATGGCGTTACAGATCTGGCCGGAATGGGATTATCTGCGCAGATGGTGGTAAACAACTGCTCGATGTCGCATGTCTCGTTTCCTCCATCCCAGATCGGATTGAAACACCGCCTTGGGTTTGCATTCGTGGTGATACATACGCATATCATTTGCATAGAATGAACCGCCAGACAGCTGCAATTTGGAAGGTAGTGGCGCTTCAATGTAATCTGGCTTCGCGAACATGGACTTACTGCGTGAAGTAAACGCCCATCGTCCTGAGTCCGCGTCAAATTTTCCCAGTATGCCGTCCGTGATGCTTAGTGTCCTTCCCCTGTAAGGCGCACATGTCGAACTTGTTGTCCATTTCCGAGAGAGAAGGGACAGGTCCTTTCGAGTCGCTCGGATCGACTAACACTTCAAAAACGACGGGCGCTGCCGGTGCCTCTGCCGCCGGGGCGGCGGGCGCTACTGCCGCTGCAACCGGTATCGCATCTTACGCTGCTGGTGGCCCTGCCGCTGGCGCCGAGGACTCGCGTTCATCGGCTTGTCTTGAACTTCCAGCACCTGCAGTGCTGTTTTAATGCAGGCCTGCTGTGGCTCCCCGCCACAAGACGACCGCATCCCGTGTTTAAGGGACTGTCCTGTGAGTATGAGCGGCGTATCCAAACCGTCTCCTCGTTCTCAACAACGATCTACCTGCGAAGGGCACATACAAGACCGAATGGAAGGCATGCAAGCAAGGAGTCGACGACGAGTAGGTGCGAAGGCCTCTGGACTGGCTCAACGACGGCCGTCCAGGGGACGCCTGTGGTCGCGGCGCACCTCCCCTGTGGAGGTTGGCGCGCTCAGGCTGCCGCCCGCTGCGTGCCCCCCCCCCCCGCCCCCTGTGCCGAGGGCCTGGCAGAGGGGGCCGCTCTCCCGAGCCTGGCAGCGGCTTCCGCCTTCTCCGTCTCCTCCTCCGGCGGACCGCGCTCCCGAAACTCTGGCCATCGCTCGGACGTCCATTCCCAGTGTTTTTTTCGGCTTCGTGCGTGGTTTCTTCGCCAGATGATCAAGGATCCTCCTCGATGGTCCTCGCCGATGGAAAGGTGCACACGTCCGAGCGATGCCAAGAACTCTGCAAATTGGCGCCTGCGCCAACCCCCGAGCACGGCACGGGCTCCCCAGGAGCAGCCGCTGCACAAGGCCTGGCGACAGCGCCCAGTCACCAAGCAGCAGCGTCCTCCTGCTCCTCCTGCTCCTCCTCCTCCTGGCTCCCCTGCTCCCTGTCATCCGTTTCCTCCTCCTCCTGGAATCATCATCCTACCTGTTCCTTCTTCTCTTCCACCTCCTCCTCATCCCCGACCTCGTCTCATCATCATCATCATCATCATCATCATCATCATCATCATCATCATCATCATCATCATCATCATCATCATCATCATCATCATCATCATCATCATCCCTTTCACCAATCGTCCATATCATGCTGATGTTGGTGGCCCTCCTCCTCATTCTTGACACAACTATAACACTCGTGTGCCAGGTCCTCGTTCGTCTCCTCCTTCCCGTATATCACCATCATCATCATCACCGTTCTTATCCGATGCCCCTTCCAAAGGCTCGTCTGATATTCCTCATCCTCTCCCTCATCCTCTGCCACCCCTTCATCCAAACCCTTCTCCGGTGTCTCCTCGTCGCCCATAACTATTTCGGATGCTGGCTTATCGCTGGACGCATCCCGTGATCTTCACCATCCGACTATTTCGGCTAAAAACGTGAAGGTCGATGCTTTTCAGCACTGGTCTCGCCAGAGTGGGAGGCCCACCGGGCGCTCGTCATTCAAGAGGGACGCTTCCAGCAACGGAAAGGACCAGCTGGAACTACTCATGAGGAAGGGGCCACGGACGGGAGGGTACATTGTCGTAGCGTTGACGCATCCTGGCTTTACGCTGGTCCGCCTCTTCCTCCTTCCTCTTGTTCCCCCTGTTCATCCCTTCGTATACTCCTCTGCCTCCTCCTTACCCCTCCCTCCCCCCCTCCCCCTGCCTCCTCTTCACCCTTCAAACCTTCTCCATGCGTCCGATGGGCTGATGATGCGTATGCCACGTCTCGAAACCGATGTGCCGCCGCTCCTCTTATGGTAGCCCGTGCGCCTTCCGACCCAGAATTGTGCTCGCTCAGGCTGTCCGAGTCTCATCCTCCCCCTCCCCCTCCTCCTCCTCCTCCTGCTTCACTCCCCCCCTCCCATCCTCTTCCTCCACCTCCTTCTCCCCCCTCCTCCTCCTTCCCTCCCTTCCCCCCTCCCTGCTCCTCACGATCCTCCTCCTGCTGCTCCTCCCCCCCCTACTGCACCACGCGGAGCCGCCGCCGCGCCCCAGCCCTGGCCGAGAGGGGGCCGATTGGAGCGCAGGCCCGGGGTGCGGCGGGGGGCGCCGGGCAACGGGGCGGGTCCTCTCGGTCCGTGCGGATGCCCAGCGCCCGGAGCCTTGCGTGGCGGGAGGGAGGGGCGCAAGGCACGGGGTGAGCCCTCGTGGGGGCATCTGCGGACCTCCGCGGCGCGATCACGAGCGACCACCCCTCCTCGCCCTGTCGTGACGAATTCGTCCAGATGTCGACCACATCCGACGACATGGGGGCGAAATCCTGACATCCCAGAAGGGAGTTCGAGGACCCTCTGAGGCTCACATAAGGCCGCGGCGCGATCACGAGCGACCACCCCTCCTCGCCCTTTCGTGCAGAATTCGTCCAGATGTCGACCACATCCGACGAGATGGGGACGAAATCCTAACATCCCAGAAGGGAGTTCGAGGACCCTCTGAGGCTCACATGAAGGACCACACAGACGACAGGACAAATCCCTTGCGGAGAACGCGTCAACATCCACGCCTTCGCAGTCTGGATTCCAGGGCACGGTCCTGCGGACACGCGGTCGCATAGGCACTCGAGTTTCGTAATAAAGGATGCGGGGCCACAAACCTCCAAGACGCGCAATTTTAGACCCCCTCCCCCGACCAGCCATGAAAGGGCCGCCTTCTGCCCAGACCCCCCAGAACCTCCAAGACAACTCGAATTAGACCCCCAAAACATCAGAAGCACCCCCCCTCCAGTATAATATTCGGTGTAGGATCTGCGCGGGGCGGCATCTGCACAAAACGACCAGGGGCCTAACCCGCGAGGCGGTGGCTACGGCTGGCCCGCGCGCCAGCTTGACTAGGCCAGAGGAGGAGGAGGAGGAGGAGGAGGAGGAGGAGGAGGAGGAGGAGGAGGAGGAGGAGGAGGAGGAGGAGGAGGAGGAGGAGGAGGAGGAGGAGGAGGGGGAGGAGTAGGACGAGGAGGACGAGGAGGAGGAGGAGGACGAGGGGGACGACGAAGAAGCCACGAGCAGAGGGGGGGGAGGGCGGCGACCCGGACCTCCGCGCGCCGTCACTATGCATACGGTGGAAGGTGTTGTTTGTGGCGTTGGTGGGCCTCGGCAGAGAGAATGCGCGACGAAAAGAAAAGTGCACGGATACCCACCGACGAATTTCGCATGCACCTTTCGGGTCGGGCGAAAGGGGGGGATAGCAAAGGGGGGGTTTGAGAATCAGCTCACGTAGCTGATTTTCCCGGCGCCTCCCGGCGCCGGAGGCGGCTATGTATCGAGGAATGAACCCCTCGGTGGGGCCGAAACCAGCTGCATGCAGCAGATTTCGTAACCCCCCCTTTCCCAATCCCCCCCTTTCGCCCGACCCGACTTCAGGGGGGGGGGGCGGTGTATCAAGTCGCTGGCCCTCAGTGGCGATGTATGCACGGTCACCTTCCCCTGACGCCCAGGAACAATACAGTGGAGGGTGGCTGGGTGCTTTTTTGTTGTGGCAGAGAGAGGGGCCCTTCGCCGGGCCCCGGCGCCGTCGGATGAGGACCTGTGATCAAAAGCCGGTCCCCGGAGAAGGGTCCAGACCTCTGGGGGGCCACGCCGGGAGGAAGCACGACGTCGGATGCCTGGGAGGTTGGGAGAGAAGCTAGGGGCGCCCGCGCCTCACACAGAACGACCACTTCGTGTTACGCACAGTCGGGAAAAGGGGAGCTGCGTGCACAGGATGAGGTGGCGAGTGAGCAGGAGGATGAGCGGGAGGAAAAGGATGAGGACGAACAGCTGCAGCAGCAGGAATTGAAGCGGAAAGATCGGGAGGGAAAGGAGGACCACGGGAAGGCGAAGGAGGGGAAAGGAGGGGGGCGACAACGAGGAAGAAAGACTCGGATTCAGCGCGCTGGGGCGAGACGAGCAACAGAGGCAGGAACTGGAGTGGAAGAAGCGGGAGGGACCGGAGGACCAGGGGAAGGCAAAGGGGAGGAAATGGTGGGGGGGAGCGCAATGACGCAAGAGTCGGCTCCAGAAAAGTGGCCCGCGCGGGGGCGAGAGCGCCGTTCTAACTGACGGGAGCAGCGCACCGATCCGAAAATGAGGCCCACGTTGCAGCGGGAACCCCCTTTTGAAACACCGGGAACAAGTGGATTTTAACGTCGGCATCATCCAACTTTGAAGCCCTGTATGCGAAAATACAACACGCGGAGGGGGCGGGAGATCTTCTGGACAACTTCAGGGGAGAAGGGAGAGTAGCATTCACATTGCTGATTGTGGAGGAGAGGGATGGCTGGGAAGCGAGGGGAGAAGGGAGGAAAGGGATGGGGATGTGAGGGCGGCACGTGAGGCAAAGGAGAGGAGGGAGGCATAGTAAGACAGGGGAGAGGGGGAGAGGGTAGACGAAGGAGGAGAGGGAGGCGGAGGGGCGGGTGGGGTGGGGAAGGGGAGGGAGGGGCGGGGAAGGGGAGGGCGGAAGTGTTGGCTGGGTGGGGTGGGGGAGGAAGGGAGGAAGGGGTGGAGGAGCGGGAGGGGTAGGGGGAGGAAGCAAAGGGTCGGAGGGGGGGGGAGGGATGGGGTGGGTTGGAGAAACAAGCAAAGGAATATTGGGAATGCATGGGGGAGAGAGGGGCATGGAGGTAGGATGGAGTTGAGATGCTGCTGATTGAAAGGTGAGACCATCCACCTGCCTCCTCGTCACATTCCTACACATACCCAATATAATGAGGCACACGGTTTGCCATTCCCCACGCGCGGCAAATGCTGAAACCCTTCCATCCGAATCCTGCATGCGGCAATGATGGCCTCCGCCACCATCTTATTCCGCTTATTCCCCCGTCCTCCTCCCCGTCCCCCTCCTTCTCCCCCTCCTCATCCTCCCTCTCCTCTTTATCCTCAATATCCTCATCCTTCTCGCTTACCTCGTCATCCCCCGTCGCTTCAGGCTGAATTGTCTCCTCACTGTCCCCCTCCTCCTACCCCTCCTCCTTCCTCCTTCATTAACATCGCACAAACATCCTCTCCTCCTCCTCATCCTCCTGCTACTCCGCCTTATCATCGTCATAATCAGCATCAGCATCAGCATCAGCATCAGCATCCGCATCAGCATCAGCATCATCGTCATCATCATCATCATCATCAGCATCAGCATCAGCATCAGCATCAGCATCAGCATCATCATCATCATCATCATTATCATCATCATCACCATCATCATCATCATCATCATCATCATCATCATCATCATCATCATCATCATCATCATACTCATACTTATACGCATACTCATACTCACACTCATACTCATCATATTCATCATCAGCATCATCAGCATCATCATCATCATCGTCATCATCATCACCATCACCACCACCACCATCATCAGCATCAGCATCAGCATCAGCATCAGCATCAGCATCATCATCATACTCATCATCATCAGCATCATCTCCCCAGGCTCATGCTCATTCACCCTCCTCCACATCCTCCTCCTCTCTTGTTCCTTGCCTCCCGACCTCCGCGGCTCTTCTCTCGTCCCTCCTCACTCCCCCTCCACATCCTCTCTTGACCTCCTCCTTTTGCGGCACTCACCCTTTCTCCACCACCCTCTCATATCCGACTCTCTTTCTACTTGTGCCCATGTTCCACCACAGCCTCCTCCTCCTCCTCCTCCTCCTCCTCCTCCTCCTCCTCCTCCTCCTCATGTCCTCCCCTCTCATTTTCCATGTCCCTTCTCCTTCACATACCCGTGCGCCCGTACCCCCTCTGACTCAAGCCCCCCCTTGCCCATGCGTCAGCGGGGGGCTGTCCTGTCGAATATGACGGGGTTGCCCGCCAGCCTGGCTTGGCTCCAGCACCCACAGGATTGGAGCGAAGGGACAGGGTGATGGAGGCATGAAGAGGAAGGAGGGGACGGGAGGGCAGCGGAGGTACAAGCAGGCAGAAGAAACTGGCGTGGCGAGCTCCGCATGATCGTTTCATTCCTGCCCCCGTCGCTCCTGGACCCTCCTTCCACCTGTGGCTCCCTCCTCCACTCCAACCGTCAATACTTCCTTCCCCCCTTCCGTCCATCGCTCATTATCAGGAACCCACATTCCAGAATTTGCTCCATGAGGTGCGCGCCATAGTTGGACCCTTGGCGGGCCATTACCACGCCCTGTCCCTGGTCTCTCTGCCTGCATCCCGTTAGTTGTACATGAGGCTGCGCGCCATGGGTTGCGCATGCAGCGCCCCGCGGGCCACCAAATCGCGACTGCAGGCCCGTCGCGAGCCACCAAATGGCGATGTCCCTGGTCTGTCTGCGCACAATTGGTGGCGCCAGACCGCCGGATGCATGTTTGCGCGCGCCTTCCAAACCATTTGAAGAGCCCTTGCACGAGACCGATGTCTTGATGCGATTGGCTCAAGATACGTTCCAATAGTTCCAGAATGTCCAGCGCGAATTGGGGGATCTCCTGGATCATATATTGGAACGTAGCATCTTGCTCTTCTGAGTTCACGGAGGAACGCCATCAACTGACGACTACCAATGGGCATGCATTCTCGGAGGTCCGCGTGGAATTTTCGGATCGGCGCTGGAGCCCCCCTCCCTGCCTGGCGCGCCAGGGGCGGCGCCGGAGGTACCGCCAAGGGGGCCCGCGCGGCGATCCGCGAGATCCGCACGAGGCCCCGACAAATTATGCCTATGCCCTCTTTTGAAGGGGCCCCAGGACACACAAATAAATACACACAAATAAAACTATTCCCCATATTTTCCCATACTTTCTGGGTTTCTGTCTTCCCGCCCACTTCCCATATTTTCCCATGTGTTCTGGGAAATCGAGGATTAATTGTGTCTGTGTGTTTCTTTTCCTCCTGATCTTTTGCTCCTCGATGCAGAAGCGTGCGCCCGACACCCCCACCAGCTTCTCCAAGAGGCTGCCGCGGCCCGCCGCGCCAGCCTGGCGACGGGCCGCCGCTCGAACGCACCGCGCACGTCCGCGAAGGGTTTCGGCACCTCCCCGCGCAGGTCCAGCAACCGCCGCGCGCGGAAGGCACCCTGGCCCAGCGCGGTGACCAGCGCGAAACATCGACGGGAGGCCGACGTCCAGAGACAGCGCGCGAGGCTCGGCCATCCGCGAAACCTCGGCCCACAGCGGCAGCCAGGTGCGCAGCTCGCACGGCCTGGCCCGCAGCGCCGCCAAGCCCGTGGCGGCGGGGAGCCGCGGGGCAGGACTTGGCCCCATTCGGCGCCGTGCCGCCAAGGGGTCTGGCGGCGGCCGCAACACGCAGATGGCGGCCAGTCACTTCCTGGAGCCGCCTCTTGGGCGCCTGCCGCCGCCGCTGCAGGCCGCCCACGCACCTCGGCGCCCCAAGCGGCGCCGCGCGGCCTTTCTACATTCACTCGAACCTGCGTCCCGGACGTCGTCGAATACGACAAGATGTCTCTTTTGACGTGTTGATCGGGCGCTCCTTTGCGGGAGGCATCGGCGGCGGCGACGGGGCGCTGTCGCCATGGCCCAGCACCTCTTTCGTGGGCAGCGCCAGTGCCCGAGGGGCCGTGACCGCCGAGGGGAGGGAGGTGCGCCGACGACCCACCGAGGCCACGGCCTGGCCCCCACCCCCGCGGACCCGGCGGACCGCCCCCCCCTGCTGGGGCCAAGGCCGAGCCCCCCCCAAGACCTCGACGTATCCGTTTTCATGTCTGAACCAAGAGATCTGCATTCCCAAGTCGACCAGAACACCTTCACTACCGAGCCCAAACTCTCCCGACTAATACCATCTGGATGATTGCCGGCATCGTGGCCGCGGCCCGACTCCAGACCGCCCCGATCTGGATCGTGAAGCGCGCCGGGGCCAAGGCCCAGCCCTGACTCCCGACCGCCGTGCTTCGGGCCCACACTGCCCCTGGGGCCAGTGCCGATCTCCGACTCCCCGGCTGTCGCATCAGGCAGACTGAGATCCCCCGAAATCCAAGACTCTTCGAAGCGACGCGCTCGAACAGCTCGAGCGGCATCTTGGCGGCCGCCTCCTCGGCCTCTGCATTTTCGGCCAATCTCTCGAGTCTCCCAATCTCGTTCTCCACAAATCGCATCTAAATATATCTGATCTCATTCAGAATCTTGCTCGCGCCGGGACGCTGCTGCACCTTGCTCATCGGCCTCTTCAGCCTTCTCCTTGGCCCGCATAGCGGCACGCTCTCGCCCCTCTTGCTAAACCGAAGACGTCGTAGCAATTATGCCTGGCTCTGCTCCTCTTACTCGATCATCGCAAATTCTTCGTCCTAATCCCGGCCCCGATTGCATGCTCCGCTTCGGCCCCAGCTCGAATCCGCTAAACCTCCTGACGACGCCTCTGCCTCTCCTCCTCCGCGGCCGTCCTCCAAACGTCGGCAACCATCTCGGCCACTCCTGTTCTCGCAAATCCAACGCCGACCAACACGTCGGTCGATATATTCCACGCAGCACGGCTTGTTGCAACCGACGCAGGCGGAGTACCTAAGCACCGGGCAACAGCAACGTCAAACACCGCAACCTCCTGTACAGGCGAAAAAGTTGTTTTTGCAGAGTTTAGGGATGTCTCGAGCGGTGGCCTCGTGGGGGGGTCAGAATTCAGAGGATGTCTCAGGCGAAATGCTTGTTTTCAGGTGCCCAGGTCGGCCAGGGGGTATCTAACATGGTTGTCCCTTGCTGGCGACACAGACGACCGCATGTTGGATATCCGCCCTGGGTGGGCTGGAACCATGAGTTTTTACGTGTGCAGGCCACCCAGGAGGGGTATCTAACATGGTGGCCCCGAGCTGGAATCACGTGTTTTATGTGTCCAGGCCACACAGGGGGTATCTAACATGGTGGCCCCGAGCTAGAACCACGTGTTTCCACGTGTTCAGGCCACCCAGGAGGGGTATCTAACATGGTGGTCCCGCGCTAGAACCACGTGTTATTTCTTGTCCAGGCCACCCAGGAGGGTATCTAACATGGTGGTCCTGCGCTGGAGCCATGTGTTTTCAAATGTCCTGGCCACCCAGGGGATCATCTGAAATGGTGATCCTGCGCTGGAGCCACGTGTTTTTGCGTGTTCAAGCCTCCCAAGGGGGTATCTAACATGGTGGTCCCGAGCTGGAACCACGTGTTTTCACGTTTCCAGGCCACCCAAGGGGGTATCTAACATGGTTGCCCCGAACAAGGACCACGTATTGTAACACGTCCAGGCCACCAAGGGATGTATCTAACATGTTTGCCCAGAGCTGTATCCACATGTTTTTACCTGTCCAGGGCACCCACGGGAGTATCTAACATGATTGTCCCGAACTAGAAGCACGTGTCTTTACGTGTCCAGGCCGCCCAAGAGGGTATCTAGCATGGCGTCGGGCCCAAGCGCCGAATTATCAGGAAACGCACGGGGGGCCGAAAAGCATTACCCGAGCACAGATCCTAATACAGAACAGCTATATGTTCTTGACATGCTTGTCCCGAATTGGAACCATGTGGTTTCACGTGTCCAGGCCGCCCAGGGGGTATTGAACATGGCGGAACCAGGTGCTTCAACGTGTCCAGGCCACCTATGGGGGTATGTAACATGGGCCTCCTGGGGCCATCCTGGGGGCCTGGAACGGACGTCTAACATGAAGATGTTTTGAGGATGTCTCGAGCGAACCACTTGTTTTCAAAGGTCCAGTTCGCTCAGGCGGATGTCTAGCATGAAGTGGCGCGTCCATTGGCACGTTCCGTAGCGCGTCTCCTTGGCACGTCCAGCGGTGCGTCCCCGTGGTACGTCGCCTGGCACGTCGCCTGGCGCGTCCCTTGGGACGTTCCGCGGCGCGTCTTGACGGACGCATTTCTCACACAAGAGAATAATGCGCCAAAGGGGCAAGTTAGCGCGGAGGCGTAGCAAACAAGACTTCTGCACTCTCCCGCACGGCTGGGCAACCTGCTCGCAGCGTGAGACAGTCTCCGGGGACACCATGCCCAGCACAGCCCTAC
This sequence comes from Prorocentrum cordatum, assembly GCA_963575745.1. Lineage (NCBI taxonomy): Eukaryota > Dinophyceae > Prorocentrales > Prorocentraceae > Prorocentrum > Prorocentrum cordatum. The sequence continues at coordinate 89,044 of CAUYUJ010012947.1, read as the reverse complement.
AAGAGAAGCCGTGCTGCTCCTCGAGAACATCGAGAGCCCAAGCGACCCGGGGCCCTTCCTGGACCTCGCCCCCTGCGAACTGCCAGGGGTGGACGGGGACAGCCTTTCGGTTGGCCTGGCCCTCCTCCCTGGAAGGCCCCGAGAGCCCGCAGACGGCAGAGGAACCCCCAGGCCGAACCCGCAGGGTCTCCCGGCATGGCCGAGGCGGGCTCTGGAGCCGCGCTCCTGGCACCCGCGCAGTCCCAGTTCCCGCACGGATGCCCGGCCCGAGAGCCGAGCCCTCGGTGCCCATCTCGGGCCCGTCGGGAACCGAGCCAGCAGTCGGGACCGAAGAAACCAGGGGGTCTGTGCCGCCAGGGGCGGCCGTGGGAACGGCCATTCGGTCTCTTGACCTCTTTCCCTTCGTCGCAAACGATCCCGGGAAACGACAGAAGATAATATAAATACAGAATATACACGATAAGAGGCGAGACATTGGCCGGCATATTCATCTCCAGCAGGATGATGACGAGGACTTCAATTTTGCTTCCTGCATTCTGGCTCATAACCGACATAGGGTTGGTGTCCTAGCCTTGCCAAAAGGGACCGTCTGACTCATCAGTCGGCTCATCTCTTATCCGTATCATCCGAAAGACATCTCGGCTCGCAGTACCGAGCTGGCGGACGACAGGGAGACGTTCGGTAAGCAAGTTTGCGCCGGAACACTAGCATCGTCGGGAAACGGATTAACGTGGTATGACCGGCGGAGCTCGAATCCCATTCATTAGGTCATCCGTCGCTCCGCCGACCCTCACTCGACAGTAGTTTCTTGCCCGGCAGGAGCCTGTCCCCCACTCGGTTCGCAATCTCTTTTCTCGGCGGGGTCCGAGACCCTCACTCGACCCCGAATCCGAGCCAATATCATCTCCAAGTTGCGCCATATCTTGAAATTGTACGTTCTCCCCTCGGCATGTCAAACCTGTGAAACTTGGACGAATACTCAACGTCCTATCTAACGACTTTGGCTGAATTTGTGAAATTCAGATTCTTCCACTGGTGAATGGCACATGTTGGTGCACGTCGGTCGGAAGAAGTAGTTCAACAAAAACATTAGCCTGACGAAGGACCTAACCATATGCAGAGGCGAATACCGCATTGTGGGTACCGGTTTCGGTAAAGCTCCCCATGGGGCCACGAAACGTGTGAGCGGTGCGCCGAAATCGGTGGCGCGGACGCATGTGGACACCGCCACTGGGGCCTTTGGTGGAGCTCCCTATGGGACCACGAAGCGCTGTCCTGGGTGGGAGAGACGCACGCGAACTGCGCCATTGGGACCTTCGCTGGAGCTCCTTATGGCGCCACGGAGCGCTGTCATTGGTGGGGGCGACGCATGCGAACTGCGCCACTGACGCCACCGGTGGAGCTCCCTATGGGGCCACGAAGCGCTTTCCTGGGTGGGGGAGACGCATGCGAACGGCGCCACTGGGACCCTCGGTGGGGCTCCCTATTGGGCCGCGAAGCGCTGTCCTGGATGGCGCTGGCTCCCTGTGCGGCCACGAAGCGCTGTCCTGGGCGGGGGAGACGCATGCGAACGGTGCAGTTGGGGCCTCTGGTGGAGCTCCCTATGGGGCCACGAAGCGCGGTCCTGGGCGGGAGAGACGCATGCGAACGGTGCCACTGGGACACACGGTGGAGCTCCCTACACGGCTACGAAGCGGTGTCATGGGTGGCGGTGACGCATGCGGACCCTGCCAGTGGAGCCTTCGGTGGAGCCCCCTGTGGGGCCCCGAACAGTGTGAGGGGTGTGCCAGCATGGATGGCGGTGGCGCACGCGGACCCGACCATTGGAGCGTTCGGTGGAGCTCCCTATGGGTGGAGCTCCCTATGGGGCCACGAAACGCTGTTCTGGGTGGCGTTGACGCCTGCGGCCTGTGCCACTGGATCAGTCGGTGGAGCTCCGGATTGCGCCACGACGCGCTGTCCTGGGAAACGTTGACCCATGCGGCCTGTGCCGACGGAGCTCTTGGTGGGGCTCCCTTTGGGGCCGCGAAGCGCTGTCCCGGGTGGCGTTGGCGACTGCGGCCTGTGCCACTGGATCCGTCGGTGGAGCTCCCTATGGGCACACGAAACGCTGTCCTGGGAAGCGTATGCGGCCTGTGCCAGTGGAAATTTTGGTGGGGCTCCGTATGGGGCCACGAAGCGCTGCCCTGGGTGGCGTTGACGCATGCGGCCTGTGCCACTGGAGCCTTCGGTGGAATTCCCTATGGGCCCACGAAGCGCTGTTTTGGGTGGCGTTGACGCATGCGGCCTGTGCCACTGGAGCCTTCGGTGGAGCTCCCTACAGGGGGGCCCCGAAGCGCGGTCATGGGTGGCGTTGACGCGTGAAGCATGTGCCACTGGAGCCTTCGGTGGAGCTCCCTATGGGGCCACGGAGCGCTGTCCTGGGTGGCACGCGTGCGGCCTGTGCCACTGGAGCCTTCAGTGGAGTTCCCTATGGGGCCACGAAGCACTGTCCTGGGTGGCGTTGACGCATGCGAACTGGGCCACTGGATCTTTCGGTGGAGCTCCCACTGGGGCCACGGAGCGATGTCCTGGGCGGCGCTGACGCACTGGAGCCTTCGGTGGAGCGCCCCATGGGGCCACGAAAACGTGCGAAGAGCATGCCGGAATGATGGGCATGCGGAGAACAGAGGCAAGGAGGAGGAGGAAGGGGGAGAGAGCAGCGGGGAGGGAGGAACGGGGCAGCGGGAAGTGAGGTAATGTGAGGTGACGTGGGGCACTGTTTCTTCTAAGCGAGGACCCGACACCACAAAATGGTTGGGACAAATCAGCACATCGTCATGGGCAACCACCTGTTTCGACGCGGGTGGCCACGAACCGTGTGAGGGGTGCGCCGACATGCGTGCGTTGACGCATGCGAACCCTGCCAGTGAAGCCTTCGGCGGGGCTCCGTAAGGGGCCACGAAAAAATTGTACTGGGCGGCGTTGATGCATGCGGCCTGTGCCACTGGCGCCGTCGGTGGAGCTCCCAATGGCGCCACGACGCGCTGTCCTTGGTGGCGTTGACGCATGCGGACCCTGCCACTGGAGTTTTCGGTGGGGCTCCCGATGGGGCCACGAAGCGCTGTCCTGGGTGGCGCTGACGCATGCGGGCCACGAAGCGCTTTCCTGGATTAGGGAGACGCATGCGAACGGTGCCAGTGGGCCATTCGGTGGAGCTGCCCATGGGGCCATGAGACGCTGTCCTGGGAAGAGTTGGCGCATGCGGCCTGCGCCACTGGAGCCTTCGGCTCCCTATGGGGTATGAGACCGCGGAACGCTGTCCTGAGAGGCGTTGACGCATGCGGCCTGTGCCACTGGAGCCTTCGGTGGAGCTCCCTATGGGGCCACGAAGCGCTCCTGGCTGCGCGCGCCCGTCGTGCTTGACAGCGTACTCCGACGGGTCGCTGCCAAGAGGCTCCTCATCTGCAGCCTCATCATCGTCGGTCGATTCCCTCTCGCACACCACCCCCTTCACCGCCGTGGTTGGCGGGCAGGCGCTGGGCGCCTTCGGGCCGCCAACCCCCCCGAGCTCCTCGAGCCTCCACTGCCGCCACTGCGCGCCAGAGGCGAGGGGCGGAGGAACCGCCTCGGGCGCCGACCGCACGCGATCCGCCAGGACGAAGACAGCGCCGCGGGTCGCGGCCCTCACCCGCCTCGCAGCCGTTCTCCATGCTGCGCACGTGGCGGGCTCGGCTGCCTCCGTCGCCTCGAGTGCCCGTGCGCTCGCCGGTACGGCGGCTGACGCTGTCGGTCCTTCCCGCGTGGGCCGACGGCCGCGCCTCCGCCGCCGCCTGACCGACGCTGGTTTGGCGGGGCTCGACGCCGCGCCAACGCCAGCGCCCAAATTCGCGTCCGTGCACTCCTCGTACTCGCCCTCGTCCTGCGCATCGCTCGGCTCGTCGTGCGGGGTGCCGAGGGGCGCCTGCACCTCGCCCGAGCCGAGACCGTCCTCGCCCGTGCAGGCGTCGCCGAGGGTGTCGTCGTCGACGTGCCTGGAATCATCGTCCTGCGCTCCGTCGCCAGCGCACTCGCCGAGCTCGGGCTTGGACTCGAACCTGACCTCATCGGGCCCGCAATCGCTGTCGTGGCCTTCGAGCTCGTCGTCGCCGACGCCGTACATGCTCTCGTACTGGTTGTGCAGCTGCACGTGCTGCTGCTCGTCCACGTGCTGCTGGCGCCCGTCATCGTCGTTCTTCGCGTCGCCATTGTCGCCGCACTCGTCTGTGGGCGGCGCCATGCTGCGGCGCCTCGCCTCCAGGCTGGGTCGCCGTCCCGCCTCAGGGGGGAGGACGGCTGGGAGCCCCCCCCCAGACCCGTTGGGGCGAGGGCGCCAGACCGCCCACGGCGCTGGCTGGCCTGCGGCCGCTCGGGTGCGGCCTCGAGGACCTCGGCGCCTTCACCGAGGAAGGCGTGGGCCCCGAGGTTCCGAGTCGCCCGCTCGGCGCCCGAAGCCCTCGCCGCGGATCAGGCGCGCCAGGGCTGGCCTGATGACCCGAAACCGCAGGGCGAGCACGGCGTCCTCCTCATCGCCAGCTCCATCTGCAGCCCAGCCCCCGATCAGCTCAGCACCGACGCGCGCCGCGGCGGCCACGGCGGCCGCGACGCCGTGCCTCGCAGCGCCCCCCTCTGCCGCGCCTTCGGCTGCCGCTCGAACCAGCGGCGCCAGGGCGGCAGCAGCGTCCAGCGCCGCGTCTGCCATGAAAGCCCGAACAGCGCGGGGCTCGAACGGGCCAACTGAGGAGGAAATAGCCCGAACAGCGCAAAGCTCGAACGGGGAAACCGCTGCCACACCGGCGTGGCTCCTTGAGCCAAAATGATTACGGATGATGATGATGATGATGATGATGATGATGATGATGGTGATGATGATGATGATGATGATGATGATGATGATGATGACGATGATGATGATGATGATGATGATGATGATGATGGTGATGATGATGATGATGGTGATGATGATGATGATGATGATGGTGATGATGATGATGATGATGATGATGATGATGATGATGATGATGATGATGAGGTTGAGAAGAGGAGGGAGGTGGCAGCGGGAGGAAGGAGACGTGTGTGTATGTATATATATATATATATGCATAAAAGACTTAACACCACATACTGGTTGGGAAAAAATGCCGCTACTCCCCAACCGCGGGGTGCGTTCTGACCAGAATTTCGAAGCGAATCCAGCAGTGGCGACGAGGGCATCCCAGGATGCCCCAATAGGGAAAAACGAGGCAAAGGTAGCGGTAGCGGTTCCCCTTCTGTCGGCAGTGGACAAACCTCCCTTTAGCAAACCTCCCTTTCGTGAAAACAGCCTGGCACCGAAACCGACGGACCTGGACCCGCAAAAATGACGGCCTCGACGCCCTCTCGCTAACCGAAAACGGCCAATTCCTTCATCGACGTGTCAGGGTAGGAGGTCTGGCCAGCCCCGATTCTGCCCGACTCCTGGCGCCGCGGGGCACCCTCCGGCGTCGCTCCGCCCAGCACGCGGCCGCATGGCGCGCCCACGGACGGCGACGCCCCGACCGGCCCCCGCAGCGAGGAACGGGGGCGTCCTCGGCCGAAGCCCCCCCGCCCCTGAACCGAGGGTGAGGGGGATGAAGACATCCGGCTCCGACTCCGACTCCGACTCCGACGACTCCGACGACGGTGGGAGGAAAATGCGCAGGGGGAGCAAGGAGCAGGGAGGCGAAGGCTAGAAGAGAAAGACAAAGTGAAGAAAGCGAGTGGAACGGTTGGCGCAGGAGTGTCCTTGCGAGCATCTGGCTGGCAACGGAGCAGGCCTCACTCCGATCTCCCCTCAGTACGCTCCCCCGCCTCTACTCACCTTCTTCTGCGACTGCTTAACATTAATACGACCCGCCACTCACTCCTGACAGTGTGCATTGATGTTCCCCCATGTTTTGCGCATTGCTTGCACACGCGAGAGGTCGTGAATGTGTGCTCTCTGCTTTTTCATTCGGAACGTGCCACGACATTGAAAATGGTGCTCCTGCTTCAGCGCTGGCAGCAACTCAAGATCGGCAGTTTGCCCCCGTCGTTAAGAGTGGCGCTCTGGCCCAAGCGCCGGCCGCATTTCTGAAGCAAACTCGGTCCCTGTCGTTGCAGCCCCCTACCTTCCAAATCTCCCGACTTGCCCTGATCCTCCTGTTCCTCCCACTCCTGCTGCTCCTGCTGCTCCTACTGTTCCTGCTGCTCCTCCTCCGTCTACTTACTGTCCATCCGCATCATGCTCCTGCTCCCCCTTCTCCTCCTATGTGCTAAAACCTCCTTCCCGATCGCGGAGTAAACAGTGGGTCAAATCCTGCAACTACCATTTGAGCAGCAGGCTCCGCTAAGATGCCAAAACCAGCGGGTGAAGGGGAATGGTTGGAATGGGTCGGATGTCAGACGATGCGCGAGAACACCTAGATTGTTTCCACCCATCCCCCCCTCTCACCCCCCGATCTTGAACTCGACATGTTACCTCAATATCCCCTCCCTCCCTGGTCTTCGTGCCCACCACATCCCTCCCGTCATCAACTCTTATCTGTGAAGACCTGTCGCTTTTCTGCGCCAGAGCGGCCGACAACCGCTGGACATAGCTGCCTGCGCCACCGCAGGCGCTCGACCAGCTCAGATGACAGTGGCGCTCACCAGCGCGAGGAGTAGGAAGGAGAGGGAGGAGAAAGCGGAGGAGGAGGAGGAGGAGGATGCAGGAAGCCTCATATGACAGTGACGCTCCCGAGCTCGTCGCCGACACCTGCCTGCATGCCCCGGGCGGTGCTCTCGTGGCAGACGTATGTGTAATGCTGGCCGTGGCACGCTCTCCTGGCGATGCGGACCGACATGCTGCTCTGGCCAATGTACCCCCCGACATCGCCGAAAAGGCACCACAGATTGTAGGCGGCATAGCGGTGCTCGGCCGGAATGAAGGTATCAATGAACTTTGCCGAGAGGCCATATATAAACCCGTTACCAAAATTTGCGACGAGCGCTGCAAGGCCAGTCACGATGGCCTGCAAGAGAAAATTCAGGGCCTCTCCAACCACGCACATCACGAGCGCTCCCGCGATGCAGGCCGCACGGGCCCTCCCGCTCCTCAAAGAGATGTAGTTGGGGACTCGGCGGCTGATGGTGTCACCGAGCGCTACCATCACGAACCAAAACAAAGACAGATAGTAGCCGGTCGGCACCGTAAAGGTTGTGCTGGCAGGATCCAGGAGCGGCACCCTACTGGTGTTATAAATGTTGAAGAGGAGCGGAAATGCGTCCTCCAGAACGAAGTTGCCGCATAGCTTGGCAATGAACCAGGGCAACGCTGCGGGCACCCAAGCCGCGGGGCTCGCCAGCGACCTCAGAAAAGTGTGCAGTCCCTTCCCCTCACTGGTGCCCGCGCGCACCACGGGGGCGTACCAGTGAAAAACCAACAAGCCCAGTGGCAGACAGAACAGCGTGTACAGGTAGTACACCAGAAGAGGCATTCCCCACTGCTGGAGCAGCCCGAGGGGGATGTTGTGGGCGGCGAACCCCAGGGGCGCGCCCATGATAACGAAGGTCTTGGTATTCTTTCCCAGCGGGCTGATGACGCTCAGAAAGGTGCCCTCAAACAAACCGATCGCGATGCCCCCCAGAGAGTACTGCAAATACCAGAGGGAGAAAAAACGGCATCAACCATAAACTGTTGGAGCTCCGCGCGGAATTCCTGGATCGGCGCTGAACACCCCCCCCTGGCGCGCGAAGCGCGCCGGGGCCCCACGCCGGAGGCGCCGCCAGGGGACCCGGCGCAGATCCAAGACAACCGCGCGGACCTCAGAGAAGTCGTGCTTACTCCGTTTCCCGCCCTGCGCCATACACGACCCAAAGGGCTGTCACCCCTGCCCCCCAAACGGCGACGACCGGCACCAGAACGGCGACGAACATGACGGCGTAGGCCAGGTATACGATGCCCTTGGGAGGGAGCACGGCCAGGATCGCGATCTGCGCAACCCTCATGAGGAGCTTCGCCAGCTGGAAGGACGCGCACGCGTCCTGGAAGGCACCCGCCCGCTCCTCCGAGACCTCCAGCTTGGCCCGCAGCACGTGCTGAGGATTGCCAGTCATGATTGGAGAACCGACAATCACACAAACATGAGAACTCGGAGGTCCACATGGATTTCTCGGATCGGCGCTGGGGCCCCCCGGCGGCGCTTCCAGCGGCGGCCCGGGCGCGCTCCGCGCGCCAGGGAGGGAGGTCCAGCGCCGATCCGAGACATCCGTGCGGGCCTCCGAATTGCAATGCTTACGCCACTGCTTGCTCCCCTAATGACCCCGTACCCCTGGAACATGAAGATCGGGGAGACGTAAGACTCGGGATCGGGGGACTCGGATTGGCCTGGCGAGACCGTCAAGACACTGAGGAGGCCCAATCAGAAATCTAACGTGAGCTCCAACTGTAAATATCCCACGAAAACTGGACTGTCAAAATGCAGGACGGGCTCGTCAAAAGGCGTCGCCAATCCATAATTCTGGCGAACTCGAGTCTTACGTCTCCACGAGACGAGGAAGGCCAGCAGCATGACGTGCACAGCCGCCGGCTCCGCCGACGCGCCCCCGACCCCCCGAGGGTCGTCGCCGAGCTGCAGGGGGGCCATCGGCCCGGCCATGGGGGGGCCCCCCCGCCACGTGGCGGGTGCCCGTCCGACTGGGCCCCGGAGCCAGAGAGGAGGTTGCACCAGGAAATGAAGGAGGCAGGGAGTGAGGGGGGATCCAGAGATCTAGAGGTCCCTAGAAGGACTTCTGAGGGGAGTCGGGTCTGGACCCCCCAGGCTCCCCAGGGGGCCCGCGCGTTGGCCCGCGTGTAAACCAAGCGTCCTCTTCTTACTCTGATGGCTACCTTGTAGAGGCCTCCTAGATGGGGTCCGAATAGATGGGGTCGGAGGATCGCGTCGCTTCGCCAATGCATCGACGATGCATCGCCGATGCGTCAACGATGCATCGGCGACGTCGGCGATGCTTCGGCGACGCCGGCATGGACAGAATCGGGCTCCACATCGAGCCGCATTGCCGATGCATCGCCGATGCGGCGGCATCCTCCGACCCCATCTACTCGGACCCCATCTAGCAGGCCTAGAGCTTGTCTAGCCTCGAAACCGAATGCCTACAGGAGAAGCCGGAGCTCAACTCCACCCTGCGTTCTGATGGCTTTCAGCGGCGTTCTGAGTGCTTCTGTAGGTGGTGGTGCACAGGCGCGAGCAGCCACAACAGCAGACGGCCATAGCCAATCATCAGGGGGTGTGAGCAGGGGGGGGACAAGGACTGGACAGAGGGCGGGGCGGCGCAGGGAAGAGGGCATGAAGCAAAATCCCTGCGTTCGCCTCCTGCCCGCTCTTGCTCTCCATCCTTCATCTGTCACCTCCCTCTCCTCCGCCCGTGCCGCGTCCTCTTCCTCCTCCTCCTCCGCCTCGGCATCATCATCACCATCATCATCACCATCACCATCATCATCGCCATCATCACGATCACCATCACCATCACCATCACCATCATCATCATCACCATCATCATCAGCAGCATCATATTCATCCTCATCATCATCCTCATCACCTCATCACCAGCATCAGCATCAGCATCAACATCAGCATCAGCATCGGCGTCGGCATCGGCATCAGCATCAGCATCAACATTAGCATGAGATCACCATCATCAGCATCATCAACATCCTCATCCTCATCCTCATCATTACCATCCTCTGACTCACTATCACTTATATCAAAAAAGCAGCATCAGCATCAGCTGCGGGATCGTCATCGGCGCCACTCGCATCATCATCATCATCATCATCATCATCATCATCATCATCATCATCATCATCATCATCATAATCAACCTCATCAATATCATCATCATCCTCGCCCTCCTCTTCCTCATCACCATCATCAGCATCATCATCACCGGCATTGCTCCATCATGGACAAGACCATCAGCATCAGCACCAGAATCAGCATCTTCAGCATCAGCAGCATCCTTCATCATCATCATCATCATCATCATCAGCATCGACATCGGCATCAGTCTCATCAGCAGCATTAGCAGCAGCACCGCCATCATCAGCGCCAGCAACACCATCACCAACATCAACATCCCGAATCAGCATCACCAGCAACATCATCAGCATCATCAGCATCATCACCATTATCATGCTCATAATCCAATTCAGCATCAACGACGTCGCCAACATCATCAACAGCATCATCAACATGATGAGCGTCAGCATCAACATCCTCAGCATCCGCATCGGCGTCAACATCATCACCATCAATATCGTCATCCTCAGCATTCGCATCATCATCGTCAACGACAGCATCAGCATCAGTATCACCAGCAGCGTCAGCATCAGCATGAACACCAGCAGCATCAGCATTACCATCCTCATCATCATAATCAACCTCATCACCATCAGTAGCATCATCATCATCATCAACCATCTCACCATCGTGATCATCATCATCACCATCACCATCGTCAGCAGCAGCATCATCGTCATTATCATACTCATAGTCATCAGTATCAGCATCATCTTCGTGACCAGCATCATCAACAGCAGCATCATCATAATCATCATCAATATCGTCACCCTCACAATCCTAATTCTCATCCTCGTGCTCATCCCCATCACCATCACCACCATCTCCATCACCATCACCATCAGCAGCATTATAATCATCGTCATCATCAGCATCATCAGCAGCATCATCATCATCATCAACATCGTCACCATCACTATCACCATGCCCATCACCATCATCATCATCGTCATCGTCATCATCATCCCTCTCCGCCCGCCCTCCCTCCATACCCGTACTTTACCCCATGCCCGTCATTCTATCACGCTTCCCCTGCCAGTCTACATCACCCCTGATCCCCCCCCGTCCCTCCTCCCTCCCCCACCCGTCGTTCCTCAAGCCACTCTGGTTACGTGGCATGCTGCACACCTGGGCCGTCCCAATGCCTCCACATGGTGCTTGAGGGATGCCCCAGCTGCAATGATACGTTTCATCGCTCTTGGGGTCAACAAAAGCCGAGCTCGTGACAATTACGGGACGACGTCCCACCATCACTCAGATGTGGAACCGATGCAACAAATGCCACGCGTGCGAATACAACGAACTGCTCGACCAAGAAGACGGCATGCGCCCGCTGCAGCCGTCCCATATCGGGGGCTGAAACGTCTCCGTTCAAGCTTTAGAGGCATCGATGTTTGTGCAGCAAGTTGGTGGAGAAATCAAGTGCGCCGATGTTGGTTACACATGTGAGCCTGGGGGCGGATGTATGTCATCGCATTTTGACTATATCATGCTCTTCGCAACTGCCCGCTGCTACCTCAATTCAGTCACCGGGGTCCACGACGTTCCGTGGAAAGCGCTTAGAATTCATTTCGTTCAATCAGGGAAACAACTCCTCACGCGTATCATCGAACTTCCGAGGCGACTACAAAGCGTCGCCCGATTCGCTCAGGCTCTGACCCCAGGCTCTAAGTCCAGCTTAGCCAGCGCCAAGAGGGCCAAGCAAGCAGCCAGGGCCGCCGAGCGGAAGGCACAGGTTCATGCAGCTTCAGTATGGGGTGTGTCAAGAGGAGAGTGCGACGAGGCTCGCGATGACCTTCCATCTTGCGCAGGCGATCCCTCGTCGGATGTTGAGTCGCACGGAGGCAAGGAGTGCGAGGAGAAAGGTCCCTGGGCCGACGAGAGTGTTTTTTTCAACCAGCTGCAGTATCAGCTAGTACACTGGAGCTCGCAGCGCCCAGGAGAAAGATCGCACATCAGCTCCTCACCCCTCGAATGTGCCAACCGACCCTGCGACGCAGGAGCAGCGTAATTCAGCAGCCGAGCGTGAGAACCAACCGGGCGCACCTGCAGGCATCCAGGGGGCGGAGTCGGCCACGCCAGATGTCCCCCAACGGCCAAGCTTTGGCATTTCTAGCGACCTGTCGTGCCATCAACGGGAACAAATTTGTTTGTTGCCCCCCAGTTCAATTCGCCCTGGTGCTGCTGCCTGCTCCGTGGCCTTTTCGCTCACGCCTGATATAGCTTAGGCAGCTCTACAGCTGCTGGGCAGCAACTGTCGAGAACACCATTCACGCACACCACAACCAGGCCTTGCTTGGAAGCTTCATGGAAGCGGGTCCAGAATTTCGAATTGTCACAGTTCGGGAACAACCGAGTAAGTGAGGGTTGGCGTTGTGTGACCTTGGTAACTCGTGGTGGACCCGACTACATGCCATCATGCCCAACATGTACCGCCACAAAGCGATGGGCAACGGTCGACGGCAGCTTGACCAACTCTACGCCGCCATCAGCAAGCTCACAGCCGACACCCCGACCCAAGTCGGGATCCGCTGATAGCGGGATCCGCTGATAGCAGTGGGCCACGGTCCTGGCGAAATCCAGTCGGCCGTGGACATCGACGTAGTGACGCACGCTGGCAAGGCGGGCTTCATCGCCCAACGGACCCAAAAACGTGCGATGAGGAAAATCCCTCCACGACTCCTGCGAGTGGGCCGTCGCCGAGTCGGCCATCGGCACGCTGCACATGTCACCGCGACCACAGCCGCAGCTAGCCGAGTCTGTCCCGATCGAGGGTGGCACCATCGTCCGCCGAAGGGACCTCATCGACAGGAAGGTTGAATATTGGAGCCAACTGTGGGCGCCGCTCGGCCGGGGCACTGCTGGCATGCCCGAGATGTTTGACCGGACTCGAGAGAGGATTCAATAGCGAGGGCTGGCGCCCTTCACGGGACAAGGCGCCCGTAGGGCGCTCAAACGGCAACGAAGGTCCACGGCCATGGGCGCCAGTCGTCTTAGGCCCACAGGCCCCCTCAGGCTGCCCGACGAGGCGCTCGCGCAGTTGGCTGCCGACCTCAACCTCACCGAGCAGCGCAGGTGTGGCCACGCCAGCTTCTCCTGACAATCGGTGTCATGAGGACCACGGCCGACAACGGCGACCGCATCATCGGGTTCCTTCCCGATACAGCCAAACTGTGATCCATCTGCCGCGAGGACAACGTCCAGGAATGGAACCGTGAATGGTTCGCACACTGGAATGTGGCCGCCAAGGGCATCTCGGCCCTCCGCGAAGCGTACCAACGTGCTCTTCACGAAGAATTATCGGCATATGTCCAAAACGCACAGGGCCACGGCCTTCTCGATATTTCACAGTTTTAAAACAATATTGGCGGATTCGGTGAACAGGCGCTCGACGTCGAGTTCCTCGCGGAGGTCCTAGGCCTCGAGCTCCTCCAGTGCACTGTGCCACGGGGGCGCACACACACAGTGGTGTGCATGCGGAGGCAATTTTAGCTACTCGATCAGCAGTCCAGGGCCTCAGGTCATGGACAAGGCTCGCTAAGCTTATGACGTTTCGGGCGCTTCAGAAAGCCACCACCACACACGCAGGCCTCACACATTGCACATGGATCGATGACTTGTCACAGCAGATGCAGGGGTCACATAGCGCCATCCGCGCCTCACACATTGCACATGGATCGATGACTTGTCACAGCAGATGCAGGGGTCACATAGCGCCATCCGCAGGCACATGGTCGAGCGCTTCACCGGCACATGCGTCGAGCTACAGCAGAAGAGCCTCTCCGTCGCCGAGAAGAGCGTCATCCTCTGCATGGACATGGAGGGCGCCAAGCACATCACACGTGCCATGAAGACGAAGACGAATAATGATAAAGAATAATATCAGTAATAATAATAAGAAGAAACATAAGAAGAAACATAAGGGTTTCCACGTACAGTCCAAGAGCCAGGCCAGCTACCTGGGAGCCGAACTGGAAGCTGGAGAGCGCCACGCGAGGAGTGCATGGACAGCTAGGCGGGCCAAGCGAGGCATCATGCGTCGCAAGGTAATTCGCCTCGCACGGGCCACTCGGAGAAATATCACGTGACGGGACGCCCAGCTCAGCAGGGCGGCCGGGCTGCAGGCCCATACGGCCATCAGCTTCACGGCGACTACGGTATCCAGCTCACGTTGTATCGCCCACGCTCGGGAGACGCTGTGGGCCCACGGCCGACGAGACGATGCCCGACACTCCTCAACCCGAAGGCTGGACATCACGACCCCGAAGGTTTCCGAGGGAGGCCGTCCAGGCATGGCTCAGCCACCCGATCCAAGCGGGACCGCTGCAGAAGGCCATCCAATTCACACGGGACAAGGTCGTGCAGAGGTTCAGCGAGATGCCAGTCCAGCAGCGAGACAGACATGTTCGCGGCACACAGTCGGCCATCAACGTGTACCTTCTACAGCTTGGGTGGGACCAAGTCCAGCCCAACGAGTGGAGGCTTCCCCCGTCGCTCGCCATCAAAACGCACACACTGGAGATCAAGACCGAACATCCGTCGGGCATCACCGATGTGGATATCCCCGGCGAGCTGCTCGCAGACATCGACAACAACATTCGATAATTCAACTAGCGACAAGTCAGTCGGCGTCACGGCGGAGGTGGAGTGGAACAATGGAGCGGCCAGTCATTATTATAGGAGGTTTCTTCGGTGTCTACATACCACGAAGGACGGGGTGCGACTCGCCGCGCTCATGCTGACCATCGCTGTCGGGGCCATGTGGCCAAAGGCGAGAGTCGGGATGGAGTACAAGGGTGCCGACGCGGACGGCATCTGCGAGCGCTGCGGGGAGGCGGAGGGCACATGCTTCTCCACCGCTCTGGCAGTGCAGCAAGCCCCAGGACTGCGCCATCTACGAGTCCACCAGCACGCTGCTGCCCGAGGCAGTCTCCCAGCAGCACAAGTTCGACTCCTTCTGAAACCGCGGGGTCATCCCACGGAGCTGGACGACATTGCCACCGCCCCCTGCGTGCGAGGAATGGGAAGTGGTCGACGCAGACGGCTATGGTCCAGGATGCTCCGGAAAGGGCGCAAGCAAATCCATCTGCGCGTTCGGAGACGCCAGCGGGGGAGCCGACACCGCCAACGTCCTTCTAAGCATCATTGGCATCGGGCTCGGAGTCTTCCGCGACCTTGACAAGAACGGGACAAACCTCCAGGCAGCCGCCTGGGGACCCGTCTGGAAACGAGCAGACAATCATTCGGGGTGAGCTCAGCGCCGTGGTGGCAACGCTGCACACCACAGCTGGCGACATCACCTCTTCACGGACAGCGAAGAACTGTACCTCACCCTCTACAACGGCCAGGTCGAGAATCCCGCTGGATCCGACGCCGACCGTTGGTGTCGGGTGATGGAACATGTCAGAGGCCGTAACACGGTTGTCACAGTCCCATGCGTCAGATCCCACATGACAGCTCAAGACCTTGTGAGTGGAGAAAGAAGCAGTTCCCTCGACCATGGGAGCACATGTGCCGATGAATTAGCTGGATATGCAACGTCTGAGTCGACCCGCGCATGCCGGCCAGCAATACAATGCTATTGAACAGAACGCGCACTGAGTTAGGATGAGGATACTTGGGTCCACATCGAGGCTGTAGAGGCTGACCGCGAGGTCAACCCTGTCGGCACTCGTGCTCGCAGGCCGCAGCCAAAGGCTCCAGCCAGACCGCCTGCCTCTGCCTCGTGCGCCCTCTTTTCCTCGTCTTACACTGTCGATCGCACGCGGCAGAAATGCACGAGATGCTCTAACTCCTCGGCTAAAGCTCGACTACCCTAGCGGCTCCAGACAAATCCCTGTGACCTTGTTAATGTAGATGGCACCTATATGAGACCGCCCCCTCGGGGCGCAAGTACATGCGGCGGGGGATGTGCTTATTTAACCCATGGTTTGAGGCTCCACGCTGGGCTAAACACATGGTTTTGTTGTCACTGCGGGGGGATCGCCACAAAGTTACTCGGCAAGTTGAACGAACCCTGCAACGACCCCAGCCCCACGGGGAAGGAGCATATAAGACGAATCAGTTTGGGACCCCGGTTCAAAGTTCTCAGCAAAGCTGAGAAAGCCCAGAGGACGAAAAACAACCCACAGTGAAATTGCAGCGGAAAAGGCATTCACATCGCTACGCAATCAGGCAGAGTCTCCAATCCCCCCGTCCATCGTTCACCCTTCGTTCCCCAACCTCTGTTGCATGCACTTCTCATTTTTGTCCATCGTCCCATCCTTCCCTGTCCTCTCCCTCGTCTCGTCATCCCTCGTCCCTCCGACGTCCCGCCATCCCGCTTCTCTCTCTCTCTCTCTCTCTCCCCTTCCTCTCCTCCTGCCCCCCCCCTCCCGCCTCCGCGCCCCCCTGGGCCACTCCTCCCCCATCCACTCCTCCAGGCACGCCTCCACCGTCAGCCACTCCGCCTGCCCCCGCCCTCTCCCTCCCCCCGCCCTCCCCTGCCCGACCCTCCTGCATCTCCCCCCCCTTTCTTCCTTCGTCCGCCCTCCTCCCTCCTCCCTCGTCCCCAGGACGGCCTGACACCGCCCCAGGGCAGCCCAGAAAGCCATCCTAGACGCCCTACCAGAAAGAGTTCCGCAGGGCCCGAAGAATACAGCAGCATTGAGTTCCCGTCAGTTTTGCTTGGTTTGCACGTTCTCGCCTCTTCTAGGTCCTGGTCATACAAGACAGCCCGAGAGGACTGCAAGATGGACCGCAGGCGGCCCAAGAGGCCCCCGAGAGAGCTCCAAGAAAGCCAAAGAGGACCTCAAGATGGCCCGAGAGGCCCCCAAGATGGCCGAAGAGGGCCAATATATGCCTAATGTGTCCCTGAAGGGCCTAAGGACTGCCCCAACATGGCCCCACCGACGGCCTCCGAATGCGCCCGACGGCTCAGAGCGCCCTGAGACGGCGCAGGAGAGACCCAAGATGGTCCAAGAGGGCCCCAGGAGGCCCGAAAGGCTAGAAAAGAGCCCCACAGACGGACACGTGTGCAAGCTACAAGTTCCGAAGAAAGCTGCGCACGCGGCGCGGAAACTTGAGAGTTATGAGGCCCATCGCGATCCGAAGAGGGAAATGCACATCTACATTTGCTAACAGATAGTGCAGCCATGGGCATGGGCGAGTGAGCTACAGTCATCGTGCTACCAAAGAGACGCTGCATAAGGAGCGAAGAATACGTCTGACCACGGCGAAAGTCGGCCACGGAAAAGTCCCCATACCTAAATCCGCCGACCCCGTCGGCGCGTGTGAGAGAGAGAGGCTTTTCCGTCCGGGGGCGCTTTGGGGGGGAGTCCCAGGGGGGATGGGGGGAGGGCCCCGGGGGTTGTGACATCTCCCGCTGGCGGGGGGGCACCCCTCCCTGCGAGAAGCTTCGGCTCCAGAGCGTCAGCGTCGTCGTCGTCGTCGCCGTCGCCGTCGCCGTCGCCATCGTGGTCGTCGTCGTCATTGCCGTCGCCGTCGCCGTCGCCGTCGCCGTCGCCGTCGTCGTCGTCGTCGTGGTCGTCGCCGTCGTCGTCATCGTCGTCGTCGTCCCTCTTCAGGGTCGGCGGCACCGGCCGTAAGATCTTCGCAGAATAAGGAACGGCCCAAAAACACTAGCCCCATCTGAGCCTAAGATGGTCCTTATTTCGGCGTCTTGGCTGTACCCATGGCCCTTGCAGCATCGTAGAATTCTAGAGTTGAGAAGCGGAGGCCACAGTGATCATTCACAGTACGCATGGCGAAACCGCAGAACTGATACAGCATACTCATGGTTTGCGCCTCCTTCCTTGCGTCTCCCATAACAGAGCAGCGTGGAGAGAGATTGGTCCAGCACGCCGCATGGCAGCGAAGCCCTGGCGGGCAACAACAGGTCGAGCAAATCAAGAATAAGCTCGACATCAGCCAACCAGCTTCAGGCACATGGCACAAGCATGAGAGAGCATTGCGTCAACGATTCATAATAAAACGTCGCACCTAGCTGCGCACAACACGACCCACAATTTTTCTGTACTGACTGCTGCCGGCGAAGACTGTTGAAGTGTAAATGAGGGAGATACGCACTCAAACGGAGCTCAAGGGCTGATGAGAGCTTCAAGCAGAGGTCCCGAGACGATACATACAACAAGACAGGTCACAATGACAAGAATTCAACCTATGGTTCCCTTGACGGATCTAGGACTTGCAAAACAACACATGACAACGGGCCGTATTCCCTCCTCCCCATGCCTCTATCCTCATCCTTCCGCTGTGGAAAAATAACTGGGAAGAACAAGTACGAACGTGTACGGTATTGAATGAAGGCTCAACGCACGCAGAATACTGCGCAGTCGCAGATACGACCGCACGCAAACAACCAAACGAGCGCGAGAGCGCCGCTAAACCGAGCCCGCCCATGTGGCAACCAAGATTGCCCTGGACACAAGAAAAACAGCCGCGAAAGGAAGTGTGGAACGATTGCGATCCACTGCAGACTGCCCCTCACAAGACATGGTACCAACATCCGCGCGCGGGCTCCAAAACTCGTGGGCAGGACCTCCATTCGTGTGGTGCGTGGAACCCCCTTGCGACAACGGCTCGACCCTGGCGCACAGGATGACACCATGGAGTTCCAAAAGGCCATTGCTCTTGGAACCCTGTGGGGTCCCCATGAGCTTCGGAAAGCCCCCCCCTGCGGAGACCCATGGCGACAACCGCCATACACTGGCGCACAGCGCCAGATCCTGAGAGCCGTGGCGAGAATTCTGGCACTGCAGGCACCGCTTGGGAAAACAGTGGAAACAAAGACATCAGCACCCAGCTGCCCCGACAGCGTGCAACGCGACCCCGCGACCTCAGCAGGATGGCCCTCTGGTCCTCGGGCGCACCGCCCCGCGGGGAACGTTTGTGGCACTCAGCTTGGGCACCCTTGCCCCAACAAGCCCACCCCCTTATAGGCGGTGCCCACAAGGGGTTGGGAGAGGGGGGAAGGCTTCTTAGGAGGCTGTTTCTTATAAGGCGCCGGCCCTACCTACATCTATGGACAAGGCCCGCGCCTTCTAAGAAGAAGGGGTGCGTCTAAACCTCGGCGACTCCAGAGGGTGTGACCTGCACAGGGTGTGGTCTGCAACCGGCACCCTGGGGGGCACCCTCGGGGGGCGGACGGGGACCTCGAGAGAGTTCTCCGCCGCGCCCCGAGGAGGCGCTTGGGACAGCTGGAGCCCACCCCGGCTTGACCCCAACGTGCGACCGCGCAAGCTTCGAGCGGGCAAGCGACGGGGAACCGACAGAACGGGAAGACCGACGGGCGGGTGCGGGCGTGGGCAGGGACACACGCAGCGCAGACACCAGGAGTATCGAATTCACCCAGCTTGCGTCGTGGCCAAGTGGTCTCATCGAAACCTGCTACCCTACTGTCTTGGTGCGCTCTGGTTCATGTTTTGTGAGCGCGTCTAGTGTACGACCGGAAAACACGTGTCGTGCATAGATCATAGCCCACGCAGCGTGTAAATCCACCGACCCTGTCGGCGTGTGCGGGGGGCTTGGCTGTTCGAGTCGTCGTCTCCGTCGGTCGTCGCCTCCGTCGTCGCCTTTCCCTGCAGCTTCCTTCTCAAGCTCGTGAGCGAGAGAAAAATCTAGCATTGTCGTAATCGAGTCGAAGGGAAGCCCCTTCCCTTCGATCCCCTCCCCAGGGGGGGGGGGTCCCCCGGGGGGGGTGGTGGGGGGGGTCCCGGGGGGGTGGGGGGGCAGATTCGTTTTCCCTCGGGCGGCCTAGAAACCTCGAAAACACTCCAAATGAGGTCCGAATGCCCAAGATGGCCCCCGAGACGGCCCAAGAGGGCCCCGAGTCGCCCAAAGATCGGCCGAAAACGCCCACGATAGCCCCAAGACCGTCCAAGAAGCCTCCAAGACGTCCCAGGCCCCCTCCAAGAGACCCCCAGGAAGCCCCAAGAGGCCCCCACGAGGCTTCCAAGCGGCCCCTGAGAGCTTCCCAAGAGGCCCACAAACTACCCCCAAGAGGCCCCCAAGAGCGCTCGTCGTCGTCGTCGTCGTCGTCGTCGCCATTCAGGGTCGGCGGCACCGGCCGTAAGGCCTTCGCAATAAGAGTGAGGGGGCGGGGGGAAGGAACGTCGGCAGTCTGCGAGGCCCCGGAGCACATTTGAAGAAGCCCGCCTCAGGCGCCTCTTTTAAAAGCCAAAAAACATCAGACCGCCGCAGACACCGACTCTTCGTCGAAGCAATGTGACTGGGTCGCGGGCGGGTCGCGGACAGGTCAAGGGATGGTCGTGGATGGGTCCCGGGTGCGTCGCGATTTGGTCGCGGGCGGGTCGCGGAGGGTCGCCGGCGGGTCGCGAGCGGGCCGCGGACAAGGACGACGACGACGACAGCACAGCAACAACACATTTACAACAAACAACACGTTCAACACGCATGCAATGATGGTGTAAGACCGTTCGGCACCCTCACTCTGGTATGCCACGGTGAAGCCCTCTGCGCGCCGCACATCCCATGCTAAGTCGAACCTTGGGGTCGCATAGCCAAATGCCATACCTCATATACAATCCTTTGGGTAACACAGGGATGGGCGCAACTCTCGGTTTGATATTGCCGTCCGATCGGGTTCGCTATATGTATACACATCCACGTATACATGTATATGTGTATATTTGTTTAGGCGAAAATACATGTTACATGTATGTGCATGCATATCCACATACACTTGTACTTACATGTGAAGCTATATGCATATAGATGCCGCTCGACCGCGCTATCCACAGCTCTCGCTACCTTACCGCCGATCTCACGATGTATGTATATTTATAAAGAGAGAGAGAGAGAGAGAGAGAGAGGGAGAGAGAGAAAGAGAAAGAGGTCACTGCCGACCGAATCATCCCACGACCCATCTATCGACCTCACCATCCACCTACCGATATCACTTCCTATCGGTGTCAGTATCCAGCTATCGACCTCAACGCGCCCTCAAGCACAACTGAGTCTGCAGAAGCACGGCTGTGCACTCTTTATGCGCAAACTGCCGCAGGCAATGCCGAAGCAATGTGGTGTGCCCAGGCACTGTGGGGCGCACCAGGAGTGCAAGCAAGATATGTGGTGTGCGCACCGTGGGAAAAAACTGGTGCGATGCGGCCAACTGGTCCCAGACCTCCCTGCCAGGCCGGCTTGGTCCGCCGGCCGCCGAATCCCGTACCCGAAGGGCGTGGGTGGGACGACCACTGCACGGTGTCGCGACCCTGCTCCCAAGAGAGCGCTGCGACCCCCCCGATTAGCTCCGAGCCACTTGCTCGCGCCAAGCAGGGACAGGAGGAGCACAACAGCGGGCAAACACTGCGGGACGAGAGGCCCACCGCACGTGAACAGCGGACCGTAGAGCAAACTCGCTGCGGGGCAAGTGGGTGCACGAACGGGACGTACCGTGAGCGCAAGGGCAAACATTGTGGACGAGTGCCCGATGGTTCGGTCAGGCGCTCCTCTCGGCTGACGAAGCTCTCCTCGTTCGAATTGTGGGCGAGGAGATCCTGGCTCTTTGAAGGCAAGTCGGGACCACGCTATAGAAGGGAAGGACCATACATGCCAGCTAAGGACGAAGCAAGACTCGGCACATGGCAACATTGACCAACCAATGAGACCGACACGAGTTGCGTGGATATTCCTTAAACCGCGCTCTCAGCACGCAGTGTAGGGTCTCAGGGATTATACACATGCTGGAGTCAGAACAATTGTAACGACCCTTGATGGCCTGAAGCGCCACCTGGCCATCGCTCGGACGTCCATTCCCTTCCCTGTGGTTTTTTCGGTTTCGTGCGTGGGTTGTTCGCCAAATGATCAAGGATGCTCCTCGATGGTCCTCGCCGAAGGAACAATGCACACGTCCGAGCGATGCCAGGCCACATGGCAAGACTTCTCGAACAGAGTTGGGCGCTCGCGGCGCCTGTCGCAGCCTCCATGGGTCCCTGGGAAGCCCAACCCGTCCAGACCAGATCTAAACTCCCTGGAGACGGCGTCTCAACAAAACTCTGTAGCCCAAGCCGACGTCTCGGGGCTCTCTTGGGGGCGGGCCTCTTGGGCCGTACTGGAGGCCCTGGTGGACCGACCCAAGCGGCCCAAACCACTGAGGAGCCAAAGGCTTGGTGCAATTTCCACATGCTCGGTCTGCTGGTCTTTTCAAGACGTCCAAGACGGCCCACCAAGAGTCCCCAAGACCCGCCCAAGAGGGCCTCAAAGAGCTTCAAGGGAGGCCGAGGTGACTCGCAAACGGTCCCCAAGAGAGGGGGACCTGCCATAGTTAGAACCCGAACCATCCACACACAGAGAGCACCCAAGACAGCCCGAAAGAGGCCCCCAAGGGGTGCACCGAGAAACTGACATTACATCATGGTCGAATGTTCGCAAGGCGACGACGAATTGGGGAATCAAATGATGTGATATTAGGGCCCACCACGGCGGGACTTGTACTCTTCCCACAGACGGTTGGAGCGGCTAGAGACTTGAATAGGGAGCCAACGTCCCAGCAGCCCTCTGTGCTGGGGTGGTTTGTAGCGTCTCCCCTTCCATCCTCACCCCTTCTTCCCATTCGGGGAGGGGTGTTCCACTTGGACTTGGGCAGATGCGGACGTTTTCTGGAAGTCTCTTAGACTTTTCGGTGGCCGCCTGCTGATGCCTACGAACCTACGATTGCGGAAGTGACGACTGCTACCTCCATATGTTCCAAATTCTAACGAGAACGTCCCAGACACTTTCTGGGGCCCCATCGAAACAGAAGGCCACAGGAATTCGCTCCGCGAAACACATACAACCCACAACAATCTAACGAACGGCAACACGGTCGCCGCACAGCTGTTTAGCCGTGCCGCACAGTCCTCTCGCACAAGGGGCCATCCGCCTGCTTGCGCAGCGTCAACAAACATTAGAGCCTGCTCGTGCGCGCTGCCTGCGCGTCGCGCAGCATCGCAACCCGACGGGAAACTCTGCGACGGGCTAGTTCGATACAGCCTGCCTACACGGGCCCTTCAGGCCGTCTTGGACTGACAGGGTCAAGAGAAAAGGTGAAGGCGCAGTAGTCTGTCACAAATGATGACGGTGAAGAAGATGAGAAGGACAGACAATACTACTAATACAAATAATAAGGAGACGAGAGTGGGCAGAAGGCAATCAGGAGCCAGGCGCCTCGATCTGCTGCCAGGGTCTCCTGCAGGATGCAAAAGAGAAGCCAGTTAAAGTCAGGCTCTGACCGTCGCAGCACTAAGCCAATGCTGATGCCTACGAACCTACGGTTGCGGAAGTAATGACTGCTACCTCCATAGGTTCCAGATTCGACCGAGAACGTCCCAGACACTTTTCGGGGCCCCATCGAAACAGAAGGCCACAGGAATTCGTTCCGCGAAACACATACAATCCACAATAATCTAACGAACGGCAACAAGGTCGCCGCACAGCTGTTTAGCCGTGCCGCACAGTCCTCTCGCACAAGGGGCCATCCGCCTGCTTGCGCAGCGTCAACAAACATTAGAGCCTGCTCGTGCGCGCTGCCTGCGCGTCGCGCAGCATCGCAACCCGACGGGAAACTCTGCGATGGGCTAGTTCGATACAGCCTGCCTACACGGGCCCTTCAGGCCGTATTGGACTGACAGGGTCAAGAGAAAAGGTGAAGGCGCAGTAGTCTGTCACAAATGATGACGGTGAAGAAGATGAGAAGGACAGACAATACTACTAATAAAAAGAATAAGGAGACGAGAGTGGGCAGAAGGCAATCAGGAGCCAGGCGCCTCGATCTGCTGCCAGGGTCTCCTGCAGGATGCAAAAGAGAAGCCAGTTAACATCAGGCTCTGACCGTCGCAGCACTAAGCCAGTGCTGATGCCTACGAACCTACGGTTGCGGAAGTAATGACTGCTACCTCCATAGGTTCCAGATTCTAACGAGAACTTCCCAGACAATTTTCGGGGCCCCATCGAAACAGAAGGCCACAGGAATTCGTTCCGCGAAACACATACAATCCACAATAACCTAACGAACGGCAACAAAGTCGCCGCACAACTGTTTAGCCGTGCCGCACAGTCCTCTCGCACAAGGGGCCATCCGCCTGCTTGCGCAGCGTCAACAAACATTAGAGCCTGCTCGTGCGCGCTGCCTGCGCGTCGCGCAGCATCGCAACCCGACGGGAAACTCTGCGACGGGCTAGTTCGATACAGCCTGCCTACACGGGCCCTTCAGGCCGTCTTGGACTGACAGGGTCAAGAGAAAAGGTGAAGGCGCAGTAGTCTGTCACAAATGATGACGGTGAAGAAGATGAGAAAGAAAGACAATACTACTAACAAAAAGAATACGGAGACGAGTGGGCAGAAGGCAATCAGGAGCCAGGCGCCTCGATCTGCTGCCAGGGTCTCCTGCAGGATGCAAAAGAGAAGCCAGTTAAAGTCAGGCTCTGACCGTCGCAGCACTAAGCCAGTGCTGATGCCTACGAACCTACGGTTGCGGAAGTAATGACTGCTACCTCCATAGGTTCCAGATTCGAACGAGAACGTCCCAGACACTGTTCGGGGCTTCTTCGATACTGATGACCTCACAATCCCAAACTGAGTTGTCCGTATTGACCCAGCTGTTCTCCATCCACCTGGAGTTTGGGTCGCAAATTTGGTTGCACGCGGACCAGTAGTCGTTCTTCTTGTAGCACTTCGCGCCGGGGTCAGAACAGCACTTGGAAAGTGCGCAAGACGCCCCGTGAGGCGTGCACGGGAGCCGAATCTCCTGGTCCGTCTTGACCCATCCATCATCCTCCGTCCACATGTAGTATGGGTCGCAAGTTTCGTTGCACGAGCTCCAACCATCATTCTCCTTGTAGCACCTCGCGCCAGGCTCAGAGCAACACATGGTCTGTTCGCAAGACTGCCCTGTCTGCGAGCACGCGGAGGCTGTCGAAGCATCGGAGCTGCTCGCGGAGTCTGCTGGAGCATCGGTAGCAGCGACGTTGCCGGCATCGGAGTCAGTCGAAACATCTATAATATCAACGCTGATTACCTCGCAATCCCAAACTGTTTCGTTCGTCTTGACCCAGCTGTTCTCCATCTACCTGGAGCTTGGGTCGCAAGTTTGATTGCACGAGCTCCAGCGGGCGTTCTTCTTGTAGCACTTCGCGTACGGGTCAGAGCAGCACTTGGAAAGTGCGCAAAGCGCCCCGTTTTCCGTGCACGGGAACCGAATCTCCTCGCAATCCCAAACTGTCTCGTTCGCCTTGACCCATCCATCCACCGTCCACATGTAGTATGGGTTGCAAGTTTGGTTGCACGAGCTCCAACCATCACTCTTCTTGTAGCACTTCGAGCCTGGCTCAGAACAACACTTGGAATTTTTGCAAGAAGCCCCATTCTGCGAGCACGCGCCGTTCTCGTCCTCGGCTTCTGCATCTTTGATGGGATCCGCTGATTCGACAGGAGTCACGGTGAGGCCCTTGCAATCCCCAACTGTTCCGTTCGTCTTGACCCAGCTGTTCTCCATCCACCTGGAGTTTGGGTCGCAAATTTGGTTGCACGCGGACCAGTAGTCGTTCTTCTTGTAGCATTTCGCGCCGGGGTCAGAACAGCACTTGGAAAGTGCGCAAGACGCCCCGTGAGGCGTGCACGGGAGCCGAATCTCCTCGCAATCCCAAGCTGACCCATCCATCATCCTCCGTCCACATGTAGTATGGGTCGCAAGTTTCGTTGCACGAGCTCCAACCATCATTCTCCTTGTAGCACCTCGCGCCAGGCTCAGAGCAACACATGGTCTGTTCGCAAGACTGCCCTGTCTGCGAGCACGCGGAGGCTGTCGAAGCATCGGAGCTGCTCGCGGAGTCTGCTGGAGCATCGGTAGCAGCGACGTTGCCGGCATCGGAGTCAGTCGAAACATCTATAATATCAACGCTGATTACCTCGCAATCCCAAACTGTTTCGTTCGTCTTGACCCAGCTGTTCTCCATCTACCTGGAGCTTGGGTCGCAAGTTTGATTGCACGAGCTCCAGCGGGCGTTCTTCTTGTAGCACTTCGCGTACGGGTCAGAGCAGCACTTGGAAAGTGCGCAAGGCGCCCCGTTTTCCGTGCACGGGAACCGAATCTCCTCGCAATCCCAAACTGTCTCGTTCGCCTTGACCCATCCATCATCCACCGTCCACATGTAGTATGGGTTGCAAGTTTGGTGGCACGCGGACCAGTAGTCGTCTTTCTTGTAGCATTTCGCGCCGGGCTCAGAACAGCACTTGGAAAGATCGCAAGACTCCCCAGTCTGTGAGCACTTGTCGGTCTCGTTGGGATCAGCGCCACTCACATCGCTGGCGGCCTCGACAATGATAGCCTCGAGGGAGGCAAGCGTCGCGGTCCCCGTGGAGGGCCCCGCGCGCCAAGCCACAACCAGCAAAGCCAGCGCCGCCGCGGCCGCCGACAGCGCCGCCGCCCCATCCAGAGTGCGCTGCTCGCGCGGCGCGCGCTGCGCACGCGGGGCGATCACTCCTGGCTCGCAGTCGCTGTCGAGGGGGAGCTGGAGCGGCAGAAACGGGCTCCTGTCCGCGCGCATGACGGGCGAACATTCGAGATGCAGCGGGCGCCTGTCGGGTGGGAGCGCGAGCCTCGGGCCTTGAGACAAAATGACTTGAGACAAAATAGCTTGGGCCAAAATGGCTGCGGAGCAATGCGTTGGCCGGCTTGGGGCCTCTCGGACGCACACTGAGGGCGGGAGGGCGTCTTTCGGGGCCCTCTGGGTTGAGGGGGGGGGGCGTCTTGAGGGCCATCTTGGGCCCATCCTGGGGTCGTCGTGAGACTCTCGTCGGCGCCTCTGGGCCGCAATGGATGCCTCGTGCGGCCACCCAGGGCCCGTCCTGGCTCACCTCGGGCCGTCGTGGGGCTCTTTTCTTGTGGCGACATGCGCCCATCGTAGGCCTGATTGATGTAGCATCCAGCGGCCCAGTCGAAATGAATCCGCGGAGTAATAGCACGGTGCGGCTTGGCCTGTCTTGCACAATTGCACCCTGGCAGATACCACACAACTGTGCAGTTTGGCTGGCACGTGAATAGTGCAAGGGCGTTGGTTGTCCAAATGTAATTTCTCCAACACAGGAGCAGACGGGCAGAATACGGCATCAAGACAAGACGGAATCACCGAACCTGGCACGATGTTCCCATGCCTTCAGATGATCAGTCACAGTGCCCCTGGGCTCGTTGGGGCGTGGGAGAATGCCAAGTGTTGTCTGGCAGGGCTTGTGTAATCGCCTACCCCCACCCCTGGGAAGCGCCTATCTGCATACACCGCATCTGCCTTTTCCGAGGCTCATTGGGTCGACTAAAACTTCCCTGGCACTCCCCAAGGCGTCCACGATGCCTAAGATTCGGCGGCGAGCGAAAGGGGAAGTGAGAAGGGGCGGGCCTTCTCAGAGGGCACAGAAGTTCCCCGGACTTCTGAAAAGTTTTCTAAGCCTTCCCCGAAGACAGTAACCTCTAAGAAGGCACGAGGGCTTCTGAGAAGTCCCGCGGCCTTCCGAGAAGGACTTCTCCTTCTCACTTCCCCCCTCGCTCGCCGCCGAAAGATGGCTACCCAAACGGCCAAGGCAAGCCACCAAGGCCGCCAAGATGGCCCGATAATGCTCCCAGACGGCCCAAGATGGTTTCTAGACGGCCCAAGAGGCCTTCGAGATGTGGCAAGAGCCCAAGAGCTGTCACACGAGGGCCTCGAGAGGCAAGCATCAATGATTTTCCTAAGGTTCTTGAATGTGGTTGGGATTGTCACCTTTTTGAGCTCTTGATGCCTGGACACGGCCCAAACGGCCTCCAAAAGAAACCCGAGACTGCCGAAGAGGCTCCCAAGATGGCCCCAAAACGGCACAGGAGAGCTCCAAGGCTGCAGGGCCCTAAGAAGGCCCGGGGATGGCCAAAGAACGGCCCAAGAGGGTCCCACAGGGGCCCCCATGACTGCCTCACAAGAAACCAAACCAGCCTCAAGACGGCCCAAACGAGATCCATGACGGATCCTCAACAAATGAAGACGAAAGGTAACATGCTACGGCCTTTGTCTTCCTTCTTTTATTCCTGTTCCTACTCCTCCTCCCCCTTTATAGCATCCTCGCCACCCTCACCATTGATTATCCTCCTCCTCCTGCTCCTCCTCCTCCTCCTCCTCCTCGCCACCACCACCACCACCATCACCATCACCATCACCATCATCATCACCATCACCATCACCATCACCATAATTATCATAATCATCATCATCAGCATCATCAGCAGCGTCACCATCACCATCACAATCACCATCATCATCAACATCATCCTCATCATCACCACCATCATCATCACCATCACCATCATCATCATCATCATCATCATCATCATCATCATCATCATCATCATTTGCATCATCATCATTATCATCATCATCATCATCATCATCATCATCGTCACCATCATCATCATTATCACCATCATCATCTACACTATCACCGTCATCATCACATGTCCAATCAACATCATCGTAAGCAATACCAACAGCGCTGTTCATCATCATCAACAACATCACGATCATCAACGTCATGAACATCATGATCATCATGGTCAGCATCATCATCATCACCATCAACAACAGCAGCATCTCAGTTGCCATCATCATCGTCAGCAGCATCAACATCAACATCAGCATCATGATCATCATCAGCATCATCATCATCGCCATCACCATTGAAGTCACCATCACCATCACCATCACCATCATCATCATCATCACCATCATCATCACGGCCCCCCCAAGCCTGAGGACAAGAACTGTCACACGTGACAGCCTCCCGTGCCCTCTCGAACAATCGCCACCCAGAATGCCTGGGTGGCGAGAGCAATTGGCGCTTGCCACGGGGCGCAAGAACGCAATACAATTATTGAAACCCTGGTTACTCAATGAAACCGGCAAGTATACAGCCACGATCGCTTCAAATGTTCTAGCGGCATGCGCTTCTCCAATTCCTCCAACGTCGCTTCGATCAAATTTGATGACAAGTCCTCGTAGTGACGCGATCCGATGCCGTTTCAGAAAGGGCGTCCAGTAAAGTCGGCACTGAGCCAATCGCAAGTGGCAAGGCAGCCAAGCAATTCATCCTCACCCGTTGGACGACGACGATCTTCCAGAACCAATTTGCTATGGCTTACCCAAACCACGGTCAAGTTTCTTCAGATGCCCTCCACACTGTACTGCTTCAGCGCCTGGCGGATTGCACCATCTGTGTCAACGGACATACTGCGGCACTGTGTCCAAAGGATCTCATTGACAGAGGTGATCTCTAAGAGCTTTTTGATCTGTTCACCCAAAGTGAACCCACCATTTGAGTTGCCCAACTCGATAATCTGTCTCGTTCTGCAAGCAAGAAGCATGTATCCCAATTGCGCTTGTCACTAAATGACCGCATGACCCAATACCGCGCCGTCAATGCAAGCATACATGCAGCTGGCCACTGCATCGCTAGCGCCTCAACGGACCAGGCACAACATCAACAAACCGCTCCCTCACAGGAAATGGGATACAGCCAGATCCCCCTGCAAAGTACACATTCCTGTCCATGGTTGCATCCAAATCAGGATTTGCAAGTAATAGCTCGCGAAACCGATGCTCCCATCCGCCTGCCTGCATGCTGCCTCCCCAGCTGGTCTCTTTACGGAAAATGCAAGCAGGTGTCCAGCGGGACGCTTTCTCACTGCCAGCCTGGAAAATGAGTCACCATTCAAGCATCATGGAAACACGCGGGAGCTCAACTACGCTTGGGCCCCGTGTGAATGGATATTGAGCGAACTCGAATTCTTCGGCCGGCGTAGCTTGAGCCAACGCTTGGGCCAAAATGGCTACAATTCAATATTGTGGCCCTCTTGGGCAATCGTTCACCGTTTCAGAGGCCGTGTTCGGTTTCTCGGGGTTGGACCCTCGGGCGAGGGCCCTCCTCTTGCCAGTTCTTTGGGTTTCTTGGGAGCTCCTCTGGGCCGTCTTGGGGCCATCCTGGGAGCATCTTGTGCTTTCTGGGGCAATTCCTGGCGACCGAAGAAGTACGCATGCTAAACTTCCAAAGCTCTAAACCGAATCAGCGATTTCTGCGTCGCAGGGGCCTCCGAGAGGGCCTGTTCGAGACTCCTGGGGCCCGCTTTCGGGACCGCTCGGCAGCCGTTTGGGACCGGCCGTCTTGGGCCGCCTGGGAGGCGCTCAAGCTGTCCTTGGGTAATATTCGGGACATCCTGTCTCTATCCGTGCCGTCTTCTAGCTTCCTGGCGCTCCGAAGACCCAGTGCGACGTACGCATGCAGTGAATCCGGCGCGACCCCAATGAGGCGCATTTTCTTCCAACAAAGTTAAAGGCAGTTCTGAGCAATGCAAAGGACTGTCATGCAACGCATTGCTGGGCACTGTTTTGCATTTCTTGGCGTTGCGTGGCGTTGACTGGCATAGCTCGGCATTGTTTGGCGTGGCTGAGCGCATTGCTTGGCACTGTTTTGCGTTTGCGTTGCATTGAATTGCATCGCTTCGCTTTGCATTGGCCGGCACTGCTTTACGCCCGCTTGGCATTGCAACCACAACCCCAGGTACTCCCACGGACTGCAGGGGCGAAGCACCCCGCACCCACCAATTGTTCACAGACGAGCAAAACTAAATCGGGAAACGTAAGACGGATCATGATTCCTTCAACTCGTCCACTCTCTCCCTATACACGTATATAACAAATGCATATCTCTCTCTCTCTCTCTCTCTCGGTTTCCTCCCTGTCGTCTGTCCATGTGTAGGTCTATATGCTTTTCCTGTGTACACCACTCGTTCTGGCATCGATGTAGCTGTCTGAGACTCGTGTCCTCTGTATGTGTTTGTCTACGTCGCTCTCTCTCTCTCTCTCTCTCTCTCTCTTTCGCTCCCTGTCTCTGCCTCTCGTGCGCTCTCTTCGATCTATGTATAGATATAGACTAGAACCACGCGCGCGCTTCGCGCGCGCTTAGGTTCTGTCGAATCACAGACCCAGGAATCGTTGTGAGAATAAATTGGGGACGCGAAGTCGAAGCCAATCTGGCGCCAATCTGGCGGCCCCATTCTGGCAAAAGTTGGCAATCTGGCGGGGGAGCCAGCGAGGTAACAGACTGGCGAGCAAGTAGAAATCTCCAACCTGGCCACGCCAGAGTGGCCCTGGATCCCAAAGCAATCTGCTAATCTGGCCTTCGGTTACCCAGGAGAAGGGCGAGACACTGAAATCTTGGGACGCGAAGTCGAAGCCAATCTGGCGGCCCCAATCTGGCAAAAGTTGGCAATCTGGCGGAGAGCCAACGAGGTTACAGACTGGCGAGCAAGGAAAAACCTCCAACCTGGCCAAGCCGGAGTGGCCCCTGGAACCCAAGGCAATCTGTCAGTCTGGCCTTCGACTGTCCAGGAGAAGAGCGAGCCACTGAAATCTTGGGACGCGAAGTCGAAGCCAATCTGGCGCCAATCTGGCGGCCCCATTCTGGCAAAAGTTGGCAATCTGGCGAGGGAGCCAGCGAGGTTACAGACTGGCGAGCAAGGAAAAACCTCCAACCTGGCCACGCCAGAGTGGCCCCTGGAACCCAAGGCAATCTGTCAGTCTGGCCTTCGACTGTCGAGGAGAAGGGCGAGACACTGGAAACGCAAAGTCGTCTCAAAATCGACCCCGGGACTCCGAACGC
Organism: Prorocentrum cordatum; assembly: GCA_963575745.1. Lineage (NCBI taxonomy): Eukaryota > Dinophyceae > Prorocentrales > Prorocentraceae > Prorocentrum > Prorocentrum cordatum. The sequence goes on along the minus strand of CAUYUJ010012947.1, from coordinate 57,521 downwards.
TCCAACGTTTCGGGCTGCGCCCAGCCGCTGCGACGAGGGGCCCTAGACCAAGGTGCCCCCAGGACTCCCCGGGAAGCTTCGGCGGCGTCCACAGCACCCCTCCTCCTCCTTCTCCTGCTCCTCCTCTTCCTCCTCCTCCCCTCCTCCTCCTCCTCCTCCTCCTCCTCCTCCTCCTCCTCCTCCTCCTCCTCCTCCTCCTCCTCCTCCTCCTCCTCCTCCTCGTCTTCCTCCTCATCCTCGTCCTTTCCCGAGCGATACAATAACAACTTGCGTGGAACCCCTCTCGGGCCCATCTTGGGGCTCTCTTGGGCCGCCTTTGGAGCCTCTTGGGGCGTCCTGGGTCTCTCGTGGGGGCTTCTTGGAGCTCTCTTGGCGCCTCCTGGAGCCTCTTGGGGCCGAAAGCTCGGAATTCTACAGTGGCTTTCTCCCTCTGGGACCCCTCTCGGGCACGCCTTGGGGCTCTCTTAGGCCATTTTGGAGTCCAATTTTGCCGTCCTGGGCGCCTCGTGAACCGTCTTGGAACTCTCTTGGGGTCCACCTAGGCCGTCTTGGGAGCCTCTTCGGACGTGTTGGACGCGGTGAAAACCCAACAGGCGACCATGCGAAAAGTATACGTTTTCCCATAGGAATGGGACCATTTTTGCTTCTTGGACCTCTCTTGGGGTGCCTCTCGGAACGTCTTGGGCTGATTTTGGAAGCCTTTTGGCGCCTCTGGGCGGCGTTTTGGCGCCTCCTGGGATGTGTTGGGCCGGAAGCTCGGAATTCGAGAGTGGCTTTCTCCTTCTGGGACCCCTCTCGAAGTCGTCTTGGGGTTCTCTTGGGCCGTCTTGGGGCCGTCCTGAGCCACTCGTGCGCAGCCTTGGAGCGCTCCCGGAGGCCTCCTAGGCCGTCTTGGAGGCCTCTTGGGCCGTCTTGGACGCGGTGAAAGCCCAAGATGCGAACATGCGAAAAATATACGTTTTCCCATAGGAATGGCACGATTTTTGTTTCTTGGACCTCTCTTGGGGTGCCTCTCGGAACGTCTTGGGGTGCTTTTGGGAGCCTTTTGGCGCCTCTTGGCGGCATTTTGGCGCCTCCTGGAGCCTCTTGGGCCGGAAGCTCGGAATTCGAGGTTGGCTTTCTCCGTCTGGGACCCCTCTCGAACTCGTCTTGGGGCTCTCTTGGGCCGTCTTGGGGCCGTCCTGGGCCACTCGTGCGCAGCCTTGGAGCGCTCCCGGAGGCCTCGTAGACCGTCTTGGGCGCCTCTTGGGCCGTCTTGGACGCGGTGAAAGCCCAAGATGCGAACATGCGAAAAATATACGTTTTCCCATAGGAATGGCACGATGTTTGCTTCTTGGGCCTCTCTTGGGCTGCCTCTCGGAGCGTCTTGGAGGCTTCTGGGACCTTCTTGGTGTCATGACAGGCGTCTTGGAAGGCATCTGGAGCCATCGGAGCGCGTTCCGAAGCCGCCTGCGAACGATCTTGGACGGCGTCCGGCGGTACGACGAGCCTCTGGGCCCCCCGAGGTCCCGGCCCCGGGCCCCCGGACCCGGTGCGCCGTTATATGATGCCTCTCTTACGCTCTCTCTCTCTCTCTCTCTCTCTCCTTGTCTCTCTCTTTCCCACGCTCTCTCTCAGGATCTCTCGTCTCTCCCCATCTCTCTCCCCCAGCGCAAGCATGGCGCTTGCATCGCCTTCGGAAGCTCAGCAGGCGCAGCGCAGTCCTCCAACGCAGCGCTGAGGAGCAGGCGCTGCTCCTGGAGTGCAAGCCACTGCTGCGGAAAGAACGAGCGGATACACTACGCGAAAGTGCAGCCATAACAGTACGAACATACTACAGACAAGACGCCGCATCGAGCGAAGGTGCCAAAGCGAAGATAGCCTTCTGAACGGCGAGCGAGCCTGCGAACAACACCTTCAACCATTCAACTAGCCAGCCAATCTGCAGACAATCTATCCAGACAACTACCCGAACAGCCGAGTTGCAAGCCTGCCAACCGGTCAGCCAATCAACCCACCGATCAAATCGACTCAACCCACCAACCTAATTGACCCAACTCAAAGGAGGGCTGGCGACAGAAAGTAAAGCCCTTCGGATGAACCATGGGCAATCTTCACAGCATTCGAACAATCGCGCAAATAAACAAACTAGAGCTGAAACAGTGAATCACTCGCTTGCCAGAGGTCGTGGGCGTCGCCGAGCTCACTACCTGCGTGCACCAAACAATTACATGCTTGCACGCAAGACACTTGCAACATTAGCAACGGGCGAACACCAGAACACGCAAACCTGGTGTGGAAACGAATGGTGCAATGCCGCATGCGGCGCCACAGAGCATGCTCCTCCATGTGTTGTCGCTTCAATTCCTCGGCGGACGGAGCAGGCGTTGAGGGAAAGGAGCATGGAACCTTCACAACAATCATGACGGAATGGTATCTGCATGTATCTGAAACTCGGCGGGTCTTCTATTTCTGAAGCGAAGACAGTTTGAGCGAGAGGACCCCGATCCAGCGCCAAAACACCAGCCGAATCGACCAAACAATTCGGAGAACAGCCTCCGAGGAGTGTGGTCGCGACGACCGGCACCGATGCGCGGCGTCTGAGACAGTAAAATGGCATACGCTTGCACGCGCGACTTCGAAACATGACGTCTGCCTTATCCCAATAAGGCTCAACCAAGACTCTGCCAGGTGGGGGCTCATCCGCAAACACCGACTTGGGGGTCGATCTTCGGGAAGCTCGTCAGGTGCTGGAGATGACCGCCCAACCCCACAAGGGGCGCAAACGCGGCCCCAACAGAAACATTGCTCTGATTGTTGCCAACCTCCGTCGAGGCCGTACCCCGAGCACCCACTCATTGCGAGATTGGCGCGCGAGGTTCCCCCCGCGGGCCCGCCGTGACTCCTGCCCTGCGGGCATGATGATTAGTTGTCTTTGTTGTTTCCTTGTATTTCCTTCCAACGGAACACGGGAGAAACAATACCAACAGGATCAAGCAGTGAAGAACAGTGAAAATAAAAAACACATAACAAACAAAAACAACGCAGTGAAACAACACGGACATGCAAGGACCCCGCAAGGAAACATAAGGAACACGCAAAGAGAAACCAGGAATGACCAAGAAGTAACACCATAGCAGTGAAATCGCGAAGCACTGACAATGCATACGCTGAGCTGGAACAGCAAGGTACAGCAAGGCCTCTGTTCTTAGATCCCCACCGTGCGATTGTTCGCCCGGAGCCGACCCCGACCCCCACGGCTCCCAGGCATCCCCACCGCTGGAACGCTCCGTTCTTAGAACCCCCCCTCAAACGATCGCCCAGAACCGACCCCGAACCCCACCGCGCACCCGCATCCCCACAATTCAAGACCTCGTTCTTGACCCCCCCCCACCCCCCCACACCCTTCGGATGCTTGCCCCAACCCGACCCCGACCCCCACCGCGCCCTGACGTCCCCACCGCTCGAACCCTCTGCTGTTGGAGCCCTCCCACCCCCAACAAATCTCTCGCCCAGGACCGACCCCGACCGCCACAACGCCCTGGCATCCTCACCGCTCGGACCCTCTGCTCCTGGGACCCCCTCCCTTCAACTTCCCGCCCAAGAGCTACCCAGACCTCCGGGGCGCCCGGGCATCCCCACCGCTCGAGACTTCTTCTCCTGGGGCCCCTTGACATTGCAATTTCTGGCGGGGGACCTCGAGGAGCGACAAATACACAAACATAAACTCTCGGAGGTCCCCGCGGACCTCCGAAAATGTGTTTATGTCACGGTTTATGCCCCCTGGAAGCAGCCCCGACCCCTCTATTCTCCGTCCGTCCCCAACCCCTGCCCCCACCGCGACCCAGCATCTGGACCGCTCAAAGCTTCTGTTCTCGGAACAGGCCTCCAATTTCTCGCCTGGAACCAGCCCCAATCCCATCATCAACAGCATCAACATCACCATCACCAACACCAGCATTATCAGCATCAGCATCAACATCATCATCATCATCATCATCATCATCATCATCATCATCATCACCATCAGCAATACCAGCAGCATCATCATCATCAGCAGCAGCAGCAGCATCATCGTCGTCATCATCACCATTAGCATCATCATCTCCATCACCATCAACATCACCATCATCATCATCGTCATCAGCAGCAGCATCATCATCATAAACATCATCACTACCATTATTATCAGCCCCACAGTCCCCACCGCTCGAAGCTTCCTGTTGGGCCCCCGCACCACTCAACCTCTCGCCCGCAATCGAACTCGACCCCCACTGGACTCTCACTGCGCGTTTTACCCTCCCTCTCCAGGGGATCCACGACCACCATGTGAACTCACAAGGGCGGGTCTGACCCTCCCCAGGATCCCCTTTGGGCCTCCGAGGCAGCTCACTCCGAAGGGCTCCAGAGCGGCCGAGAGAGCCTTCTCAGGCCCCACCACGGCCGTTGAAGTCCCAAACAGACCACGAAGCAGGCCTCGAGGACGCCGCCCCAAGAGAGACTCAAACGGCTCCGAGGACCCAGGCTAGGAAAACTGATGTATTGTCCGTAGGTTGCTGGGTTTTCGTATTTTCGCCGTTTCAGCTCAGCGATGCTCCAAGACTGCGCCACAAAGCCCTTCGTACCACAAGACAAGGTCGAAGTGATACGCGCAAGGTTCTGTCAGTGCACTGAACTGCAACGCGTCTTGCAACTAATGTGGAAAACGGAGAAAGGAAATCCACAAAAACAGCGTGGCTGCAGCCCGGGCTTGATCCTCAAAAGGCTGCCAAAAAATGAGGACGGCGAGCAAACACGTGTGGTAAACGTCGTGAAGGACGTGGTCGCTTGTCGCACGCCCACTACCTCAATGGCCTCTGGCAACCAACAAAAAATACGGAACCGACCAACTACCCAACCAATCGAATAAACAAATCACTCAGACGGCATGACCAGCCAATGAAGACAAACAACCTCGAGCCTTCATTGGGGTCTGCCTTCAGATATACTCCGACTGTGCCACCTAGTCAGCCGATGCTTTCGTTCTCAACATGAGCATAACGTCGTCCGTGGTGCAAAATGTATGCCAGGAGTGGGACGGGGTGCCCATCATACGCGAAAGGCACGAATGTCGTTCTCGCTTCAGCGCCGCGCTCATGTTCTGGAGCGCTTGGGCGCAGCGCACACTTTCGCACGCAACTTCGTCGACGCGCAAGAGGACGCAAATGTCGCTGTCGTCTCGCCACCGCGCAGCTTTCGCGTGAAGGTGGCGTTCCCGCCCCGGCGCGACGCACACTCCTTGATCGCCAAAATGTTTGGGGGCCCGCGTGAGCTCCGTGAACATTTCGCTTGGAAGTGGCGTTCCCGTGCGGGCGTGGCGCATGCTTCGTTCGCCGAATCGTATGGGTGCGACAGCGGCAGCGGGGCCGCGCGAGAGCGGGCGAAATGCCAACCTCGCCCCCAGCGCTGCGAAATGTGTGAGCACGAGTGGCGGTGCTGTGCCAGTGCGGTGCACACTTCGTCTTCGCCGCGCCCGCCAGAAGGCTTGCCGCTCGCGCCCCTGCGCAGCCTGCGCAGTTCCGCCAACCCGTCACAGGCGGGGCCGCGCGCGAGCGCCCTTCGCTTGCTGGGTGGAACGGCGTTCCAAACCCAACATCAAGCTGTGACACACTTGCTTCTTATTCTGAGCGAGGGTGGGAATAGGCGGGGCCCTCTGACTCGCTCGACCGTGCTGAATGGATGCTCCTCATACTCCTCCTACCCCCGCTCCTGCTCTTCTAGCACTTCCTTTGCTGTTGATGCTGCTCCAACTCATCACATCACCCCTCTCGGAGGAGGCTCAAAGCAGACGCGGGTGGCTCTCCCACCTGGCTCACATCCGGTAAAAACTGTGCCCCCGGACCCTTCCCAGAGTCCAACCTGACCCGATGTTCGACACGGATCCAGCCGCGGCAACGAGAAACCACCAGGAGGCCCACACAACACGAAGGACGCCAGGGAGGGCCGCCGTTGCGTCGGCTGGCCCTCCTCCGATCATCATGGTCTTCCTCCTGCACGGCTGGCTGGCCTGTTCCCCTTCTCTCCCCTGCTGGTTCCCATCTCCAGCGAGCACCCAGCCCAGGGACGCAAGCCCACGCCGCCTTGCTATCCAAGTGCGTTTTCATGAACGTATCGCCTCCCGTTCTCTGGGCACTCCGCAATCCATCGCATCATCGCATCATTGTGGCGCGCAAAAGAACATGCTGGCTCCGTGTGCTCAGCTTGGAGACGCACCTCCGACTCGAACGTGTAACACAGAACATGTATAGCATATCGCCTTCCAAGCGATATTGCCAGGAAGAGCCCACCACGTGGCTTACACTGTAACGTTTGGGAGCGCGCGATTGGCCTCTACAGGGTCGAGGCTTACACATTACAAATACGTATGTCCGCACTTGAAGTCTGTGGGAAAATCTGCAAACACGACGCCCAATAGATCGCAGCCCGCCGCGCGCGTGATCTACGAGGCCAGTGCAGCGGAAAAGGTTACAGCGAAGCTGGGCATAGCACATCAGCTGCATGCAAAAGGTATTCCCCCCCCACCCACCCACACACACACACACACACGCACATGTTCCTTACTCCCCGCTTTGTCCGACCATTCTCAGAATGAACAAACACCTCGACCCCCAGACTGTTTTCACGATCGGTAGGGGGAACTGTGCCCCTGCCCCCCCAACCTCTCCCTCCACGCCCGCATGCCCCCCTTCCTCCTCCGCTTCCCTCCCCTCTCCCTCCCATTTTCCGCAACCTCCTCCTCCTCCTCCTCCTCCCATTCCTCCTCCCCTAATGCACCCCTCTTCCCCCTTCGCCTTCCTCTTGTGTTGAACTCCCATCCCCTCTCCTCCCAACCCCCTCTGCTCTTCACGATACATCCACCCTCCTCCGTCCGCCCTCTACCTCGAGGCACCGCCCCTCCGATGCCCCGGCCCAGCGCTAGCGGCACCTGAATGAATTGCCAATCTCACAACCTCCGCCAAAATCAACATCAATCTCCGCAGTGGGTCGCCGTTCCATCTCGAATGGCCTTAAGCGGCAGATCGCTGGTCATAGGTCTGTAAATATCCAACGCCGCCGTGCATGTACGTACCCCCCAGTGTAAACGCATGATGAAATTAGTTCTTGGCGTGCGCTGCTCATGACAACATATGCAGATCGATCTTGACGAAGGTACAAGGGATAACTACGTCGCGCCCATTTCAACCAACTGATGCGCAACCACATGCTCAAATCAACCACGCAACAACAGAGACGTCAGTTTTGTCAGACATTGGCTGCGGGGGTATGTTGACACGGCCGTGTGGCTGGCAGCCGTTGAAGATCTGCCCGACACTTCGGTCAGCTGCGCGGCGAGCATACTGATTGAAAAGCTCACACCAATCATGCCTCTGGGGAACGGTCTGCGCTGTCAATTACATCATATCTGCCCGGTGACTCAGTGACACTCATTTATATTTGGGAAGGAAATTACCGGGGTCCCTGCGTCAACGCGCTGACGTTGAGTTGTCGCACCGGTTGCAGGCCGCTTGGGGCAAGTTCCATGGGCGACGGAGTATACTGACCGACAGACAGATTTCAATCCGTCGCCGCCTCAAGCTCTTCGATTCAGTCGTAACGCCTACGGTGCTGTTCGGTCTGCCAACGACGGCGCGCCAGAAGGATCAGCTGGACGTCCTGCAACGACGCATGCTGCGCTTGATTGTGGGGTGGGTGCGGCTTGACGACGAAGTCTGGAACGTCACCATGCGTCGAATGAGCGACCGGGTCGACAAGGCTCTGTCATTGTACCCTGTTCGAAGCTGGCGGGTAAGGCTGGCCCACCTGCAGTACAATTTCGCCGGCCAGCTTGGGCAGAAACCCGACGGCTGGGCGCACCGTGTATCAAGCTGGAGCCCGCCCTCAACCTATCCCGGGGCAGGCCGTGGACGAGGTCGTCCAGCATGTCGTTGGGACGATCACTTGCAAAAAAACTCTCTTGCAAAGTTTGGTGAGCCATGGTATGTCGCTGCTCGAGACCGCAGGAAATGGCGTGCGCAGGTCGAAGGCTACACGCAAGACTTCTGAGTTCAGCTTTGCATGCAGATTTTCCATCGCCCGCCCACACGAATTTATAGCTTTCTGCCCACGTCCGCTTGCGGACCGATTCGATTCGACCGGGCCTTGCTTGCTGCCCGATGACTGCCAGGTCGTCGAAGAGGAACGGTCTGAAGGGGAAACGTCATGAGCGTCTTCAGTGTTTGGCCTCTGGCATCGGCTACTGGCCCCAAGCAAGAGTGGCCTTTGGTGCGCGGCTGTCGGAGGGCGCGGAGGGGCCAAACCCGAGCGCGCGGGTCGCTGCTATAGCATCGCGCTCCGCCAACTGGGGACCCCAGCGTGCCCGCACCACGGGCCACCATGGCGTCCGGTCACTCGTAGCCGATGGCATCTCGGGCCCCGCAACAGCCAGACCCGACCCCCCGCGAGGAGCCCAAGGAGCGCAATCCTCTGCGAGACCCCTGGGCCCTGGACCGCCGCCGGCCGCAGCGGGGCAGAAATCGAGTCAGACACGGTCCAGGGGGAAGCCGCGGCCCCACCCGTCACGCGATGGAGTGCTGCGGCCGACGCTGTGGTGATCTTGCAGGGGCTTGGGGCCGAGGAGGCTGCCACGAGGCGCGCTCTCCCGTCCCGATGGTAAGTAATCCCCATCAACACCTCTGGTGTCTTCCCAGAGCAAAGGGTAGCGGTAAAAGGTTGTAGAGCCTCCTCTTCATCCTCATCATCACCATCCCTCCCCATTCTCCTAACCTTCCTCTTCCTCCTCGTGCAGCGCCCAACCCTCCCCGCCGATGAGGCTCGTGACAAGGCTCAGGGACGCAAAGAAGCAAGCGCCGAGGTAGATCACGAAGAAAGCCCTGCACGCTCGGAGGATGAAGGAGGAGAATGTGAAGGGGACTGGGAACATGCAGCTGCCAACGTCAACGAATACTTCTCCGACGGGGCACACTCAAAAAGCGCATGTAACACGGTCAACCTATAGCGTCAACATTCTCGAATGAAGATCCCATGCCGACATCGATAAGGAAACGGCGGCTTCGGAAAAGGCAATACAACACGCAGCCAATGAGGAGGTCGAGACAGATACAACGAGTGTTCAGAGTAGCAGCATCACAAGGCGATCCACTGCACGCTCGAGAAACGCAAGCCCAACGCAAGAGAGTGAGGTACAGTGCGGCAGTAAACCCGTATGCAATACATCGACGAACAAAAACATAAGCCGCAGACAGTATGTACAGCATGACAATATTCGTGGTCCCCTCTGTCGATCCGAAATCCTTCCTCCGTGCCTCTTCCCTCCGACTCCCTTGATTGATGTACACTCTTCTCCTCCATAATCACCCCCTCCTCCCTCCCTCCCTCCTCCTCCCACTCGACCCACCAGATACCCATCCCTCCCCAGCTCTTCCACCTCCTCCTCCCCAGGTTATGCCGCCATTGAAAAGCATTATCAACATAATCATCATGATCACCATCATGACCACCATCATCATCATCGTCATCGTAATCAGCATAAACCTTACCATAATCATCATCATCATCATCATCATCATCATCATCATTGTCATTATCTTCCTGATGAACATCCTCATCACAACCATCATCTTCATCATCAACATCAACATCATCACCATCATCATCATCATCATCAGCATCATCATCATTATCACAATCATCGCCATCGCCATTGCCATAGTCTACGTCGACCATCGTCGTCAACAATCCTCCTCCTCATCATCACCATCATCGTCATCATCAGCGTCGTCATGATCCTTCACATTATCATCATCAGCATCATCACCATGTCGTCATCGCCGTCCGTATCGGCGTCGTCGTCGTTATCATCATCATCATCATCATCATCATCATCATCAGCATCATCATCATCATCCACATCTTCATCTTCACCCTGATCCAAACCTCCTCCTCCTCCTCCTCCTCGTCATCATCATCCTCATCCTCCTCATCCTCAACCTCATCATCATCCTCCTCCTCCCCATAGCCATCACCAATATCGTCATCCTCCTACTCATCATCGTCGTTGTCACCATCATCATCAGCATCAGCATCATCCCCATCATAATCATCATCAGCATCACCAACATCACCATCATCATACGCATCGCATCATCATCGTCATCATCAGCCTCAGCATCATCCTGACACTCATCCTCACACTCAGAATTATAATCAGTTTGACCGTCCACATCTTCATCCTCATCATAATCCTCATCAGCATCATCATCGCCATGGGCATCGGCATAATCGTCAGCATCATCATCTTGGTCCTGGACCTGGTCCACAGCGATATCATCATCACCTACAGAATTATCATCATAAGCACCATCGTCGTCATCGGCATGATCATCTCCCTGCTCATCCTAATATTCATCCACATCTTCATCCTCATCCCAATCACCATACCTATCATCATCATAATCATCAACATCCTTCTCTTCATCCTCATCCTCCACATCCTCATCATCACCAGTCGTGCAATCGTCTTCAGCATCATCATCAACATCATCATCAGCCGCGTAATCGTCATCATCGTCATCAGCGTCATCAGCCTCGGAATCAGCACCAGCATCGACATTACAATCTGTATTAACAGCCTCAGAAAATCCATCTCATCTTCATCCTCATCCTCGTCATCGTCATCATCATCACTGTCATACTCGTCGTCATCATCACCATGATCATCATCATCACCATCCTTATCCTCACCCTCATCATGATCATCATGAGCATCATCACCACCCTCATCCTGATCCCCGCATCATCCTCATCCTCATAATCATCAGCATCAGCATCATCATCGTCATCATCATCATCCTCATCGCCATCAATCACAAACTCAGCATCGCTATCACAATCCTCATCCGCATACTCATCATCCACATCATCCTCACCCCCTACATGTAGAAACAGCATCATCCTCAGCATCCTCGTCATCATCCTCACCATCACCATCAACATCCCCACCCGCATACCCACCATGACGATCGCCATCTTCATCACCATCGGCATCATCAACATCATCCTCATCCTCACCATCATCCACATCCATCATTATCATCAGCACCATCATCATAATCCACACAATCACCATCCACACAATCAACATCATCCACATCATCATTAACACCCGCATAGGCATCATCTACATCATCATCCTGATCTTCATCCTCATCCTCATCATCACAATCGTCATCCTCAGCATCATCATCATCCGCATCGTCATTATCATTATCATCTTCAGCCCCGTCGTCGTACTGATAATCACCATCACCGTCATCATCAAAATTATCGTCATCATCGTCATCATCAGCATCATTATCATTATCATCGTCCAAATCCTCAGCCGCAGCCTCAACATCAGCATCAGCATCAGCATCAACATCACCATCGTCATCGTCATGGTCATCATCATCGTCGTCATCACATCCATCGGCACCGTCATCATCCTCATCGCCCTGTCCGACATCGGCATCATCATCCTCATCATCATCCTCGTCATCCAAGTCATCCTCATCCTCATAGTCATCATCGTCATCGTCATCATCATCGTCATCATCAGCATTATCATCATCATCATCAGCATCATCAACATAATCCTCATCGTCATCCGCATCATCATCATCAGCATCATCATTTGAGTCCCCAGGGGCATCATCATCCACAACCTCCTCATCATCCCAATCCTCGTCGTCAGCGTTAGCACTTGCCTCGTCATTCCATCATCAGCAGCATTACCATCCTCATCCTCATCCTCGTCATAAGCATCATCATCGTCTTCATCAGCATCATCGTCTCCATCAGCATCATCATCATATCATCATCATTGTCATCCTCATCCTCATCCTCAGCCTCATCAACATCCTTATCGTCTTCATCATGCTCATCCTCAACATCACGAGCAACCTCATCGTCATCACCATTTCCGAATCATCCACGTCACCAGCATGAACGTCGTCATACTGCGCATCCTCATCATACTCACCATCCGCATACTGACTCCCATCATAATCCCAATCCTCACCTTCGTTCTCATTCTCATCCTCAACGGCCGAAGCCAAAGCATCATCATCGTCATCACCATCTCCATCAGTCTCATCCTCCTCATCCTGGTCATCATGGTTCTTCATTCCCATCATCAACAGCCTGATCAACATCCTCATCAATATAATCAAGATCAGCATAATACGCATCCTCTTGATCATCCGTCTTAAGATCGGCATCCTCATCCTCATCATGATCATCATGATCAGCACCATCAGCATCATCACCATGACAGACAACGTCATCACCATCCCATTCATAATCATCATCCTTGACAGCATCGTCATCATCATCATCATTATCATCACCAACTTCATCATCATCCTCATCGCAATGCCCATCCTCACAATCGTCCTCATCCGCATCCTCAGCTTGATAATCATCAGCGTGCCCATCCTCATCCCCGTCCGCATCAACAATATCATCAACATTATCATCATCATCCGCGTCATCCACATTATCACCGCGTCAATCAGCATCCACACCATAATCATCTTCCTCCCACTCATCCCAATCATCAGCATCTCCATGACAATCCTTGGAAACCGAATCCTCAGCATCATCATCATGCTCATCGTCGGCATCATATCCTCATTATCATCCCCATCCCTACCATCACTATCATCCACATCATCGTCAACATCATAATCGACAACAGCGTCGTCATCATCATTAGCCTCATCCTCATCGATAGCAGCATGGTCATCATCATCACCGTCATCGTCAGCATCCTCATCCTCAGTATCAGTATCATCGTCACCACCAGCATCCACATAATCGAAATCACCATCGTCATCAGAAGCATCATCCTCAGGACCATCATGATCGTCATCATCGCCATGGCCATCATCATGCTAATCATCCTCCTCATCCTCAATCTCATCATTATCCTCATGAGCATCCTCATCCTCACCATCGCCGTCATTATCCGTATTCGTAAGATCAGCCACATCCTCATCCTCAACACCATCCTCTCATCATAATCATCATCCTCAATCTCATCCGCATCGTCCTCGTCATCCTCATCACCGTTATCAGCCTCATAGTCGTCAGTATCACCAGCATCATCAGCCTCAGCCTCATCCGAATCATCATGATCAGCATCGAAACAATCATCCGCACTCCCCATACTCATACTCATCCTCATCCTCATTACCATCCTCAAGGGAATCATTAACATCATCATCTGCATCATCATCATCATAATCATCATCATCATCCGCATCGTCATCCACATCATCAACACCATCAACCTCATCCGCGTCCGAGTCCTAAGCCTCGGCATCATGACCATCTACAACATCCTCATCCTCATCTTCAGCCATTGCCTCAGCGGCCCAAGCCGCATCCTCATCATCTTGACCCATATCCTCATGGTCCTCAGCCGCATCCGCATCCCCGTCCGCATCCTCACCCCCATGAGCATCATTAACCTGAACTCCAACCTCGTGCTCATCTTAATCCTCACCATCCTCATCTCAATCCTCTTGCTCTTCCTCAGCATCCTTAACATCATCATTAACATCATCAGCAGCATCATCACCACCGTCATCATCGTCATCACCATCATATTGGCGTCATCATCAGCACCAGCATCATACTCATCCTTATGCGCTCCCTCGTCCTCGTCAGCGTCATCATCCCCATCATATTTCTCAGTCTCTGCATCCTCGTCATCAACATCCGCATCCGAATCAGCTTCCTCATACGCATCCTCTCCATCGTCATCTTCCTCCTCCTCATCACCATCCCCATGGACAGCATCATAATCGTCATCATCAGCAGCATCATCATTGCCATGGTCATCCCAATCCCCTCCTAATCAACCTCACCATCGCCTTCATTATCCGTATTCATAAGATCAGCCACATCCTCATCCTCAACAACATCCTCTCATCATACTCATCATCATCAATATCATCCGCATCTTCCTCGTCATCCTCATCACCGTTACCAGCCTCATAGTCGTCAGTATCACCAGCATCATCAGCCTCAGCCTCATCCGCATCATCATGATCAGCATCGAAACAATCATCCGCACTCCCCATACTCATACTCATCCTCATCATCATTACCATCCTCAAGGGAATCATTAATATCATCATCTGCATCATCATCATCATCATCATCATCATCATCATCATCATCATGATCATCATCCACATCGTCATCCACATCATCAACACCATCAACCTCATCCGCGTCCGCGTCCTAAGCCTCGGCATCATGACCATCTACAACATCCTCATCCTCATCTTCAGCCATTGCCTCAGCGGCCCAAGCCGCATCCTCATCATCTTGACCCACTTCCTCATGATCCTCAGCCGCATCCTCATCCCCGTCCGCATCCTCACCCCCATGAGCATCATTAACCTGAGCTCCAACCTCGTGCTCATCTTAATCCTCACTATCCTCATCTCAATCCTCTTGCTCTTCCTCAACATCCTCAACATCATCATTAACATCATCAGCAGCATCATCACCACCGTCATCATCGTCATCACCATCAGATTGGCGTCATCATCAGCACCAGCATCATACTCATCCTTATGCGCTCCCGCGTCCTCGTCAGCGTCATCATCCCCATCATAATTCTCAGTCTCCGCATCCTCGTCATCAACATCCGCATCCGAATCAGCTTCCTCATCCGCATCCTCTCCATCGTCATCCTCCTCCTCCTCATCACCATCCTCATGGACAGCATCATACTCGTCATCATCAGCAGCATCATCATTGCCATGGTCATCCCAATCCCCTCCTCATCAACCTCACAATCGCCAAAGTCCCCAATGTCATCCTCATCCACATCATCCTCATCATCGATGTCAGTATCATCATCATCATCATCATCATCACCATCACCATCACCATCATCACCATCATCATCATCATCATCATTATCATCATCACCATCATCATCATCATCATCATCATCACCATCATCCGCGCCGGCATCATCATCACCATCGTCATCCTCATCCGCATCCCCCCCTCATCATCATCAACATCCTCATCATCGCCCTCACGAATATCATCTCCCTCATCATCCTCACCCGCATCCCCATCATTTTCACGTCCTCGTCCTGATCACCATCATCATCATCATCATCATCACCATCATCATACTCGGCCGCTTTCTCGTCCGCATCCTCGTCATCCTCATCGTGGTCGCCATCACCATCAACATGGTCATCCTCATCATCATCCTCATCATGATCCGCATCCGCATCCTCGTCCTCAAGTCCACCCTCGACCTCATCATCCTCACCCGCATCCAGATCACCCTCATCATCATCCACGTTATCACTCGCGACCCAATCCTCATCTCCGTCCTCACCGTCGACAACAACACCATCTTCATCATCATCATCCTCATCCTCATCCGCATCCTGTTCCTGGCATCAACCGCATCTCCAACGACATCATCCTCATCGTCACCATGCTCATCATCATCACCATCATCATTCGCAACATCCTTCTCATCGTCCTCTCCCTCACCCTCATCCTCATCCTCATCATCTACCCCTTCGTCACCATCATCCGTTTCCCCATCCGCATCATCATCATGGTACACATCCTTAATCACATCTGCATCCTCCTTGTTCTCGTCCACCTCCTCATCATCCGCATCCTGATCAACCTGCACGTCACCGCGTCCTCATCCTCATCCTCATCCCCGTCTTCAGCAACATCATCATCACCACCATGAGCATGATCATCGTAATCATCCTCCTCCTTCTCTCCTTGATACTCATGGTGATAATCATGACCATCATCATCATCATCATCACCATCAGTATCAACATCCACCTCCTCCGTAGCATCCCAATACATCTGCCCGTGATATGTAGCCTCATCCTTATCCTCATCATAATCCTCACCCTCATCCTCATGCTCATCCTCGTAATCATCAACATCGCCAGCCTCATAATGATCCTCATGCTCATCTTCACCATCACCGTCACAATCATCATCATCAGCAGCATGGTCATCATCAACATCATCCATATCGTAAGCATCATCCTCACCCTCATAATCATCATAATAACTTTCATCATGCGTGTCCTGATCCTCATCCCAATCCTAATCAACATCATCATCAACATCATCCTCATCCTCATCCGCACCCGCATCTTCCTCCTCAACCGCATCCTAATCCTCATCTTTCATCCTCACCAATCATCCCTCATCATCATCGTCATCATCATCATCGTCATTATCATCAGCGTCATCATCATTATCATCATAATCATAATCATCATCACGGTCATCATCACCATCAACGTCATCCTCATCCTCCTCCTGATCCTGGCCATCATCCTCGTCCTCAGCAGCAGCATCATCATCAGCATTCTCATCAACATCGTCATCCTCATTCTCGTCCTCATCCTCTCCCTCGTGTTCATCCTCCTGCTCCTTGTCCTCAAACACCTCCACATCATCCTCATCCTAATCCTCATCCTCATTATCATAATCCTCGTCCTCATCATAAACCTCATACTCCGCCTCATCATCATCAACCTCCACTTCCTCATCCTCATCATCATCCTCGTCATCATCCTCGTCTGCATCCTCACCCTTATCATCATCACCATCATCACTCCGTCATCCTCATCATCGTCCGCATCCTCATCACCATCATCATCCTTATACTCAACTCTCATCCTCATCTTCTCCCACATCCTCATCCTCATCCGTATCCTCATCCTTATCCGCATCCCTCCTCCCCATCCTCATCCTCACCTTCATCCTCATCCTCACCATCATCATCCTACTCCTCCTCATTATCCTCCTCCACATCCTCCTCCTCCTCCACCTCCTCCTCCTCATCAGCATTAATCACTATCACCGTCCTCAGCAGCCCTCCGACGTCGCCAGGAGGGCCTAAGAGGAACGCCCGCACGCACCTACTCTCCACATTCCAGACATGCACCCCGCGAAGCGAGAGGCACCATCCGACACGAATTCCAGCTGCGTCTGCGTCGCGTCCGCCCGCATCCGAAGGTGCCCGCAACCTTTCGACAAAGGGTGCGGCCCTCCCCGCGCCGCGCAGCCCCCGAAAAAACATGAGGCACATGCCGCCCGATTCGGCGACGGAGCGCGCCGGCCGGCGTCCCTTCGAACAATTTTTATCCGCCTCCCCCTCTCTCCGAGCCCTTCGCTCCCTCCGCCCCGTCCAGAGGAAGAGAAAGCTGATATCCGTAGCCTTCGAGAGCTCGGCGCGCAGAGTTCCTGACTCTGCGCTGGGTCCCCGTCCCCGGCGGGAACGCGCCAGGCGCGGCGCCGGAGGCGCCGCCAAGGGAGCCAAGTGCAGATCCAAGAACTCCGCGTGGACCTCCGGAAGGGTATGTTTGTGCAATTTGGCTATTTGGCCATCTCGAGCGCACAGTGGACGGCAGGGCTCGCTCGGAGAGGGCGAGCGCCAGCAGGCGCAGCACGAGGCATCGCGGGCGGAGGCACGCGACAGCCACGGGCGGGACCACGTCCGACATGACCTCGCGCACAAGAAAAGGTCATCCGCCTTCTCCACCGTGCACCATTCCTCCTCTCTTCCTCACGGTCACTGCAATGTGAAAACTTCAACCTGGACTCGCAGTTTTTGCTCGCAGCACCGCGCCAGGAAATGGAGCCCTGGGGCCTGTGACCGCTGTGCCTACTAAGCCATCGGGGCTACGGACAATTACTGCTGCTGCTGCTACTGCTGCTACTGCTGCTACTACTATTGCTGCTACTACACGCCGGTCGGAAGAAGTAGGTAAAAACGTGAAGCAGGAAGGCGGATATATTGGATTCAGGTCCTCCCATAGAATGGCAAAACACATCAAAACCATGCCGATTAGTTCAGCAGGAAGGCGCTAGAAGCAGATTGGGATCCGAAAGTGCAACAAGGCCGACTTTCATGGACCGACGGGTACTACTGCTGCTGCTGCTGCTGCCAATGCTACGAATGCGCCATCCATCCTCTCTCCCTCCAACCTCCCTGCTCCCTGTGCCCTGCCTCCTCCGTTTCTCGGCCTGCCTCCTCCTCCTCGCGACGTATTTCCATCATTCCTGCTCTTCGCTGCTCCTCATCGTCCTCGCCCTCCTTCCTTCTACCCTGATATGTCTACCCCATCCCCCTCCTCATCTGTCATCTCTGATGCAGCGGCCCTTCCCCTCCCGTCTCAATCTTGCTCCCTCTCTCTCGCCTCGGCCTCGTCGTCCTTTCTCCTCATCATCCTCCTGCTCCGTTTCCCCACCCTCCATCACCCACATCATGCACGTCAAAATCAGGCCTCGTCCTCGTGCTTGTCTTCGTCCTCCTCCCCATCGTCGTCATTATCGTCCAGATCATCTTCATAGTCGTCATCAACCTTACCATCATCAAATGCATCATCGCCGTGGCTGCAGCTGCCGTCATCAATATCGTCGTTCCGCCTCTCTCCCCCTTGTTTCCTGCTACCATAATCCATCATCCTCCCCTCGTCAATATCATGCTGCCTCTCCTCATTCTCTCCCCTACACTACCTGCGACTCAACTCCATCGTCACCCTTCCCTCCCTCTCCTCCTGATCCTCCTAATCCCAGCAATGCCACCTGATTTTCCTGTTTTCCTTCCTCCTCCTCTTCCTCTTCCTCCTCCTCCTCCTCCTCCTCTTCGTCCACCCGTCTCACCGTCCCCCCCCCGTCACTCTGCTCCTCTGTCCCCCCTGGTCACCACGTCTCGCCAGACCCTCTGTACCCTGTCCCCCCCCACGCTCCACCGATCCGCCCCCTCATCCTTCCTAATGCCACCAGCCCTTTCCGGCGTGAGTGGACAAGGGAGCAATTCCTCTTCCAACCCCGTTCTTCCCCTTCGGCAGAGGGGGGGAAGGACCCCTCCCCCTCCTCCCTCCCTCTGGGTGTGGAGAACGGGCGGGTTTCGCCAGGGGTTACAACGTCCAATACGGCCCCGGCGAGGAAGCCACAATCACTTACTGTAAGAAGTGATACCCCGGGACGTACCCAGCCCTTTTAAGCGTGTGGCGAGTATACATCGGATGGTTCAAGACAAAAGCACCCATTGAATGATCCACAATGCCGTTGAACGCTTCGCCAAAGGTGAGCGTTTGTTCCCAAGCCTCCTGTGTTGGGTACTCGTTTTAAATAGAGCACTGCAGTCCCCACCACCTCCTCCGCCTCCTCCGCCTGCTGCTCCTCCATTATCCTTGCAAGTAACTCCTCCCTGTCGCACCCCGAGGCCGGGCGATTCGCCAGAGACTTCCTCACCAATTATGACTCTGAAGCTTAAAAAGTAACAACAGTTTCACAGATGGAGGGCGGATTGCTTTCACAATGTGGCTCTCGCCTGAGCGCCGCGCACATCCCTTGTAAAATTCTACAAGAGTTTCACGGATTGAGGGCGGTTCCTTTTCAAAATGTGGTTCTCGCCTTAGCGCCGCGCACATTCGTTTTGAATGTTTGCAAGAGTTTCGCGGATTGAGGGCGGGTGGTTATAAAAATGTGACTCTCGGTTTAGCGCCGCGTGCGTTCTTTAAAACATTTGCAAGAGCTTCACGGCTTGGGGGCGGGTGGTTTCAAAAATGTGGCTCTCGCCTTAGCGCCGCGCACATTCGTTGTTTTGAATGTGAAAGAGCTCCTCGGCTTGAGGGCGGGTGGTTTTCAAAAGGTGGCTCTCGCCGTGGCGCCGCGCACATTCATGTTGAATGTCTGCAAGAGTTTCACGGATTCCCATGATTAACGTACCAGAAATGGTGTTTTGAGAGGGTTCAGGATTATGCGGGCGCAACAATTATGTTGATCCGCTGTGTCGAAGTCCCCCAAAACGGCGTTCTGGTACGATTCTGGATCGTCAAGACGCAGCAGTCCGGTTGATACATGGGGTTGAAATCCCGACAACAGGCGTGTTGGCACGCTTCAGGATCTTCAAACTGTTGTCTTCCAGCGAGGCCGTTCCCTCAATGGAAATGAACCGTTGTAGGGTTCCTACGAAGAGGGAGCTTGGAGGGAGGGTGAATTCCAACATCGTTGATGACTCTTGGGTTTCCACTGGTCCTCCTCCTCCCCCTCCTCCTCCTCCTCCTGCTCCACCTCCTCATCCCTCCCTCCATTATCCTCCTCGTTTTCTTCGTCCTCCTCCCTGCCTCGTGACCTCGCCGTCCCCTGGGGGGCTGCGATCTGTGAAAACGTTGCCAAAGTCGTGGGCTTCTGGGAGGGCCACTGGAAGTACGTCATACGCAGATCACCACAAAACCTCGCCGTGCACTGGGGGGCTGCGATCTGCAAAAATGTGGCCAATGTCATGGGTTTCTGGGAGGGCCGACGGGGGTACGTCATACGCAGATCACCACAAAACCTCGCCGTGCACTGGGGGGGGTGCGATCTGCGAAACTGTCGCCTCCCTCGTGGGATTTTGTGGGGGCCGCCAGAAGTGCGTCATACGCAAATCACCACGACACCTCGCCGTCCCCTGGGAGGCTGCGATCTGCGATCGTGTCGCTACTTTCGTCGGCTTCTGGGAGGCCCAGCGGAAGTACGTCATACGCAGATCACAACGAGGCCTCGCCGCCCCGTTGGGGGCTGCGATCTGCGAAACGGTCGCCACTTTCGTTGGCTCCTGGGGGGGGGGCAACGAAGGTACGTCATACGCAGATCACCACGATACCTCGCCGCCCCCTGGGGGGCTGCGATCTGCGAAACCGTCACCACTTTCGCTGGTTTCTGGGACGGCCGGCGGAATGACGTCCTCCGCAGATCACCACAAGGACACCCCTTGGGGGCCTGCGATCTGCGAAACTGTCGCCACGTTCTTCGGCTTCTGGGAGGCCCAGCGGAGGTACGTCCTACGCGGATCACCACGAAACCTCGCCGTCTCCTGGGGGCTGCGATCTGCGAAGCTGTCGCCACTTTCGTGGGTCTGGGGGGGGAGCGGAAGTACGCCCCACGGAGATCACCCCGAGACCTCGCCGCCCCCTGGGGGGCCTGCGATCTGCGAAACTGTCGCCACTTCAGTAGGCTTCTGGGAGGGCCAGCGGAGCGACGCGGCGTGCGCGAGCGTCGCGCGAATAATAGCGCCTGGCGAGGTCCGTTGCCCATGCCATACCCTTCTTCAGCTGCCTGTTGCTTGTAATGCATGCGGGCACAATGTTACGTTTAGCGCAAGGCGCTGTACTGTCATAGCGCGCAGGGCGCTGTCGTGCAATGCGAACACAGCGCAAGGCGCTGCTACTCCCACTGATTATGCATCCAATCGTCCCTCCTCCACATGACTCCACGCCCCCATCGTGGCCGCTCTCCTGCCAACGAGCTGCCCCTCAAGAGTGACGCCGCATGCGTGAAACATCTGAGTCTGGCCCGACGTTCCTTGGCGAAACGTTCAAGGGCCCGACCAGGGGCCCACGAAAGTGGGGACAAATTCGCAAAACGCAGCCCCCCGCGGGGACGGCGAGGTCTCGTGGTAATCTACGTATGACGTACCTCCGCTGGCCCTCCCAGAGGCCCACGAAAGAGGCAACACATTCGCAGATTGCAGGCCCCCAGGGGGCGGCGAGGTCCCGCGGTGATCTGCGTAGGACGTACCTCCGCTGGCCCTCCCAGAAGCAAACGAAAAGTGGCGACAGTTTCGCAAAACGCAGCCCCCCAAGGCACGGCGAGGTCTCGTGGCGGTCTGCATGGGGTGCACCTCCGCTGGCCCTCCCAGAAGCCCACGAAAGTGGCGGCAGTTTCGCAGACCCCAGCCCCCCAGGGGACGACGACTTCTCGTGGTGACCTGCGTATGACGTGCCTCCGCTGGCCCTACCAGAAGCGACAGTTTCGCAGATCGCAGCCCCCCAGGGCACGGCGACTTCTCGCAATGATCTGCGTATGACGTACCTCCGCTGCCCCCCCCCTCCGGAAGCCCACGAGCGTGGCGACAGTTTCGCAGATCGCAGCCCCCTCAGGGGACGGCGAGGTCTCGTGGCGATCTGCGTTGGGGGCACCTCCGCTGGCCCTCCCAGAAAATCACGACAGTTGTGTCAGTTTCGCAGATTGCAGCCCCCCAGGGGACGGCGAGGTCACGAGGTAGGGAGGAGGCCGAAGAAAACGAGGAGGAGGAGAATGGTGGGAGGAAGGAAGAGGTGGACGAAGAGGAGGAGGAGGAGGAGGAGGAGGAGGAGGAGGCGGACGAAGAGGAGGAGAAGGAGGAGCAGCAGGTGGGGACCGCAGTGCTCTATTCAAAACGAGTGCCCAACACAAGAGGGTTGGGACAAAAGGTGTTCGCTACAGTTTGGCCTCCTGGGGAGGACCAACATATGGGAGTTCCCCTGCTGTGATCGATCCCCTTTTAGCTGGTTCCAAGATGGCCCCCGAGGTTCTCAAAAGTGCCCTAACAGGGCTACAAAAGGTTGTGCACAGGAGGCCCCGAGAGGCCCCAAAGAGGCCACCAACATACTTCCAAGAGGCCCCCAAAGGCACCCAAGATGCCCAACGAGGCTGGGGCCAGAAAACCAACCTGACTGATTGCACGACTAAGGTTTTAGCCACAAGCTGGCTTCTTTGGGGGGGACCTCATACTTTTTATCGATCTCCTCCAAACTGGCCCCGAGATGGCCGCCGAGGCTCCCAAAGGGTTCCCAAAGAAGGCCCCAAGAGGTGCCAAGGAAGACCCAATAGGTCCCCAAGAGGCCCTCAAGATGCCCCCAAGAGGCTACCCAGGGACATCCAGGGCGTCCCAATAGGCCCCCCCAGAAACACTCAACACGCCCGAAGAAACCTCGGCGAGAAGACCGAACTCAATGATTCCACCAAAGTGTTGGCCACTTTGGGTATTCCTTGGGGGGACCCTAACGTACTACGGCACCAATGCTGATCGAACTCTTCCAAGGGGGGCCCCGAGGCTCCCAGAAGTACCCCAGGGCGGCCCCGAAAGCTGCTGAGGAGGCCCCAAGAGGCCCGCAAGAGGCCCCAAGAAGCTCCAAATAGACCCCCACGAGAGTCCAAGAGGCCCGAGAGAAGCACCCAGGGGGCAACCAGGACTGCCAAGAGACCCCCAAGTCACCCCAAGAGAACTCTAAGAATCATAGTCTTCTGGCCTTTTTTGCACGCCCTCCTCCTCCTCCTCCTCCTCCTCCTCCTCCTCGTTCTCCTCCTTGTCCTCATCCTGTTCCTCCTCGGGTTCTTCCTCCTCGTCTTCCTCCTCCTCCTCCTCCTCCTCCTCCTCCTCCACCTCCTCCTCCCCCTCCTCCTCCTCCTCCTCCTCCTCCTCCTCCTCCTCCTCCTCCTTTTCCTCCTCCTCGTCCTCCTCCTTTTCCTCCTCCCTCCTCCTCCTCCTCCTCCTCCTCCTCCTCCTCCTCCTCAACAATTATTCACTGCGTGGAGCTCCCCATATGTGCATCTACTCGCATGGACCTGTCCGCCGTGAATGTCTAGGCGCAAGAGCTTTCGAATATTAACGGGCTTCAGTTGTGACGGTCTGGACATCAATCTAACTGCGAATGAATTGGAGTGTGAATGAGCCTCAGTAGTACGAGCGCGTCTCTGTGCATGAGCCTGGGGCCTCCTGGGGCCTCCTGAAACCTACTGGGGCTTCCTGGGGTCTCCAGGAGCCTCTTGGGACCTCCTGGGACCTCCTAGGAAGGTTTCGTGCCCCAGGAGAGGCGCAATCTATAGCAACAGACGTACATAAAACATTGCGGATTAGAGCCACAGGAGAAGGGCAATCTATAGGAACACGCGTAAAACACCAAGGACTCGTGCCCCAGGAGAGGCCCAATACATAGGAACATGAGTAAAACATTTAGAATTGTGTACACAGGAGAAGGACCATCTATAGAAACATACGTAGAACATCAAATAATCGTGCTCCAGGTGAGGCCCAATCGATAGGAGCATACGTAAAACACATGGGATTGGAGCCTCCTGGGACATCCTGTGGCCTCTTGAGTCTTTCTGTGGCCTCCTGATGCCTCCTGGGACCTCATGTGGTCTCCTGGGACCTCCTGGAGCCTGTTGGAGCCTCCTGTGGCATCCTGAGAAGAATCTGCGCCCACGAGCCTGGCCACCAAAACAAGCAAACCGATCGAGAGACATCCTCAAAATCTGGCCCACCTGGGGGGTGAAAATGAGCGCCTCGCTCGAGACATCCTCCAAATCTGCTCCGAAAGCGAAGGATGTTGGGCCCAGAAACAAGCAAACCGCCTGAGACATCCCCACAAAATGGCCGCGAACGAGCCCGTGCAACCACCCCTGGCGGCTCCCCTTAGGGGTGCTGAAACCAGCGCCCCGCCTGAGACATCCTCACAATCTGCTCTCTAAGCGAAGGATGTTGGGCCCAGAAACAAGCAAACCGCCTGAGACATCCCCACAAAATGGCCGCGAACGAGCCCGTGCAACCACCCCTGGCGGCTCCCCTTAGGGGTGCTGAAACCAGCGCCCTGGAAGCCTCTTGGGACATCCTGTGGCCTCTTGAATCTTTCTGTGGCCTCCTGATGCCTCCTGGGACCTCATGTGGTCTCCTGGGGCCTCCTGGAGCCTGTCGGAGCCCCCTGTGGCATCCTGAGAAGAATCTGCGCCCACGAGCCTGGCCACCAAAACAAGCAAACCGATCGAGACATCCTCAAAATCTGGCCCACCTGGGGGGTGAACATGAGCGCCTCGCTCAAATCCTCCAAATCTGCTCCGAAAGCGAAGGATGTTGGGCCCAGAAACAAGCAAACCGCCTGAGACATCCCCACACAATGGCCGCGAACGAGCCCGTGCAACCACCCCTGGCGGCTCCCCTTAGGGGTGCTGAAACCAGCGCCCCGCCTGAGACATCCTCACAATCTGCTCTCCAAGCGAAGGATGTTGGGCCCAGAAACAAGCAAACCGCCTGAGACATCCCCACAAAATGGCCGCGAACAAGCCCGTGCAACCACCCCTGGCGGCTCCCCTTAGGGGTGCTGAAACCAGCGCCCCGCCTGAGACATCCTCACAATCTGCTCTCCAAGCGAAGGATGTTGGGCCCAGAAACAGACAAACCGCCTGAGACATCCCCACAAAATGGCAGCGAACGAGCCCGTGCAACCACCCCTGGCGGCTCCCCTTAGGGGTGCTGAGTATGAGTAAGTCTGTGTATGAGTAAGTCTGTGTATGAGTAAGTCTGGGTATGAGTAGGTCTGTGTATGAGAAAGTCGGTGTATGTGTACGTCTGGGTATGAGTAAGTCTGAGTATGACTAATACTGTGTATAAGTAAGTCTGGGTATGAGTGAGTCTGTGTATGAGTATGTCTGGGTGTGAGTAGTATGAGTAAGTCTGTGTATGAGCAAGTGGGAGCATGAGTAAGCCCGACAGGAGGGGAGGAGAAAAGAGGAGGAGGAAGACGGAGGAGTAGGAGGCGTCCAAGTAATAACAAGAACCCCTATCTTTATGAAGTCCGCTGCCTCCTACAGCCTATACATCTCAAACTCTCTATGGGAGTGGTCATCGGGGTTACGAAAAAGTCAAACGGGCCCATCGCGCACGGGACCCCAAAAAAGTTAGCCAAAACACGCACGCGTGCTGGGCAGTTTGTGAAAACATGTCTGCCAGGATTTCATATCCTGCGTTTGCTTCCCAGGTGAACTTCTGGGACACAGCGCGACATCGTGCTGACTTGCGCTCGGTTCGGGGGCGCTTGGCGGGCGCGCAATAGGCGCGCCCGTGGCCCGTGCGAACCTGCTATGAGAGAAAGCGCGGACCCGCGCCCTGGGCGCGACGCGCCCACCCACGTCTCGCACGAGACTTGCGCTGGCAACCAACGGCCAGGGGACGAACGAATACGGCGTATTCGTTCGTCCAATGAACCGCGCGACGCGCGGTTAGCGCGCCGAAGCGGGCGACGCGGCGACCCCGCCGAGCGCTAGATGTGGTGCGTCATGATCAAAAATCCTCGCCGTCCTGCTCCCTTCTCCTCCTCCTCCTCCTCCTCCTTCCTCCTCCTACCTCCGCCTTTCCCCGTGTCGTCGGCGTCATCGCCGTCGACTGGCCGCCTGCCGCCGCCGACGTTCGGCGGGGGAGGGGGAGGCGGGAGGGGGGGGGAAAGGGGAGGGCGGAGGGAGGGCGGGGAGGAGGGAGGACAGGTGTTTGCGGCCAGGTCGGGCGCTCCCCGCGCCCCCAGCTCGGGCGCTCTCCGCGCCAAGGTCCGCCACTGGCAAGCGCTAGGGGGAGGGGAGGGCGTGGTGGGGAGGAGGAGGGGTTATACCAGAGAGGGGGGAGGAGGAATAAGTGAAAAAGGCAGAGCGAGTAAGAAGAGAGAGAGAGAGAGAGAGAGAGAGAGAGAGAGAGAGAGAGAGAGAGAGAGTGAGAGAGGTATACATAACGAGTACGAGTAAGAGAGGGGGGGAGGGAGAGCAGAGAAAGAGGAGGGGAGCGAGCGTCCAAGGTCAACTGCAGGACCTCGTCCAGGCGCACTCCTCCCTCCACCTGGCCCTCCTTCTCCTGCCTCCCCGCCCTCATCCCCCCGCCCTCATCCCATCCCCCATCGTCACCCTCCTCCCCAATCCTCCCTCCCCCATTCCCCCATCCTCGATCCTCCCTCACCTCTCCTCCCTCCCGCCCTCCCCCTCATCTTCCTCTTCCTCCTCCTCCCGCCTCGCGTTCCGTCCCCGTCCTCTACTTGCTACGTCCCCCCGCCTACACGTTGACCTTGAACACAAGGGCCTGCTCGGCCCTGAGACTCAGGGCCCTCGGGAGCTGGTCCCTCGAAACCGTGGCCTTTGGCCGATGAAGCAGCTTGAGGTGCTTCATTACCCCGTCGCGCAGTGAGACCTTATCCACTGCACTCTTGAACTCATGCAAGAGGAGGCCGCTCACGAACGTGAGCCAGCCTTCCTTCACCACATTGCACACGGAGTCCGTCCAAACGACGTCTCCTGTGACGCCGAACTTCTCACAGACGTCGCCGTAGGCGTCGACGGCCTCTCATCTCCCTCGACCTCCCTCCTCATATTCCCCCCTGCTCCTCGATCTCCCTCCTCATCCTCACGTTCTTATGGTTCGGTATCTTCCTCATTGTTCCACCCCCCCATCCTCACCATCCGCCCTCCTCCTCATCATCCACCTCACCCTCCAACTCTTCCTCATGCCCCCTGTCCTTCCCTTCTAGGGGACTCCTCACCTCGTAGCGTTCCTCCTCGTCCCCCCCCCCCCCCTCCTCGCCCTCCTCCTCCTTCTCGTCCTCCCCCATCCTCCACTCCCGATCCCCTCGTCCTCCTCACCATCCGCCTCCTCAAGTCCCCCGCCCGCGGGCCTTCTCGAGGGCCTCGAGCGGCTTCCTGAGGCCAGCCACGGCCTTGTCTTTCATGATGCTCTTCTCGGCAACCGAGAAGACTACTTTCCATACCCCGAGCTTGCCCTCGGGGACTGCGTCGACCCAGCGGCCGCCGCCAGAGAGCCCGCCGCGCACGTTGGCGACGGGCTCGAGCACGGCCTCCACCTGGTCCTTCGCCTTCTGCGCGGCCGCCTCGCCGAGCACGTCGAGGACCTCGCGGCCCTTGCGGGCGCTCTCCTCGGCGCGCTGGCGGACGCCGACCGCCGCCTCGACGCCCGCGAGGTCCGTCACGTGCTTGACCACCTTGCGCTGGAGCAGCTGGATGGTCGCCACCTGGGTCGGCTGGCCCAGCGCACTCTGCACGTCGAAGTTCATCTCCTCGGTCTTGTGGTCGGCCATCAGCTTGTCGCACGCCCCGTGGAGCGACGAAGCCTCGACTAGGATCTGCATCATGTCAGCGGTCTGGTCCGCGCTAACGTCCACGCCAGTCCCCTGGACAATGTCGACGGTGCAGCTCGCCACGCGATTGATCAACTTGCTCGGGAACTCGTCGACCGAAAGGCGAAGGGCACCACGGACAAATCCTTTGACGAGCTCGAGGGTCGGCTCGGGCAACCCCGCCAACCCAACTGCACCAACAGCCGCCTCGACCGTGCCGAACGTCTCCTCGCTCTGATCATTCGCGAAGGCCTCCAGCGCCACGTGGAGCGTGTTGACGTCGTTGCCCCTCCTCTGGTTGTTCTCCTTGGTCGTCGCCGCGTCGAGCCACTGCGGGAACTTGGTGTTCAGCGGGAACGTCTGCACGGCTTGCTTCAACATCGCTTGCAACAGAAGTGGTGGGAGGTCAGTGCCGTCCGAGCCCAACGTGTCCGTGGCGATCTTGCCGACGCAATTCTCAAGATCGGTGACCAGGGGCGCCGTGAGCACGCGTGGCAATGCAACAACCAGAGGTGGAGCTCTTGCCAACACGTCCGTCGCAGTCTTGATCGCAGCCTCACGGTCGGACGTCCAAGTACCAAGCACGGACTGGGATTGCGCCCGGACGGCGTTGAACTCGGCCCCGTTCTCGGAGATCCTGACCTTGTTCGTCACCAGCGAGTTGATCACGTCGTGGTAGCGCGGCACGTCGGCAAATGCAAGGCTAACCATCTCCAAGATGGGCTTGCTCTTTTCCTCGCGCTGGAGCGAACTCAAGTTGGCTAGATGATCTTCGCCAGAGTCCTCGCTGAAGACGCGGATCGGGTCAAACACGGTCGCCACGGTGTCGACCAGGCAGGTCATCTCGCACATGAAGGCGGCCTGGTCTTCGGTGATCGTGGCACTCTCGGCAACCGAGGTCAGCTCGCGATCGAACTCGAGGCAGATGGCCTGCAGTAAATCTGACACGATGGCCTCGCCATTGGCGATCAGCTTCAAGAAAAAGGTCCGAATTAATAAATCAATGAAGAGCCTACGCTTATCAGCGAAGACAACGTCGATCTGCCAGAGCTTCGGCGACGTCGGGCTCTCATCGGCGACGGCTCCCGCAGACAGCGGCCACGTCATGCGCATCAGGTCGATGGCGTGGTCAACGCTCGATGCCTTCAGAGCTGTCGTGGTGGCTTTCGCCTTCAACACTGCAACGCTGACGCAGGCAGGAATGCGAACCACAGATGCGACAGTAGTCAGAGCAGCGTCCATCTCGGATTGTTGCAGCTGTCCGATGTTGTTCGCGTGCAGCGAGTCGGCTAGGGCGAAGAGCTTCAAATGTTTCTTCAACTTCTTATACTCGGTCTGCATATCGGGATCTGCGTTGTACTTGCTGAGAGCCTGGGTGGCGAAGTTCAGCTGCACTCCGAGCTTGCCCTTCGTCATGGCCACGAACAAGTTGAGCTTGTTGATGTGCCTGTCGGCGTCGTCCAGCTCTTCGACGGGCTGCACGCCCCCGAGGTCGCTGTTCGAGCTGGTGCCGACGGAGTGGGCGCCCAGCTTCTTCGCCGACGGCGGCGCCGTCGCGCCCTTTCCTGCAGCTGGCGCCCTGGACGCCCCAGCAGGCTGCTGCGACGCCTTGCGGTCGGATGGCGGCGAAGGCGCGGGCTGGTGGGATGTCAGGCGTTTGCTCAGCAGCCTCTTGCCTCCGACCGACGGGGTCACCTCGACGTCGCCAAATCCGACATCGCCTTCATCATCTCCCATGTTGGTCTCGTCCTCGCCATCGTCGCCAAACCTGGTCGCGCCGTCGTCCGTGGCTGCATCCTCGGGGTCAATGCGTGATTTCCCGTTTATCTTGGCACTCCAGGTTTTCACGGTGTAGAACTCTCTCTCCAGTTGTTTGTCGAATGGTACTTGCTTGCTGTCAGAAACCTCGCAATCGTGGATCATGTTGTTGACCTTCCAGTTCATGATGTCCTGGGCCTGGTTCTCGTACATGTGGGAGGCGGTGTCCATCATGACGCAGGCGCGCTCAACTCCAGACGCCTGCTCGATCACAACGCTCCTGAACGGAAGATCGGGGTCGTAGCAGAAGAGCCACACCTGCTCGAGGCCAGGCGAACCCCGCTCCTTGGGAATCATCATCGTCGGAAGCCACCTGGTCTGCCGAACCCGAGGTGGCTGTAGCACAACTTTCTTGTACTCCGCAGCGTTCAAGGCCGTGAACTTGCGCTCGATCCTGACGCGATCCACGAACGACGAGGTGACGGTCTCCTGCTGGAAAGTCGTGTCGCCTGTCGAGGCAGCGGTCTTGGCCTCGGTCCAGTTCGCGACGAAAACTGTGTCATTGCTGGCCAAAAGGGCCCACACCTTCGAGATCGGCAGGTAGCTGAAACCACGCTCGTACACTACCGACTCCTCCTTGCACAGCAGCCACTGGCTCTTGTTGCCGTCGTCGTCCACGTCGTCGTAGCTGACCAAGCCGCCCATGGCCTGCGGCGCACGCCAAGCCCCGTTCCCCAAGTGATGGGGGGGGCGGGGAGGGGTCGTGGAAGCACCCCCAGCACGGACACGGACAAGCATGGACGCAAGTCCTTCTCTCTTTTCTCCCCCATTATGTGTCTCCTCCTCCTCCTCCTCCTCCTCCTCCTCCTCCTCCTCCTCCTCCTCCTCCTCATTATCCTCCTCATCATCCTTACCTTCCGCCTTCTTGTGGTTTCTTCTCCCAGGCGTGGCCTTAGAAGCGTGAACCCCGCAGCTGAGGCAGCAGGAAGGGTTCGGCCTCTGCGGTGCACTGGCCCTCGCCCTGGACTTGGCATATCGCCCCTTCTTCCTCGGCGGATCAGCTGCTGGGCTCACCGCGCGGCTGGGCGCGTCCATCTTGCTGGCGGCCATGCGGTTCGGGCAGGCGCACGCCTGCCCGCAGTGCTGGCAAGTGCGCGCGGGGGCGCCGCCTCGAAACTGCCCTCGCAGAAACTCGGCGCCAATGGCTATGCCGCGAGGGGCAAGGCAGGGCAAAGCACGCGTGCAAAGGAAGCGTATGCCAGCCACGCTGATGATGGCCATGTTGGGGGAACGACTGGAGGCACGGGCGGCGACTCAAGGGGTGGCGCCGAACGAAGCACTTCGACGCACGCAATCGCGACGAGTTGCTGACACGCACCACGGGAGGCCCACGACCACGGCCCACGACCACGGGAGGCCCATGGGAGACGCAGGGCGCAGCGCGAATGGTTGGGCACCAGACGGCAACACGGCACTCGACCCGCATAACTTACAAACGACACCGCATTGAGACGCCACCCAGAGAACCCGTCTGGCCCAAGTGCCCCCGCAACAGGAATGGCCAGCCCCACTGCCCAGCGGTGACCAAACCCCAGCGGCCCAACAAGTGACCAGGTCACCCGTTGTTGGGCCGCTGGGGCTGCTCGCCCGCTGCTGGGCCGCTGGGGCTGGCCACATGTTGCCGAGCACCTGCTGCGCTCAAGGAACGAGAGAGATACATAGAGTGAGGGGGGAACTTAACGAGGGGAAATAGCGCACGATTTCACCCCCTGATCGTTCGGATCCAGCACACTACTATAATCACTATAGCAAGATACGCCCGCTGGCCCACCGCGAGGCCGCATTGTCCGAGCACCCCATGGAGCTGACGCTGATCAGGCAGCCAACCCAAGACATCATTACAGACGAATGGCCTGCAACCGAAACTACAATGCATTCTACAAAGCAACTGCGATGAAGAGCCTAGGCAATGCCAAATGCTCGCCCGTGGGCGGACCATCGAGCAACTCCAGTCGTCGCGCGGGTCGCGCGAGCTGGCTATCTTAACTCACTCGGCGGGCCCGCGGGGCCCGACTCAATCCAACGCCGAGGGGCTGAGATCTACTGAACTACTGTCCCCCTGGTAGTCCACGGCCTGGCCCTCGCTGCCACTCGCCGTGGACGCGACGGGGGACGCCTCGACGCCGCCGCGAAACGGGAGGACCAGGATGCTGGGCCCGCTTGGCGTGCACGGCTGAGGCAGCGGAGGATCATGAAGCTGCCCGTTGGAGAGGGCGATGACCTTCGGAGTCTCGTCGACCGTCGTCGTGTACTTCTTGGCCCATGCTTTCTTCAGCTGCAGCTCTGGCTTCACAATGCGGATGTTGTCCGAATGCACCTTCATAGCTTTGGCGGCCCTCCTCATGAACAGCTCCTCCTCGCGGTTGTTGAAGAGAGAGTGCTTGCCCTTCTGGATGGTGAACATGTTCGTGAAGATGAACTTCCCACCGTTGTTGATCATCACCTTCCCGATGGCGTTCGGGAGCGCCTGGAGGACCGACTGGATCATGGCCTGGCTGCCGCCGATCTCGTCGGCGATCTCGCGTGCCAAGAGCGTCATGTACTGCACCTTCGTGTTCGGCTTCGGCTGCGCCCGCTGCGGATCCGCTAGCCGTGGATCTGCTGGCCCGCGGTCAGCGGTGCGTTGCTGGGCGCCGCCTCCGTCGGCCGCGTCGGCCAGCGGCGCGTCGGCCAGCGGCGCGCTGCTGGGCGCCGCCTCCGCGCTGCTCATGTCGACGTCATTGTCGGCGTTGCCCCCGTACAAGAAGCCGATGGCGTCGGGCGCGCCGCACAGCATCTTCCTGTTATACTCGTTCTTGTCCACAGCCGTCATCCTGGATCTTGGCGCCCTCGTGGTCGCCGAGGCCGCTGGCCGCTGGGCCCTGCTCGGCTTGGGGGGGCCCACGAATCCGAAGGCGCAGGTGCTCCGCAGGAAGATGCGATGCACAACCCAACTTGCCTCGACGAGTTGAGCCAAAATGGCTACGGAGAGGAGGGAACGGGGACGCAGGGACAGGGCGGAGCGGATAATGACCCAAGACGGCCCCAGGAAGGCCCACCGAGGGACCCAAGTTGGGCCCAAGAGCGAGACAATCGATGAATAGATTTACGCCAGGGGGCCGCTCGCCCTCCTCCCTCCGAGGCGTGCGTCTCCCCCCTCCGTCCTCCCACCTGCCTCTGAGGCACGCGCCCCCCCCCCCCCCCCCCCCCACCCCCCCCCCCCCCCCTTCCTCAACCGTTCGCCCCCCCCCCCCGCACTCTCATCCGCAACTGCGGGGGGGACGACGCGCGCGCACACACACACACACGCACGCGCACACACACACACACGCACACACACACATATGTGCATATGTATGTATATATATATATATATATACACATACATTGTGCACGCCCAAACTGCCGTCGCCCCAGGCGTTCTCAGGTCGGCGGCCTGAGTACATACATGAGAATGAAGGCGAAGCCCGTAGATATCATTACTTGTCCAGCCGATCGCTGCTGCACAGCGAGCTTCACAACAAACCAGGTGCACAGACTGGAGGCTGACGATCCGCTGACCACGGCGACTGAACGTTTTCCTCTGGCCGTAAGGCCTCTTAGGGCCACGGGGGGAAACACAGCGAACCGAGACGGCGAGAGGCCAGCACGCTGCATTGCACAACCCTCACTGTCGGGGGGGTCCTCTTGGGCCCCTCTTGGAACCCTCTTAGGCCGCTCTTGGGCCCCTCTTGGAACCCTTATAGGCCCCTCTTGGTCCCCTCTTGGGCCGCGCGAGCGGCCTTGAGCCAGGGGGGGTCAACCTAAAACGGGGCGGATGTTAGGGTGACCCTTCCAGCCCTTGAGCCACCCCTAATTCAATAGTTTCCGAATGCTCAACGAGGGCCCCAAGAGGAGCCCAAGAGGGCTACTCGAGTGCCCAGGGGGCCCACCCGAAAAGCTTGAATTCGAGGCGCGGGTGGGTCGCGAGCGGGTCGCGGGTGGGTGGGTCGCAGGTGGGTGGGTCGCGGGGTGGGTCGCGGGCGGATAGCTGGTGGGTCGCGGGCGGGTCGCAGGGTGGGTCGCGGGTGGGTCGCGGGCGGGTCGCGGGTGGGTCGCGGGGCGGGACGACGCCAAACAAAAAGCACACAACAACAACAACGACGACGACGACGACGACAACAACAACAACAACGACAACGACAACGACAACAACAACAACAACAACAACAACACCACCAACACCAACAACAACAACAACAACACCAACACCAACACCAACAACAACACCAACGCCAACAACAACAACACCACCAACACCACCAACACCAACACCAACAACAACAACACCAACACCAACACCAACAGCAACAACACCAACAGCAACAACAACAACAATAACACTTTGCATCGCGACATCCCAGTTTAGCCACGCACCCAGCACCGACGGAGCTGGGGGCGGCGCCCGAGAAGGCGGCCCAGGGCACAAGGCTCACACGTACTCATCGTGAAACAATGGTTGAGAATGGGGCCGCTGGCAGCAGCGACGGTGGAGGCGACGGATTGGCCCGCTAGCCTCCGACCAGTTCACTGAGCCTCGATGTGGTCGTGAGGAAAATCTGCTCGGGCGCCTTTGGGTCCAGTCCGACGCGCGGCAGCAGCGTCGCGCGGGAAGGGTGGTGGCGATTGTGGTGGTGGTTGTGGTGGTGTGATGGTGGCGGGGTGGTGCATGGGGGGGGGGGGAGGGGGGGCGCGGCGGCGCGCGCGCGCGTGTGCGTGTGCGTGTATGTTTGCGGGAGGGGGGGGGGGGGATGGTGGAGGGAGGGGGAGGGGACTTGGTGGTTGGGTCGGTGACGACGGTGGTGGCTGGTGGTGGTGGTGGCGGTGGTGGCGACTGGTGTTTTTTTTGGGGGGGGGGCATGCGCCTGGCCACTCCTGTGGCGTGCGGAACAGAATGTAGGAGGGATGACACGTATGTGGCATGTTTACTGGGGTGTCTATGTGATTACAATATGTAGATGTATGTGTATGCATATGTCTGTGGTGCACATGTATGTCATATATACATCGTTGGATGAGTATATACATATATGCATTCACGTATGGATCATACGGTATAGTTGTGAGTACGTGAAGGGGGGTACTTGCGTAACACATATATCAGAGTGAGGGGGCCGAACGGTCATTCACTGTCCCTGGCCGCGACGCACGAGCACGGGCATCCTGCAGCTGGGGCGCCATCGTGATGGGGCGTAGCACCGTCGCGCCCAAGACTGTCGGGGGGGACCCAACACAATCCCTGGGCGGTCCGCCGCAGGCTGTCAGGGGCTCCGACCAGCCCCATGGGCGTCAGGCCCCAGATTTTCGGTGGCCCCCACCCAGTCCCTGGCCGCCTGGGAGCCCCGTCCAGTCGGGTCGGGGACCCCGCCCTCCCCCACCACGGGACTTCCCCGAGCTCAGGGAGGGTCCCATCCGGTCCTTGGGCGTCCCGTCCCAGACTGTGGGGGTCTCGGGCCGGTCCCTGGGTGTCCTTTCGCAGACTGCAGGGGGGCCGCCCGCGCACGGGGCGTGCGCCAGGTCACCTTTTTCCTAACTTTTTCATAGCTTTTTGGACCTAGTGGAGACTGTTTTTCTGAAAAACGGCTCGGGCCGGGACAGGGGGGGCACTAGTGGCGCCCCCCAAGGGCTCGGGCCGGTCCCCTGGGGGCGCTGTTGGGCCCCCCCAGGGGGCCCGATCGGTCCTCGACGGGCACCCCCCCCCCTCCACCTCAGGGCGGGGGGCCCCCTAGCGGGGAGGGCCTGCAGGCGCGCCCCCAGAGCACCGTTTGGGCGCTCGGGGAAACCAGTAACCGCTCCCAAAGGCGCGCGAGCGGCATTTAAACGGCCCCCCCAGGGGCTCGCTCGGGCGCTAAAAAGATCCGACCAGACACACCCCAGCGGGCTTTCGCAGGCCCCGAGAGGGCCGCCTGGGGCCCACCAGGGGGCCCCAGGACCAGGAGAGCCCCAAGAGAGGCTTGAGCCAGCGCTGGATGATGACAACAATGATGAGGATGATGAGAATGACGATGGCGACGGTGACAGTAGATACGGCGACGAGGCCCCCAGATATATACTAAGACTGTAGGATTACTGGCGTGCTCTGCAGAGTTACCCTGGCATGCAGCATGACAGCCATGAAGGCAACCACATTGATGGTCAGGGTGAGCGTCGTAGAGTGGCAATGAGTATGCATGCTTGTGGGAGGTAGATGACGGCGCGAAGCAGGGCTACATAATAAGGAATGCGATCAATCATGCTACCTCAATCGCAGCACCCCGCAGTTGCTGATAAGAGTGCGGGGGCGAACGATTGAGGAATGGGGGGCGTGTGCCTCAGAAGCAGGTGGGAGGACGGAGGGAGGAGACGCGCGCCTCGGAGGGAGGAGGACGAGCGGCCCCCTGGCGTAAATCTATTCATAGATGTTCTCGCTCTTGGGCCCATCTTGGGTCCCTCGGCAGGCCTTCCTGGGGCCGTCTTGGGCCCTTCAGGAAGCTCCAGAGGGCCCCAAGAGGGGCCCAAGAGGGGCCCAAGAGACCCCAAGAGGGCCCCTAAGAGGGCCTTGAAAGGTCTCCAAGAGGGCCCCCTGACAGTGGCACCCAAGAGGGCCTTCTGGGTGCCACTGTCGGGGGGTCCTCTTGGGCCCCTCTTGGAACCCTTTTGGGCCCCTCTTGGCCCCCTCTTGGGCCGCGCGAGCGGCCTTGAGCCAGGGAGGGTCACCCTAACACGGTGCGGATTTTAGGGTGACCCTTCCAGCCCTTGAGCCACCCCTGGTTCAATATTTTCCGAATGCTCAAAGAGGGCCCCAAGAGGAGCCCAAGAGGGCTACTCGAGGCCCCAGGGGGCCCACCCGAAAATCTTCAATTCGAGGCGCGGGTGGGTCGCGGGTGGGTCGCGGGTGGGTGGGTCGCGGGTGGGTGGGTCGCGGGTGGGTCGAGGGTAGGTCGCGGGGTGGGTCACGGGCGGGTCGCGGGTGGGTCGCGGGTGGGTCGCAGGGTGGGTCGCGGGTGGGTCGCGGGCGGGTCGCGGGGCGGGACGACGCCAAACAACAAACAACAAACAACAACAAAAACAACAACAACAACAACAACAACAACAACAACATCAACAACAACGACAACAACAACAACAGCAACAACAACAACAACACCAACACCAACACCATCAACAACAACAACACCAACAGCAACAGCAACAGCAACAGCAACAACGACAATAACAACAGCAACAGCAACAACAACAACAGCAGCAACAATAACAACAACAGCAACAACAACAAACAACTGCAACAATAACCATCATCGCCAAATCCCACTTTAGCCACGCACCGAGGGACAGTGAATGACCGTTCGGCCCCCTCACTCTGATGAGCGTACAAATTGGGGGCCAATGGGGATGCCTGATGCGGTAACACGGAGCATGCGGAGAGACGGGGTCAAGGGATTTGATGACGGAGTGCAATAAGCAGTGACAGGATGAGAGGGGGAAGGGTGGTACGGATGACGAGTTTGAGAAGAAACGCGGTGGACAAGGATATCACTGGGAGGGAAGGGGGGGCCACGAGGACCATGACTGCGGGAAAGGAACGGAACATGCTGGGAGACAGAATGGCGACCAGGGAAACGACGAATAGCGAGGATGTGGTAAAGAAGGGGCCCAACAACTCACCCTCCCCTCCTATCTCGCCGCCCCTCCTCCATCATGATCTCCTCCTCCCTCCCCTCCTCCTCTTCCTAATCCTCCTCCTCCTCCCTCCCCTCGTCCTCCTCCTAATATTCCTCCTCCTCCTCCTCCCCCTCCTCCTCCTACATCCTCCCTGGTACTGCTACCTCCTCGCCATCACCATTGGCCCAATGTGGGTTCGATGTTGTTTCCCATTATGGATGGGGATATAAACTTCAGTCCCAGGCTCAAGCCAATCCGTCTGGCTCGGAGTCCTCGCCATCCCTCTGGGGGCGCTCGTATGCTGTGATATCGGCGCCGCCTGGCATGACTCTGCGCGCATGCCTCGCTGCGCGGCGGGCTGCATGCGGGAGGGCTACAAGCATGTGAAGCGGGGCTTTGTGGGGAATGTTGCGGGCCAGCGCTTCTGGGCCCCAATCCAACCACGCCCAGATCGCGCCCATGGGGCGGCCCTGCGCGGCATTCCCATCCCGAGCCCTGCTGGTGCGGGTGAGCCTGCACGGCTTCCCTCCGATCCTAGGGCACACGTTGCAACGATGCCTCGAAACGTTCGTACCGTGCATAGTACTTCACTGTGCCGTGCGGGTGAATGAAAAACGCATCTGCGTGCCCGCGATCTGCAAGGCCAACTGCGGGCCCTGGCGGAGGCGGGGGTGGAGGGGGCGGCCCTTCTGGCGACCCCCCCCCCAGGCGGCGGCGCATCAGGAGGCGGGTCATTGGAGCCAGACCCCTGGCTTCCCCCAGCACCGCCACCGCCATCACCCCCATGAGGTTCCGTGAGGGCCAACACCGTCTCCGCCGTCGTCGCTGACCACGTGCACGTCGCCCTCGTCGCCAGCCAGGGGCTCAGAATCACCGCCATCCGATAGAGAAAGAAAATCCCACCAGAAATCATCATCGAGAGATGCTGGTCCATCCTCGTGAACAAACGCGTCGACCAACGCGCGATGCTGGCAGTGCCCCCCTCGGCTGCGGCGGCAAGTTCGAATGCCTCGGGGATGCGGGGCCACTTCGAGCTTGCGCGCAGACAGCGGGCATATGCCAGAACACGTTGGTCGACGCATTCGGCGCCTCGGATGTCCTCGCTGTCCGCTTCAGCGGACGCCTCGTCGCTGCCCACGTCGTGCTCGAAATGGTCGCCCTCCTCGTCGCTCGCGCCGTCCCCGAACTCGTGGTCGTCGCCCTTGTCGTCCAGGTGCCCTGCATCATCTGCATCTCCATCGCCAAGCCCGTCCGTGTCGCCATGCATCCCACTAATGGGCTTCGTTGGGTCCCAGAACGGTAACGGGACAGGCTCGGTAACCAACCTCTTAACCAGTACGTCTCCTGGGCGAAAGTTGTCAACGATGCGCCCGCCCTCGCAAAGGACGTAGAACTCACACGCCCACGAAACATCCCGTGATAACGTGGCGAACGCGTCCCAGTCAACCAGCTTGGAGTCGGTAGCCTTGGCAGAACAACTAGTCGCATATCCCAATCTCGCCGCGGACCCACTACCCCCCACTGGGCGCATCAACAAAACATGATGCGATGAGTCGCCATTTTGAAACGACATTCCCGACTCGCACCAGACACATAAACAATACGACCTCTCGGGTGGGGGCTCGGGGATTTGCGGGCGTGGTGGGATTTGCGACCAGCGCGCTGCAACCTTGAGCAACACCTCCTCTACGCCAGAGCGCTCCTCCGCAGAGCAGAAGTCGAGGACGCGGTAGGTGCCCCTGAAGGGGTTCAGGCTGTGGGCGCTGATGTGCCACCACACGTCCAGGACAGGCTGCGATTGCTCGCCGCACGCAGCGCGCCAAGGCGACTCCTCGAGCGGCGACTCGCCGACCAAGTGCAAGAACAGCTTTCGGCTGGCAAGAAGGTCTGCTCCCTCAGTGTTCTTCCTCGTTGGTAATTTAAGTAAGGCGTGGAAGCGAGCACGTAACTTGAGCAATCGCGTGCCTGCTGGGCCACACAAGCACCTGCCAACGGTATAGCACGGGGGCTTGATGGGCGCCTTCGGGGCCTTGCCGATGGGGCGGCACTCCTGATGCATGATCGGCTTGTGCAGCGATGTCCAAAACTCTTCCAAATACTTGTTCAGGTTCGAGGTGCTGGTAGAGTTCGACACCACTGCCGCGCTCGCGGCGGAGAGCTCGCACGGGTGCTTGACGGTGTAGACGTGTTGACGGCAGTTCGGAACCGCATCGATGGACTCCTTGCAGATCTCAAGGCCAGGCACGGTCTCGTAGAGCGTCTTCTCGGCGTCGATTTTCTGAATGCGTTGCCATTCGGTCAGGCACTTGAACGAGTCCTCATCGCACTTCTTCAGTGCCCTCAATTCAGACCGCAAAGTTGCACGAGCAGACTTGGAAATCTCTTTGAGGTCGAACTCCTCGGCGTATGACCGTCCAACCACAGCGCTGGCGATGGCGCTGTCACACAAGACTGCGGTGTCAACCACGGGGGCCTCGGACTGAATGGCGACGGCCCTCGACGCAAGGCCTTCCAGACGTTGCCTGTGCAGCGCGCGTTGGACGTCCTTGGCCCTGAGACCAAACGAGCTGCCAACTGCTGTACCATTAGCGCCATCCCGCCACTGCTCAGTAGCATGTTTGCCTACCACTCGAAGGTCGGCCAGTTCGGCTTCTGGTAGTTCACGGTACCTCCTCCCCAATTCTCGCAGGTCTGGACGCCCAGTCGAGTTGGCGCTCTCGCGCCGAACGAAAGCCCTCCAGGCTCCGCCGCCACCGCGCTTGCTCGACTGGCCACTGCCGTCATCATCTGGGTCGCAAGGGCCGCCAGGTTGATGTGATGCGGCTCGCAGGTCGACTCCCACTCCTTCCCGAAACGCCTTGCCCTGTCCAGCATGTGTTCTGCACTGAGCTCCGCGTGGCCCTCAGCGTGCGTCTGGTTGCCCTTGGCGAAGAGCCGCCGTCGCACTGCAGAGTGGGTTGCCTCCACAGGTGCGATGTTCACCCCTGCTAAGTACGCATGGAGACGCAACTCTGCCCGAGCCACATCGCCGTCAACGAAATCGGGGTCCTCGCGGTATCTCTCCAGGAATGCCCAGGACCAATCGTCGTACATGCAGGGGGGGAAACAAGTGATGTCTGAGGATTGGGCGCCGCCTAAGAGACGAAACATCTTCATCGGGAACGTGCTGTGGTGCAAGTCAAGGGTCTCCTGGATGAGGCAGTCTGCTGCTGAAAGGAGCCTGAACGCAAAGCCTCGGAGACTGAGCGTCTGTCTCTCGGGCGCGATCAAGTCGACCCAAAGAGCAGGGTGGTCCATGAGAAGCTTGACCCGAAGGTGGAAGGACGCCTCGAACTGTCCCATGGCGCTCTCGACGATTGGATACGCGCGCCCCTCTCCAGGTACACCCTCATTGGTACAACTCTGGGCAGCTGCAGCTTCCTGGCGATCTGCGTACGGAACTCCGCAATGTTCGAGGTGTTGCTTCAAGAGGTTTCGGAGCGGCTCCATAGTCTGACGGATCACCAGGGCACATCCCAAAGGGTCGCTTTGCAAGAATGTCGTAGCCAAGCGGCGATGCAGCGCGTGCTCTTCTCGATGCGCATTTGCCCGAGCTTGTTTGGAACTATCGTGCTTGTCGGCGTCGGGCTTGGGCACATTGGCGTCGCCCGAGCTGTCATGCATGGGGGCGTCCATCACCGCGGCCAGGTGGAGGAGAGAAGCAGCTGTGTCATGCGGCACCGTCGGCGCGTTTGCGCCATCAAACTGCGAGGCAGCAAGGTCGCGCGCCTCTCGGCACCAGCGTTCCCACGCGGCCGATGCCAAGCCGTGGCACCCCTCCAGCAAGCAGAACTCGTCCCACGCTGAGTCGCTCCTGGTCCACTTGCTTCGATTGTATACTGTGAAGCGTGCCCCCACGAGGCATCTCGTCAACGACTCCGAGATGACCTCCTTCACGTAGTCCTCGTCGTACGTGGCGTTCTCTGGTAAGTACACCTCCACGCAGTCCCTCTTGCGCCAGTCACCGTTGGGGAGGTAAGCAAGCGAAAGCCTGCGGATAAGGACGCGGCTTCCACGAGAGCAACACAAGCGGAGAAGGTGACGACGATGTCGCACTGCCTCTTCGGGCGGGCGCCCTCGCCTGAGAAGACACGGCGGCTGCAACACCTGTGCTGGTCCGTCCCCCCCCCCCCCAGAGGGTACGTTTGCATTCAAGTATACTATGTGCGGCATGCGTGGGCATTGGTATGGACACGATCACCCTCACCAAAAACAAAACATCAAGAACAGCTCAAACAATGAGGCTGGGACCCAAACCTACAGCTGAAAACAAAGCCTGCTGGGCGGGAAGGGGGGCCAGAATCGATGGCTCGGTCGGGGCCACGCGACGGTCAACGGGGAGCCTGCACAAGCTTTACAGGCACCGATCGCCGAAACTGCATGCGAGCCTTCACGACCTTCTTGACGCACATGGCGAACCTCGTGAACCCCGTGCCCTCGTTGATGGAAAGAGCCAAATGTATTTGCCCCGAGATGAGGGCATCGCACAGCTTGAAAGTTTTTTTGTGGGCCAAGGCAACCAAGTGCACCTCGCAGAAGATGTGCAAACGCTGCCAGCCACCAGCAACCTCGTTCAGGTCCTTGAGGTACGCCCTCTCTGCCTTCTCGTTGGAAGCGGCCTTGTCAAGGCATGTCAACCTCGTCTTGCTCTTGAACTTTTCGCAGAATTGTGTGATGCTGCTCCGTTGGCACGTGGCCTCGCGCAGGACTTCCCCAGTGGTCCTGTCAAGAAGTTGAAGCCAAGTGCTAGAGCGACCCCAGCAAGCAGCGAGCTGACCATCTCGTCTGCGGAAAAGTACTCCCCACGAATCTCTTGATTGCAATATTTTGGCCGTCGTCTTCTCTCTTCCAGACATCACTGGCATCCCTGGCATGGTCAGGGCCAGGGAAGTCGATGCCTCCGCAGGGTTGTGGGTGTGCTGGATGTTGTGATCATTCTGCCGCTGGAGGCCAAGCTTGAGCGGCGTCTCGTCGTTCATGCTGGCGTCGATGTACACCAGTAGGTCGCAATCGTGCAAAGTTGTAGCCAACGTCGACTCCACGGCGAATCGAACACCCCTGTCGACGTGCACGACCATGCTCGCAGTGCGGTACAACGTGGACAAGATCTTCTTACGGTCTACCCCGAGGTTCGCAGCCAAAGAAACCTTGGAAGATACCCTGAAATCGACGTTGGCTCGGGAGCCGCTCTGCGCCAAGTAATGTCTCGCGACTTTGGTAGTTGTC
>CAUYUJ010012947.1:0-10000 GCA_963575745.1 Prorocentrum cordatum | reverse complement strand
TTCCAAGCAGCCGCCGAGCTCACGTCCTGCTGCTGAAGGGTCTCTCCTCCAACGCAAGCATGACTGCATCGCAGCTTTCAGAAAAAAAAACAAAAAGAATTTCAAAAAAAAAAAAAATAAAAAAGGCAAAAAAAAAGAGAAAACACAAAATAATAAAAAAAAAAAAATCAAAAAACAAAAAAAACAACAAAACAAAAAAAAAAATAAAAAAAAAAAAAGAAAAAATCAAAAAAAAAAAAACAAAAAAAAAAAAAAAAAAAAAAAAAAAAGAAAAAAAAAAAAAAGAAAACTTTCAAAAAAAGAAACAAAAAAATAAAAAAGAACAAAAAAATCAAAAAACAAAAAAAAAAAAAAAATTAAAAAAAAAAAAAAAAACAACGTGTCTGACCGCCCCACGGCCGCATACAGCGGGCTTGCCGAGCTGAACGCGGATGAGCTCCAGGCCACGTACGACATGCACAAGGCCAACACGAAGAAGCTCGGCAGTGCCTTGATCCGCATGTGCGCCGCCAACCAGATCAGCTACACGCTGGATCACCACCAGCGCAGCAAGCCTAAGCGCAGTGGCGGTGACACATCACACCCACCAGCTGGGTCCGCACGTCTTCAGGCTGCGGACACCCAATTCATTGCCTTGGACCCGGCCTTTTGGAAGGTCCCAGTCCTCGCTGAACCCACATCACTTGACGACGGCAAGACGTACAAGCCCAGTATCAGCCTCCACGACTACGAGAGCGGTGAACGGCTGCTGCAACACCACCTTGAGCAGGGTAAGCGTACCACGGGTCAGCTTGCGATTGCTGTCATGGGCCCAAAAAACGATAACTACGTCGGTACCGAGCTCGCCGTCCCCGTGCTGAAGCGCCACCCCAAGGCGCCCAAAGTGGTCCACACGCACGTCCCCGTGACCGTGTACCAGCTGGGCACCAAGGAGGTCGCCTGCACGGAAAAAGTAGCCGTCGCCACCATCGACCCTGCCGACCACGTATGCTGGATTCGGGCGACCATACATGAACCCGAGGCCATCGCCGCAGTCCCCTCCATGCATCAGGCCTTCGAGGACCAGTTCTCGGGAGGTGCCCCCGTGAACGGTGGTCCACGCGCCAAGGGTCCTTTCCGAGGGGACTCCGCTCCACAGGACAAGGCGCGCCAAAACCAAAAGCACAGGGAGTCAAAGAAAGACGCTCGCCGCCAGGAGCTCGATAGTCAGCTCCAGGACACCTTCAAGGCCCTCTTCCACGGCAACTTTAAAGCCGTCACCATCCTCGAACCCTGCAAAAGCCTAGGCAGGTTTGGATCGGGCGTCGGAAAGAGGTCCCTGGCTGCCACCTTCGGCGTCAGTCTTCAAGCGGTCGACAAGGTCTTGGCGGGTTCATGGCAACTCGGCGCCACCTACGACCTCAGCAACGTAGGTGCAGACGAGCCCACTGCAGACAAGTACCAGACCGTGTGGTTCCCTGAGGACCAGCCCATCACGAAGGCAGATGCGTTCCAGAAGTCGGTGGATTTCAAGGCCCTGGGAGTCGTCAGGCACGGCAAGTCAGGCTTATTGGGTATCCGTGTTTCACGAGGGTCAGACGCCGCCAAGGCTGCTGCCGTCAGCACCCGCGGCTGCGAAGCCACCCTCGCCAAGACGCGCTACCGCATCACTGGCATTGCGGCACGCCACGCCACGCTGACCCAGCTCGCCAAGACTCTCACGGGCCCGTCCGTTAAATGGGACTGTGAGGTCTACCACACCGCCTGGGGCCCAGCCACTTCGGCTCAGTTTGCCTTAGTGCGCGCCCATCGTCCCCCACTCACATATACGGTACAGGTCGCAGGGTGCCCCATCCCGTGGAGCATCACCGAGGTCCCGCTGGCTGAGGTGGTGCCGAAGAGGGACAACGTTACCATCGTCACGCCTACCACTATCACAGAGCCTGTGACGCCGCCAGCCCGTGGTGGCGGCTTCAGCCACGCCACTGGCACACTCCTCACCAAAGCGGCCCAGAGCCCTTACCTCCACGACCTCATGACTGCCACGCCCAAAGGCAAGGGCGTCGCACCGCTCCTGATCCCCAAAGAGGAGCCTTTAGCCAAGCGCTACCGATCCTCCAGTGGGAAACGCGACGCCACACCGCACGCAAGATCACACGGCGCCCCAGGCCGCAGCTCCTCTGCACCCCCGCACGGCACGGACGGAGCTGCCGAGCAGACGGCCGTCCAAGGATCAGGTGGTCATGGCCCGCAGCTTGGCACGGTGGCGGCTGAAGGTGGGGGCCACACCGAAGGGGACGCTGCCACAGCCGCCGAAGTACCAGGCGACGCTGACGA
Source organism: Prorocentrum cordatum (assembly GCA_963575745.1). Lineage (NCBI taxonomy): Eukaryota > Dinophyceae > Prorocentrales > Prorocentraceae > Prorocentrum > Prorocentrum cordatum. The sequence goes on along the minus strand of CAUYUJ010012947.1, from coordinate 7,684 downwards.
CGTCGAGATCCTCTCATCAGGTGATGAATACAGCGTGGCTTCCACGAACTCAACACCTTCGGCGAACGCTTCGCATCGGCCCCTAAACTGCCAGATGCCGCCACGACCCGCATCCAACACATGGAACAACAGCACGAGCTGCTTGCCAACACGGTGGGTAACATGCAGGTTCAGCTTGCGGGCGTTCTCTCCTCCCAGGCCACACTCACGGAGCACGTCACAGGTTTGGAACGGGGGCTTGTCATCGTCGTCACCCAGCAACAGACGGCAACCGCCGAAGCCGCTGCACTGCGTGGCGACATCCAGGCCCTCCTCGGGCACCTCACGGGGGGCACCATCCACCTGCCACAGGTGGCCACTCTCGAAACTAAGAAGGAGGAAGCTGCATCAGTTGCCGATCCCGTGGTTGTCAGCGGGTGGATCGACCAGCCAGGCCAGGTCACCCCAGGGACGGGGCCCCCAGGGGCTGACAAAGGCAAAGACAAGGGTCGGGTCACCCAGGAACCCTATTGAAGGTGCCTCAGAGAGCCTGCCTCAGCCCTCCGAGGAAGCGCCTTCAGAGGCATCTCTTCTCTCTTCGCGTCGTATCTCTTTCTTGTCATATCATGTCAGTTTCGGCAGCAGCACGCGCAAGCTATCTGGTGTAGGGACACCCGTCATCTTGCAGGGGGCGTGATTGTTGCTATGTACATGAGCATGCAGGGGTATCTGAGGATGCGTGCTGACATGCAGCTTTTGGCTCATCGCTCGCGCCGCCCGCCAGGCCTCGCCATCATGTGGCGCCTTGCCTGCAGCCTGGCCCTCCCCTCGCTCGCTGGAGCACACCCGTCTTCAGGCGGTGAGCCCCAGCATGGAGGTGAGGTTTTCCTGCGACATGCTGAACGTGGGACTCTTTTCTACCTTTACGATGACAGCATCTACAAGTACGATCACTGCACCATTTTGGACCCGATCGTGAACAGCACCGCAGCCGCGGGTCCGTGCGGCAACGGACCGCTGGGCGCCATCGTGAGCGCATGCACGCCCTTGTCTACTACGACACATGCATCGAAATCCACCCCCAGCGTGGCCTCGACCGTGGTGCAGCAGATCCTTGACGGGGACGTTGATACAGGCCAGGCACGCAGTGGCGGCTTCAGCCCCGCTGTCGTGCCCCGCTATAGCCCCACGGGACTCACCACCCCCCTGTGCGCTAGGGGCGAACCCGAGGAGGACCCCGCTTTCTGGCACCTGATGATGATCCGCGCCCGGCTCATACCGTGCGCTGCGGCGTGGGCACCAGGTGAGGACCACCAGGACGTGTTCTGGGCATGGCTCGAGGACTGCGTCCCGAACATCCTGGCGACGCTTCATCTGCCACAGTACGATCACCTCTTCCAGGAGGACTCTGAGGACACAACCGACGCCCTGCGCCAGCTCACCGCGTTCGACATGTGCGAGGACATCTGGTATAGAGCGGGCCCCGACAGACAGCGCACAAACCGCAACCTCACTCTTATCCAAGGCAGCCGTGAGCATTCCACCCGCTACTTTGGCCTCCTTCTGGAATACCAGGGTGCTCGTGCCCAGCTTGTCGGCCCTGAAGCTTTCGCGGCACCTTTGCCGCCATACCTCTCACGGGCCCACGCCTTACTACCAAGAGGCCTTCCCCCACCCGACCAAGACGCCCTGGCGTACCTCGCTGATGCGATCCTGCACCACCCGACAGACATGCAGCCGCTTGTCGAGGCGGAGCTCGCCGCGGCACCGATGGAACCGCTAAACCCACCACCGCCAGCTGGCCTCGCCCAGCACGCCACGGGTGATCAGGCCGCAGACGACCCCGTATCATGGCTGCTCCAGCACATCGCGGCCAGCGACATCAGCGACACACCCCAGGACTCGTTCCACGCGTCGGACGATATCAGCAACATATCCCTGGGCTCGGTCCACGTGGACGATAGCCAGGACGACATGGAAACCCAGGATCGCGACGGCACGACACCACCAGGCGACACGGCCCAGCGTGACCGTGACAGTGAACCCCACTTAGGGCACACCTCGTCGCACAGCAGTCGCCCAACAACTCGGCCCAGGCCGACCCCTGCGCACAGCTCAACGACGCTGAAGGCGCCACTGCCGCCGACGCGACAAGCCATGCCACTGCATCGCCAGCTCATGCCAGCCCGCGCAGTGGCGGATTCAGCCCCGCTGCAGCACTGGCTGGACCTGGACATCCCCAGACCGCAGGTGGCAGCACCACGCCCCGCACCTCTGTATACCGTGTTAACGTGACTGACTCCAACCCCAGTGCCATTGACCACTGGCAGGCCGACATCGACAACGACCCCATCGATGATGAGTACCCAGATGCCAGCGGTTCCCACGAGCCCCAGCACAGCGCAGCGGCATCACGACACTGTGGCTGCCTCATCTGCCTCTTTGTGGCCACGTACGCCATCGTGATAGCAATGCCGTACAAGGACCAGATCGATGGGTACTTGCCGACACCGAGCCGAGACCCTAGCTACCGACAACGACGACGACGTGAAGCGGCGGCACCAGGCCCATCTGTGCCCACCACATCCCGACGCACAACGACATACAACGTCACGTCCGCATTGTGGGCCACTCTCAAATGGACCAGCGTCAAACTCAAAGATAGCGTCTCGGGCGGGGCCAGCGCAGTCGGGGTCGGCCTCGGGGGTGTCCTGAAATGGGCCAGCGGCAAACTCGGGGCTATTGCCGCGGGTGGAGTCGTGTGCGGTCTTCTACTCGTCGGCGCCAAACTTCTTGCTCAAGGAGCCGTCGGACACGTAGGAGCCCGCATCTGTGCGCGGGCCCAGGACTCATCCACAGCCCAGTGGTGCCTCCGCTGTTGCCAACCGAGCAGGAGGCCGCGCGATGAGGCCACATACACAATGCCGTGCACGCTTGCCGACGAACACGACGACCAGCACGTGCACTCACTCCGACATCCGCTGCTGCAGGAACACTACGCCGCAGCAGATGCCGCCGCAGTCGCCGATGTCACCACCGCCACCACCGCCGCCATCGTCGAAGTCACTGCCGCCGTATCGCGAGCCTCGTCTGTCACACCAAGATCGACCAGCCCGCCCCCGCGAGACGGCTCCAAAAGCGGCGCGGCATACGGTAACCTACCGACTAACGAGGATGCCACAGCACACGGCAGCGACACCGAGGCAAGGGAAACACGTGAGTGCACCCACGATAGCCCGTGGTCCATCTTCCGACATGCTGATGCTCGTGGTTCCTCTCCCGACGCGGACACCCAACCACCACGACAGCGAGCGCGCTATGCATCACCCGCCAGGCCCCAGGCGCCTTCAGGCCCTGGTATGCCTTACACAGCCCTCAAGCCACCGACACGCAACTTACGCAACACTATCCAGCGCGACCCAACGGTCCCCGTGCCGCCGACGAGCATCCTCAACGCCCTGTACCAAAACGGCTTTGCGCTTGGTAACAGTGGCGTGTCTACAGAGGACATCAAAGACGCTCTGCGACTCCACGACCATCCTCGATTTACCCATGATCCAACACTCCAAGCGCTGGGGCCGTGGACGGACATCATGCAGAGGCCCCCGAACCGCCTCACTTGGGTGCTGGAAGACTCGGGCGGGAACTCAGGCGAGACAATCTTCCCCTACCTCACGTGGGACCTCCGCCAACCCACCACCAACGCGCCCACTGTCTTCTGGCATGGGACCCGCGGCGACCTTGCGGCCCGTCTTGCTGCAAGCGGAGGGCACCTCTTGCCAGGTCCCCGCCGTGAAGCGAAGGGTCGAACTGGCACCAACGTTGGCCGCACGTACGTGAGCGTGCACCCTTCGCTGGCCGCGTGGTACGCAATGCCGCCCCACCCGCCCTACAGTCTCGAAGACGACACCCTCGCGTGGGGACCCATCGCACTCTGATGTGCGAGGCCACCCAACCACCGCGCGGGGAAAACAGGCACAACTTCGTGAAAGGGGAGGCCCACGGAGCGCGTCTCATTTACCCTCGGGTCCTGAGCCTCCTCATCCGCATGGACTGGTGCGCCCCCACAGAAGCTGCTTCCAGGTGCCGTGCCCTACCACACGCCTAAGGCATGGGCGACTGTGCGCACGCCCTTCACATCGCTGGCTACGATCATCCAGATCTCCGTGAGGCGGCTGAAGCTCACGACCAGGAAGCTAGCACCAGGCGCAGACCAGTCATCGCGGCAGCGTGGCCACCGCCGCAGGCACCATACTCGCCAGAGGCAGCGCGAGTATGGGCCAAACAGCACTACGACACTGAAGCAGCCACCAGGGACGACCCTAACCAGCCCCGCCCACGCGTCTCGCTTCGCAAGCTCCAGCTGGACCCGAAACCACTCATCGACCTGGCGTACACTGGCTTGCAAGCCGTCCCCGTGCGGGGGCATCCTGACGCACGCGAGTCGCGCCCCAGCGGCTCCAGCTTTGGGGCCGCGTCTGGCCCACCGCGCACTCACAAGTCAGGCACAGCCCTGGCGCACAGTCCAGACCGCTCATCGACGACATCAGGAGCCGACGAACGCCGTACGCCTTCCCTCATCAGCGCGGCCGCCGCCCTCGCCCGAGGCCACGCCCGCCCACGGCGATCCGCCTCTCGTTCGTCACGACAGAGTGGCGGAAACTCCACCTCAGACAACAGTGGCATCGAGACGTGGGAGCACATTGAGACGGAAGAGGAGCCGACTGCCGACCACGTCCTCGCCTACCACGTCCGTGATGTGCGGGCCCGTGTCAATGCCCCTGGCATCGAGGTCTGGCTTGACCCTGGTGATCACCACGACGGCGCCTACTTACCGTGGGGGACGACAGACATGGGCCATCGCGTCATTAACCCTGCGGTGGCGGGGCGGGACGGCTGGGTCATCCTCCACCACGACCACGGCGACACCACTACTAAGCTCTGGGCACCGACCCAAGTCCACGTCAAAGCGGACGACACCTGGCGCACGGTCATGGTACCAGCGGACATGGGGCCCCAGTGGATCGAGCGCCATGCCGAGGACGCTCGCCTCCCCGCCGAGGTTGTCCGCACTACAGGCCAATCCTGGTGTGCTGACGTCTGGCCCTTGTGGGATCGCCCTCGACCCCACCCAGACGACCCAGGCACAAACGAGCATGCGCTCCCGCCTCTGCCAGGGCGCTGGTCTTGCCTACAGTGTCGATTCCAATGCTGTCAGTACTGTGCGGCTCGCCGCAACACGCAGCTCGGCACCTCGGGCCAACCAACGTGCCCAGACTGTGCCCGCAGCGGACTGCGTACACTTATGGACTGGTCCACGGACTACTCCTGCAACAGTTGGACGTGTGCATACAGCACCGACAACAGGGACTCCGACACATGCTGCCTGTCCAGCAGGTGCCCCCATCCCCCCAGTCCACCCAGCCTGCTCGACGTCCGTGCCACAGGGATGCCGCCGCACATCCTTGCCCGCCAATACGGCAACGCGCCAGCCCACCACGACCTCAAGGAACCCCCCCGAGCGCCTTCAGGCCCCGGGGGGGAACCTCCACAACCAGGCCAAGCAGGTTACCAGGGTCAATGGTACTTCCCACCGAAGCCGCGGCGCGTCCCCAGGCAGGGACTGCCTGACGGCACAAGGCGGCCACCTGGATTCACAGGAACGGGGATGCCCGAAGAACCTTTCCCCGACCAAACTCTTTGGAGGGAAGGCTACGTGCTCTTCAGTCCCCACCAGGCCCTCAAGGAGGAATTCACCTTCAACAAGACGGTCCGCCGACCCTACTCCCTAGCCATCACCAACATGTACAGGGACCGTGTCACGGTCAGGACCGTCTGCGAGTCGATCGCCGAGCGCATCAACACTACCCGCACCCGCTGGCGAGATGTGGTACTGTACTGGGACGCCGAGGGTGGTCCTGGGCCTCAAGCTCTCGACTACGACATGCGACTCTGCGACGCCATGGTGAGCCGTGCCACGACCGAAGCCGAGCTAAACCACGACCGCAGCAACCGTGGTAGTTTCTGCCTCTATGGACCAGCGCACCAGCGAGCTGTCAACATAACGGCGATCTCCGAGCCGCAGAACATCGACTACATGGAGCATGTGCGGCGATACTCACCCGTAGGGGAGACCTACCCAGACCACGCCTTCGAGCACGTCTATCGGGGCTGGCAGCGGCCCGACGCGCCCACCATCCTCCCCGACACCCGCCCCCTCTCGAGAGCCGACCAGCAGCGATATCAACAGCGCCAGCAGCGCATTCAGCAGCGCGACCAACGCGACGCAGGACAGCCGAGCACGCCACGCTACCGCTCTCCCGCGCGAGTCCCGACAAGCGGCAGCACGGCCTACGGCGGGGTTGCCGCCTATTACCGTGGCCCCATAGGCGCCAGGCCCGCGGCGGCTGGAGCAGCCGCCTCCAGCTACGGCCACGCCCCCCACGCCAGGGTACACCCAGCGGTCATCGGCTACCCGCGTGCACTCGCGCAGGCCCCCCCACGGGCCACCTCGCCCGTGCCAGGGTCCACGCGCGCCTGGGGCCATTACTCAGGCCGACATGATGGCACCTCCAGCAACCATCCCGCAGTGATAACCCCTGCGGCTTCAGCCCAGGGGGCTGCAACAAACCGTGGCAGGACAGGGCGCCCTGAAGGATGGCGTGATGCGAACGTGCGTGCTTGGCAACCGCGCCAGCACACGCCCCCGCCAAACGTGGCTGCAGCGCTGCGCCCTGCCCAGGCAAAACCTGCCCCACCTGAGCGGGAGAGGCAGCCGCTTGTCCCGCACGTCCTCACGTACACCCAGGCGCATCACAGCGCCTCCCCGCGGCACAGCGAGGGAAGCGCCCACCACGTCAGCCCCCGCCCCGACGCTGTCGACCCTGACCAGGCCACAGCCACGGCGGAGGGCGGCACAAGCGCCTCCCGCCAGCCCAGCCCATCACCCTGCGCGGCGCCAATCCGATCCCCGAGCAGGGCGGATTCCGAGCGCGCAAATGCCCAGGCGACCTCGCCACGCGACCGCCACACGGGCGGGCGCGTCCCGCGCAGCAGGTCCTGCAGCCGCCACAGCTCACGCAAGGCCCCAGGGAGCTCCACGAGCTCGCCGCCTCGCGAGACTCAGGCTGATGGCCGAGCCCCCGAAGTGGAGCCACGCTTCGGTGCCAGCGTCATCGAACCTGGCCAGGTCGACCTCGAGCCGACGCCGTCCACGGACCACGAGCCGCCGCTGCCCACCCGCGTGGTCGCCCCCATCGACGAGGCGCCGACCTTCGACCCGTTCAAGAACAAGTACCGTGTCAAGGACCTTGCGGCGGGTTTCGGCGGTGGCTCACCGCACTCACCTCAGAGTCGGGGCGGTGCCCCCGCCACCTCAGCCGCTGCCGCGGCAGCGGCGGCCCCGCGGGGAATCAGCCCTGTCCGCAACGTGGGCCTCGCGGCAGCGGGCATGACGAGGCCCAGCGCCAGGCCTCCGACCGTGCTGCTGGAGCTGTTCCACCAGATGCTGCTCATCAAGATACTGACGGGGCGGGCGCGCCACCGCAGGACGGACCAGCGGTGTCGCGCGCGCAGTATATGCGCGTGCGTTGTGCCGCTGCCGCGCCTAGCCGCCGCCGCCGGTTCGCTTTTGCTTTTGTGTTCGGCAGGACGGATCGAGGAGTCGCCTCCCTCTCCCTCTGCTGCCGTCTCACCTCTCCTCCCC
>CAUYUJ010012946.1:0-12269 GCA_963575745.1 Prorocentrum cordatum | reverse complement strand
ATGTTTACGGTCTTCGAGGGGCGTTCTGATGACCTCCTGGGTTTCTTGTGAGGGTTTCCTCAGGCCACCCTGCTTCCAACCGCGGTCTCCCTGAACGATTGGGTCACGATTTGGAATGCTTCAGGGGGCGTCTTGGGGCAGTTTTGGGCCGTCATGGGGCTCTGTTCGGGCCATCTTGGGGCCCTGTTGGACCGTCGTGGGGCTCTCTTGGACTGCCTGGAAGCCCTTTCGAGTAGTTTTGTGGAGTTGTTCAGGCCAGGAAGACCGAAGAACAGAGTACTCCCCAAATCAGATGAAAACGATTTGGAATGTAATGTTATTCTGCGTTTCGAAAGCCTCTTGGGGGTCTTTTGTGGGTCGCCTTCGGGCGTCTGGTGGGTGTCTGGGGCCTCCTGGGGCTCTCGCGGGAGCGTTCGGCCGCCTGCCTAACCGATGTGGGTCCGTTATTTGGGCCCAACAGGGGCTCCCAGGAGCCCCAGAAAGCCCAGGGGGCATGCTGCAGGAGCGTCCAGGGGGCCCCCTGGCCACGCATCCAGGGAGTCCCGTTTTGGGGGGGGGATCTGCGTGTGTGTGTGTGTATATATATATATATATATATATATATATATATATATATCCGTAAGGGCTTCGCCCCCTGCCGCCGGCCCCCTCTCTCGGAGAATGGGCCATGGAAGAGCTAAGTCATGAGGCCTTGGCGCTGTCGTGAAGCAATATCGAAACTTCATGCGAAGCCGATTCGCAATCAGCAAAACCAACTGATCACAAGAGGGGTTACCACACCTGGCGATTGGTAAGACGTGTATGGTTTACGGGCGTGGTTACCACACCTTGCGATTAAAGGGCCGAGGGAGTTCTCGCAGTTTGGGTTACCACGCCTTGCGATGGATGTGCGTGAAGGGTGGCACCGAATTTCAGAAATGTGCCAAATCCCCTGTGTTTTTGGACCCTGACCCCGCGGATCTGCGTGAGGGAATGTCAGAAATGTAGCAAATCCCCTGTGTTTTTGGACCCTGACCCCGCGGATCTGCGTGAGGGGTGGCACCGAATTTCAGAAATGTGGCAAATCCCCTTTGTGTTTGGACCCTGACCCCGCGGATCTGCGTGAGAGGTGGCACCGAATTTCAGAAATGTGGCAAGTCCCATGTGTTTTTGGACCCTGACCCCGCGGATCTGCGTGAGTGGTGGCACCGAATTTCAGAAATGTAGCAAATCCCCTGTGTTTTTGGACCCTGACCCCGCGGATCTGCATGAGGTGTGGCACCGAATTTCAGAAATGTGGCAAATCCCATGTGTTTTTGGACCCTGACCCCGCGGATCTGCGTGAGGGGTGGCACCGAATTTCAGAAATGTGGCAAATCCCCTGTGTTTTTGGACCCTGATCCCGCGGATCTGCGTGAGGGGTGGCACCGAATTTCAGAAATGTGGCAAATCCCCTGTGTTTTTGGACCCTGACCCCGCGGATCTGCGTGAGGGGTGTCGATTTCGAGCTCCCCAGCAATTCAGACAACGCGCCCAGGGGGTGCTAAAAATCCTGTTTGGGCCTCCCCCCCCTCGCGCGGTCAATCAACTTTGTTATTCTTTTTTATTAGTTTTTTTTTTTTTTTTTTTAGTTAGTTACAGTAACCAGCAAGAAGCAGAACTGTAACACTGGAAACTACAAGCTACAACTGGTACTGGAAACTGCGAACCCGCGCCTCGCAGCCTGGTGGCCCCACAAGGGGGCCGGCGGATATGCACATGGCCTGGCGCCTGGCCCAGACGGCATCCCGTACACGGCATGGAAGCGCATCCCCTTTTCGGCGCAGCTCCTGCTAGAAGTGACGCTCGAGGTAATGAAAGGCTACCCTGTTCCGCTATCAATGACTCGCTGATGATATTCACCACGAAAGGTTCGGAACCTGATGATGGGCTCACTGCTACCAGAATGGCCAAAGCTACGAGACCCCTCTCCTTCAATAACACGGACTGCAAGATTGTGGTTGCCATGGGCAACGAGCTGATGAAGCCGATGGTCGCGAAAGGAGCCCATGGAGCGCAGAAAGGCTTCCTTCCGAAGGTGCGCTTCATAGAACACGTGGTGGCGATGGATGCACAGTCCCGTATTGTGGCCATGCAAGACGACCCGACAGACAAGGACCCGCTGACGGTGCTCTACGACTTCGGCGACGCGTTCCCGTCGATGTGCAGAACCTGGCTCAAAATGACGCTGGAGAGTGCTGGCTTTCCAGAGGGCATCCGCAACATGATAGATGCGATCTACCTCCTGCCCGTCGCCTTCACCAACCTCGGGGGCGCCAGCGAGGTCTTCTGCGCTCTCGCCTCGGGCATCCCCCAGGGGTGTCCGTGGTCGGGCACGCTGTGGGCTGTCGGCATGGACCCGCTGATCAGGGACATGCATTCGCGCACGGCGAACTTCAAGGGGGCGGTCATCGGCGTCTGCGCTGACGACGTGGGCAGCGTGATTCCGTCGCTGAAGATGCTTCGCCCTTTGAGCAGTGTGTTTTATGCGGCGGAGACACTGGCGCGTCTCGTGCTGAAGACGGCGAAATGCAAGATCATCCTTCTGGCGGAAGCCTTTACCCCAGCTGTGGAGGACAGGGCGCGCGCCAAGATCACTGAGCTCGTGCCTCGCTGGAGCGGCATGACGACCACGGACATGGTTGAGTACCTTGGTGTGCTGTTGGGCCCCAGCGTGGACGACTGCCGCAGGTGGGAGACGGCAATCCTGGACTGGCAGCGGTCCACCAACCTGATTGCCGACGTAGGAGCCCCGACCAGTACCTCGCTGATGCTATACAGCCAGCGTGCAGTAAGCAAGACCTCGCACCTCAGCCAGCCCATCAAGTGGCCGCAGAAGATGAAGAAGAAAGAAAGCTGGGCGCTACATCGGGCATGGCACCTGCGGCCCCCCCCCCCCCCCCCCCCCCCCCCCCCCCCCCCCCCCCAAGCGCTACCCCGAGATGGTCTACTGGCGCTGGGACGTTGGTCATCGCTGAAGGCGGCTTCCATCGAGCTGAACAACCGCGCGGCATTGGTGCGCAGCGCCGCTGACTCCGTGCTGAACTGGCCGTTTTGGGCACGGCGTCTGCGCGATGCGGCGGAGGTGGGCCTCTCGCTCCATGCCCGCACGTTCGACATGTACGCTCCACTCCATTGGAAGCCGAAGCCGATCGCTCACACGCTCGAGGAGGCGGCGCAAGGGGGTCCCTAATGAGAAGAATCGTGTTCTGGCCGCTGCGTGCGGCACAGCTCTGAGTGAGTGGAAAGCGGAAGAAGGCCGCCTCCATGCTGAACGCCTGAGTGCCCGTTTGCGCATGCAGAAGTTTGTTCACTCCCACCTTGTCCCCTCGCTCCTCCCTGACCGCCTCCCCGTCACCTTCCTCTCTCGTCTCAACTCCTGGACGATTGCAGATGAACCGTTTACACTCTCACACATAGAATGGGAGCCGCTCAAAGAGCTGCTCGCCTCTGGCTTTTCGCCTGCCGCTCACTTGGCCCTCCTGAAGACCTGGATGGGGGGTGGACAACGAGCCGCCGCCATCACACGAGTGGCGCGCGCAGCCCGTGTGTTTTCGGTTGCCACCAGTCAGAGGACCCAAGAGCCCAGGATTCAATGTCTCATTATGTTCACTGCCCACTCATCTGGCAGGCGGTGTGCAAGGTATGGCACTCGCAAGTGCACGCACCACAGTCAATTCTTGCTCGTCTGGGCCTCTGCCGCGGAAAATCAGACGAGTTTCCTCAGCGTTTAGCTCTCGAGCGCACAATCATTGCTTTTCACACGTACAACTTTCAAGCGAAACTCCTTATTTTAAGGTGGTCGCTACCTGAATCGGCCGAGGACAATGCCCGCGCTGCGAGGGCGCTCTTCCTTTTAACTCACAAGGCACTGTGCTGCGCGGAAGCACGAGCGATACATATATATATATATATATACACATACATACATATACATATATATATATATATACATATATATACATATATATACATATATATACACATACATACACACATACAGACAGACAGACAGACAAACAGACAGACATACATACATACATACGTGTATATGTCTGTGTACATATACACATACATATTGATGCATGTCTGTATGAATGCCTGCATGCATGTATGTATGTATGTATGTGTATATATATATATATATATATATATATACATAATGATATAAAGCCGGGGAGCCCACACCCCAGCGCACCCCTCCCCCAACGAATTTCGCTTCCTCGGGCCTGCCTTGCGCCTTGCTGTGACCATCCTGGGGTCGTCTTGACGCCCCCCGAGTCAAGCTATAGTGTACAAGCGAGAGGCCCGAAAACATTTGTTTTTGTACTACGTTTTCTCTGTTTGTACCACTGTCCGGGCCCTGCTGCGCCAGCCTTGGGCCTCTTTGGGGCTCGTGTGTGGCCTCATTTGGAGCCGTCTTCGAGGCATCTAGACGCTTCAACAGCCAATCGGAAGTGACAAGACGAGAAGACCAAAAAACCTTGCTTGTCCCATGATTTCCCTACATTTGTCCATCTCCGGGCCCCCCATTCTGGGCCCTAGAGGGCCGGGGAGCGCCTCCCTCCCCCGCCCTCCCCCAAAAAACTTTCGAATCCTCGTGCCTGTCTTGCGCCTCCCTGTGGCCGTCCTGGGGTCGTCAGGACGCCCCCCAAGTCAACCGGAAGTGAAAAAGCGGGAAGGCCGAAAACATTGCTTTTCTACTGCGTTTTCTCTGTTTTCCCCACTCTCGGCCCTGTTGCGCCAGCCTTGGACTTCGTTGGGGCTCGTCAGAGGACTCAGTTGGAGACGTTTTGGAGCTGTTCCGACGCCTTAAGAGCCAATCGGAAGCGACAAGGCGAGAAGATTAAAAAACCTCGTCCAATGAGTTTCCTACATTTGTCCGTTCTTGGGCCCCACTCTCCGGGCCGAGTTGCGCCATCTCCGGGCCCTGTTGCGCCAGCCTTGGGCCTCTTTGGGGATCTTCGGGGCTCGCCTGGGGACTCATTTGGAGACGTCTTGGAGCTGTCTGGACGGCTCAAGACCTAATCGGAAGTGACAATGCGAGAGCACCAAAAACTTTTTGTTTTTTTCCAATGATTGTCCTACATTTGTCCGTCCTTGGGCCCCACTCTCCGGGCCCATTTGCGCCAGCCTTGAGTCTCTTTGGGGCTCGTCTGGGGACTCATCTGGAGCCGTCTTGGAGGCATCTAGACGCCTCAAGAGACAATCGGAAGCGACAACAGGAAACGAAAAAACGAAACAACAGGAACGCCATCTGCAAGAAGCCGGCAGCCCAGCAGCGCGCATGCCGAAAATAGCAAGTGGAAGAAAACCAGGAAGAAGTAGAGGAAAAGGAAAAGGGAGAGGAGAAGGAAGCGGAATGAGGAAAAGACGGGAAGAGCAGAAAGAGGATGAAGATGAAGAGGAGAAAGAGGGGGGAGGAAAATGCGGAGGAAGAGCAAGAGGAGGAGGATGCCCTGCTTCATGCCACCCCAACCAGTCGCCTGAGACTTTCTCGCGCCACTGGGCACAGAAACGCCTTGAGCTGGCCAGAGCTGGCGTTGTCAAGTCGCTCCCGCTTAGGAGATCCTGACCCACTCTGACTTGGCGGTGGCCAGCCCCACGTCCACGCGCGCACGCCGTCTTCGTTCGAACTCACAAGGAACAAGGTGCATGGCGCGAAGCGCCAATGCAGTCTTGTATAGATACACATATACTTGTGTGTATGGATGTGTGTATGTATGTATGCACCTACCTACGTATGTGTCTATGTATGTATGCGAATCTTTATATATATACACATATACATATACATGTACATATACATCCATATATCTATATAGTCACCTACATGCATACATACATATAAACACAGACTTACATACATATACATCGCCGTGACGAAAGTTTCTTTCAAATTGCCTTTGGAATGACGCGCTCGTGCGGAGTAGTTCGGAGTAGTTGGACTAAAACTACTCCGCGCGCAATCGCATCCCGCTCAGTAATTTATATGGTTTGGCGCCGAGTAGTTTCCGATCCCGTTTTGGGATAACAGAGTCATTAACGTCCCCGGGATCGGAAACTACTCCGCCGAACGACCCAGCATCATGTCATGTTAGGAATCTTGAGAGGGATGGGAGAGATCTTCATCATAGCAAATCCCCTCGAGGTCCGATCCGGAATCCATGGACTCGCCGGATTCCCCGGACTCGCCGGACTCCACGAGACTTTTGGATCTCTGGACGTCCCTGACGTCCAGCGGGAGGGCCAGCGGGAGACTCCCAAGACAGCCCCAGAACCTCCAAGACGCTCCAAGAAGCCCTCCAAGAGGCTTCCGAAAACCCCCAAGAGGCCACAGTTGTTGATTTCCCATTGTGTTTTCCAATGTTTTGGGCCTTCTTGCCTTTTCGGTTTCCCGACGTTCCAAGACGGTACAAGAAGCTCCCACGACCGCCGCAGCACGGCCCAAGAGGCCCCGTACACAGCCCCAACACGGCCCAAGAGGGCACCGAGACGGCCCAAGAGACGCCCAAGAGGCCAACAATCTCCCAAGAAGGCCCCACAAAGGGCCCAAGACGGCGACCAAAAATCCCCAAATCCACCTCATCGCCCTGAGAGAGCCCCAAGAAGGCCCAAGAAAACCCCCAAGAGGCGCCCCAACACACATCCGCGAGGCCCCGAGGGGTTCCAATCGGCCTCTAAGACGCCCCAAGAAGACCCCATGAGGCTCCAAAACGATTCCCAACAGGCTTCACAGCAGCTTCCTGGAAACGCCCGAGAGGCGTATCACGCGATCCCCACGAACACTCCTGACACCTAAGAGCCACCACCCAACAACCCAACATGCGCTCTAGATAGCTTCAAGCAAATCGAGAGGGCCCCAAGACTGCCCAAGAGAGCTCCAAGATTGCCCTCAAGGAGTTCCAGAGGCCCCGAAAAGGCTCCCAAGAGATACGCCACAGGGCCATGGAAGTCGCCCCTCTGGCTCGGCTCGGGGGCGCTGCAGCAGAAGAGGACGCAGAGGCCGGGAGTGACTGGGAGAACGTGGCAGCCGGCGACGAGCACGAGGTTGACGAGGCCGCTGCTGCTGGCGGCGCCTGACGGCCGACCACTTAATTCGGAATGCAAGCGCGCTGGGGCGCAAAACAGAATTCCTCTCCCTGACACATTTTGCTGATGGCCACAGACTCGACTCCAGGAAACGAACTACAGTGAACATGTGTGTGCGCAACATACTCGCGGGAAATCCGTTGTAAACTTGGGATTCGGTCCACTTCCCAGGAAGGTCGTGGGCCGACGTTCGAGGGTCGAGGTTCAAAGGTCAAGAGTCGAACGAGGAAGGCAAACGATCCTGGATCGAAGTTCGGCACTTCAGGTTTTCTCATTATCTTCCGTTCTTTCGAGGTCTCCGGCTCTCTCGCCGCCACATTGCAGAGGCCGCTCCAAGATTCGGCCCCAAACGCAACCCATGCTTAGCTTGCCGCATTCCAAGGCCAACGCGGACGAAGCGAACAGCCAATTATGCTCGACTCGAAGGACCAAGGTGCATGGCGCGAAGCGCCAATGCAGTCTTGTATATACTGTCCATATACATATACATATATATATATATATATATATATATATATATATATGAGATGCCCGAGGTTAGATCGCAGTGAGACGGAGAGCCCCCACCCTGAAATCGGTTTCGGCTTCACGTCCGTGGCGCGGTGCGGGCGAGGCGAAGCTGCGAGGGCCGGCGAGAGGAATGAACCCTCTTTTGGCTAGGGCGCCGCCAGGCCAAAAGACCGCCCCATTCTCAGGTTGTGTGGCGGTGGCCTGGGGTGTCCCGCCAGTGTCCCGTCGGTGCCCCATCGGTGCCCCGTAGCGAGATCGATAGTGAAATTGACAGTGGCATCGAGAATGAAATCAATAGTGAGATCTAGATCGTGATATCGATAGTGAGATCAGTAGTGTGACCGATAATGAGATAGATAGTGGCATCGGTTGTCACATCGATACTGACATCGATTGTGACAGGGGTAGTGATATGGATTGTAAGATCGATAGTAAGGTCGGTATTGAGATCGATAGCGAGATCGGTAACAAGATCCTTCCAGTGAGATCGATAGTGAACCGATGGTGATATGATAGTGAAACCGAGAGTGAGACCGATAGTGAGGTCGATCCAGTTAGTTCGATAGTGAGACCGCTAGTGAGATTCATAGCGATATCGATAGTGAGATCGATTGATTGAGACGTTGGTTCCTTCCCCCCGAACCTCCTTATCACAAGAAGGCATCGGCGCTACGGCACATGCACCGTGGTCTTCTGATTTTGGCATGTAGGCAGAAGGGCAACAATATAATACATAAAGTGTAACGCTCATTCATGGTTGGTTGCCTTTTTCTTCTTAGCAACGCCGACGTTAAAATAATGTTATTCGCAGCATCTGTCCCTCATGATTTCTCTTCCTCTTTCCCGGTCATCTCACCCTACGAAGTATTCCTTGTCTTCCTCAGCAATTTTTGCGGAGGCTCCTCCTTGGAGAGCCGCTTGGGACCTCACGAAAGTTGTAATAGCTTTTTGGGGTTTTATGTTGGCCTTTCGGGGTTTCATCGGGCCACCTTGCTGCAAATCACGGTTTTCTTCAACGAACGCGTCACGATTTGGAGTGTTTCGGGGGGCGCTTTGAGGCCATCTTGGGCTGCCATGGGGCTCTTCGGACCATCTTGGGGCCCTGTTGGGCCTTTCGGGTCGTTTTGGGGCGATTCGGGAGGCCTTGTAGGCGTTTTCGGGTACCCTGAAGACCGAAGAAGCGAGTATCCGAAAGTCATACAACGGACATACGAAAATCATATTTATTGTGCGTTTGAAGGCCTCTTCGGGGTGGTCTTTGGGCCCTCGTCGGGCTCTTCGGGTTGGTTTCTTGAGCCGCTTGGGGCTCTTGCGGGGCCGTTTGGCCACCCGCCTGACCGCTTGGGGCCCGCCGCTTGCCAAGTCGCACGGTTCGGCAGGAACTCGCAGAGGCCCGGAGGTCCCGGGTGACCCTTTTTATAGGGGCGTCAACGAAGCACCCAGGGCCGTGGATCGGAGAGGTCCCGTTTTGGAGGGGGGGCGCACGTATCTATCTCTTGTTTGCATCGAGTGTGTTGCAGCGAATCCATGTTTGTTCGTGATAGTTTGTACTCACTTGAAACATGTATATGTATGTATACATATATATATATAAACATATACATATATAGTTTATATATACACACAAGACTGCATTGGCGCTTCGCGCCATGCACCTTGGTATTTGAGGGTTTGCATCTTATGTTGGTCGTTCGCGCGATCCTTACTGGCCGTGGAACTTTGACCCCTTCTCGGCGGTGGTTTGCAGAAGTCTTCGAAAGTTCGGGCGTTCCCTGGCCCTTCGAGGGCCCCCCGAAAGGCGCTGGGTGGAGGGCGAAACATAGGAGGGAGGAGTGTCGGGGAGCGAGGGAAGGAAGCGGATGTGGGGGAGGACGAGTGGTGGAGCGGCAGAAAGATGATGATGATGATGTTGAGGAGGATGAGGAGGATGATGAAGAGGAGGAGGATGGCGAATGAGGAGATGTGATTATGAAGAAGGAGAAGGCGGGATGTGTGAGGATGAGGAGGAGGAGTAGGATGAGGAGGAGGAGGAAGGAGGAGGAGGAGGAGGAGGAGGAGCAGCGAATTTGCTGAAATTGCACGTTTCCCTCAGGGAATGAAGCGATGTTTGCGCTCTGGAAGTCTGATTGAGAGCCTCCTGGGCCGTCTTGGAAGCCTTTGGAGGCCATTTGGGTCCTTCTGGGGGCGCTCTTGTGCTGTCTTGGGTCTCTCTTCGGCCTCTCTGATTACCGCTCTGATCGCTTGGGGCCTGCTGGCAAGACCCGGCTAGGTGCCCTGGGAGGTCCTGGACGAGCCGGGGGACCTTTGGCAAGGATGTCCGGGAGTCCAGGAAACCTTGGATCCTGGGGGTTCGGTTTTGGGGGTGGGGGGGTGGGAGGGTTTTCCCCCCCCCCCCCCGCTTGCACAAATGTAGGAAGAGGATACTCATATATATATATATATATATAATAATATAATATATAGTATATATATTACACATTATATACATGTATACATGCATACATACATACATAAATACATACATACATACCTACATACATACATACATACATGCATACACACATACATACATACATACATACATGCATGCATGCATGCATGCATGCATGCATACATACATAGGTCTGTATATATATACATACATGCATACATACATATACATACACATTCATACATACACAAACATACACATACACATACACATACACATACATACATACATACATACATACATACATACACACATGCATACATACATACATACATACATACATACATACATACATATACAGATATACAAACATACATGCGTGTATACATGTATGTGTTTGTTGGAGGTAGAAGCCTGGTTGAACTGAAGGATCCCTGTAGGAATACTGAGGAACCCTGTGGGAACCCTGAGGGCTCGTGACACAAGTTGGGAATTCAACTGACACGCCAGAACCCCCAGACACTACGTGTGGTTAGGGTTTGTTGGAGATCTGTAACGGTCCTTATAAAATTCCTTGGGCGTGCGTCA
Source organism: Prorocentrum cordatum (assembly GCA_963575745.1). Lineage (NCBI taxonomy): Eukaryota > Dinophyceae > Prorocentrales > Prorocentraceae > Prorocentrum > Prorocentrum cordatum. Next base: position 1,630 of record CAUYUJ010012946.1, on the reverse strand, counting down.
TTTTATCGCGTAAGATTTCTGAGTATGGTAAATGTGTATCATTGTTTCACAAATTCAGTGCCCGCCCAATAATCGAGGACATGTGCATGTGGCCGAGCTGCGAACTACTGAAGATATGACCCAAGCGAAGCTCAAGAATCCCAGAGCGGTTGTATATCAGTGCGTGCTTACATATGTTTCCAATGGTAGGTGCGTTCCGTATCTTTATGTTGCGCGTACAAACCTACATGTATATGTATGCACATCGATGCGTATATACATGTGCGTACAGTTGTCGCGTGCTTAGTGATACCTCTTGCGAGTTACCTACGAAGCGAAGGCAGACATAGACTCGCATGGGTGCGCCCCGTTTCAAATGCTGCGTTGTTTCGATGCAGCAGGCACTGCACAAGAATTGACCCCAAATATTATATACCATGTTCTGGTTATGGTGTTGAGGGTTCTGGGGATCTGAGAAGAATCCACAACTATTCCAGATCGGCCAAAATGGGGCGGGCTTGGAGCTCCGATGGGACCCTCTTCGGGCTTCGATGCTCGGAACGATGTATCGCACTATACCTGCCGTGTGCCGTTTGGGTATCCTTCCGAGTTTGGGTTCACCTGGTTGACGCCACATCCGCCGATCGCTCGATAGTTTGAAAGACCTCGGTTGGGCCTTGTTGGAGTTTGCAGGGGAGGATGTAACAAGAAATAGGGGAGGAGACGGGGAGGAGGAGAAAACAGGAGAGGGAGATATCGGAAGAACAAGGCGCGGGGAGCACTAGCTGCAGTTTAGCAGGCTTTTTCTTCCCCAGGCGGGCGTCGGAAGCGGGTATGACGTTCAGGCGGAGATCTATCGAATTACCATCGTCGTCGCCAGGTATCACCACCGCCGTGTGATTACCGCCATCGTCTCCGCTGCCAGCGGCCGCGCAGATACAGCTGGAGTTCGCCCGGAACGCCGTGGACCACGTGCACCGAGTCGGCAGAGCTGCACGGGCGGGGCGGATGTCGAAGACTACAAACTTGTGGAGGGGCATGGGCCAGGGGGGCTCTCCGTGACAGGAGTGAGGGGCGATGAGAGCCTTTATCAGGAGAGAGAGAGAGAGAGAGGACTACGCACTGCACCGATCCTGGCCAGGCGCACCCTGGGCTCGTCCAGGATCGGTGCATATTTGCTTATATCTCTTCTTCCCCGACTGGTGGGAGACCTTCATTCGAATGGGGGTGGGGTCAAGGGCTATTCAGGCGTCTGTCTGTCGCGCCCACGCGTGTGCGTGTGGATGTGTATTTACATGAATGCGTGTGTGTGTGTGTGTTGGTGTGTGTGTTGGTGTGTGTGTGTGTGTTGGTGTTGTGTGTTGTGTGTTGTGTGTTGTGTGTTGTGTGTTGTGTGTTGTGTGTTGTGTGTTGTGTGTTGTGTTGTGTGTTGTGTGTTGTGTGTTGTGTGTTGTGTGTTGTGTGTTGTGTGTTGTGTGTTGTGTGTTGTGTGTTGTGTGTTGCGTGTTGTGTGTTGTGTGCTGTGTGCTGTGTGCTGTGCGCTGTGTGCTGTGCGCTGTGTGCTGTGCGCTGTGTGCTGCGTGCTGTGCGTTGTGCGTTGTGCGTTGTGCGTTGTGCGTTGTGCGTTGTGCGTTGTGCGTTGTGCGTTGTG
>CAUYUJ010012945.1:2500-12281 GCA_963575745.1 Prorocentrum cordatum | reverse complement strand
TCTGGGATCTCGAAGAGCACGAAGTGTGTGACTGTTGCATCCGGGTATTGAGAATGTGGCCTGGGAAGGGAGTTCTGGGAAGTCGAAGAGCACGAAGTGTGTGACTGTTGGTGAAAAACGAGCCCGGCACCTGCCGCCCGGCAACTCCCAACACCTGCCCGGACCCCCCTGTGGAGTGATCTGCTGCTCTCTTTTGATCCCACTAGAAACCTATCAGTCTTCGCTGTTAGGTAATTATTCACTGCGCACATATCCGACCCAATCCTCACCACCCGATTACACAATAATGCAATTCGGTGCACGCCCATGCGACCCAACCCTCATTATCCTACGTAAGAAACTGCACTCGGCGCGCACATGCTGATCTTCACCATCGGCCCATCCCATGGCCCCAATGACCCCCTGGACACACAAGGCGGGAAACAAATCAATACATCGATAGCACATACAGGATACATCGATATGTGTCGGGCAACCTCGCCGACTCCGATTTTGGACCCAAGCGCTCCCCAGGTTGCGTCCTTCAAGTGAAGGGAGGATCCTTACAGCAAGCGCCCTCGTCTGACTGACACACCAAGCGGCCTCTCGTCATTCACGGGGCAGCGCACGCAGTGGAAACGGAGGCTTGTATGGACTTTTGAGCAGGGAACTTTGGACGGGAAGGTGTATTACAGCACCGGTTGACGCATCTTGGGTATACTCTGATCCTCCTCCTCCTCCTCCTCCTCTTCCTCCTCATCCTCCTCCTCCCATCCCCCCTTCTCCTCCTCCTCCTCCTCCTCCTCCTCCTCCACAATCCGCCTCCCCTCTTTCTCCTCCTTGGACTCCTCACTCGTGCCTTCTCCCCCTCCTCATAATTCGACTCCCCTCCCGCCTCCTCCTCCTTTCCTCCTCGCCTCCTCATCCGCCTCTATCCTCTACCCCCTCCTCCTCTACCCCCCTCCTCCTCCTCTCCTCTCCCTCTCCCCTTCCTCCTCCTCCTCCTCCTCTCCTCCTCCTCCTCCTCCTCCCCTCCCCTCCGCCTCCTCTCCCCTCCTTCCCCCTCCTCCTCCTCCTCCTCCTCCTCCTACTCCTTCACTCCTCCTCCTCCTCCTCCTCCTCACTCCTCCTCCTCCCCGCCTCCACCTCCCCTCCCCCTCCTCCTCTCCCCCTCCTCTCTCTCCTCCTCTTCTCATCCTCCTCCTCCTCCTCTCCTACTCCTCTTCCTTCCTCTCTCTCCCTCCTCCTCCTCCTCCCTCCTCCTCCCCCTCGTCCTCCTCCTCACCACCGTTATTTCTCTTCCCTCCTCCTCCTCCCCCTCCCCCTTTTCCTCCTCCGAGGCTGCGGTCTTGCGGCAGCAGGAAGCGGAGGCGGAAACAAGGAAGATTGGGCGGGCTCGATGCATGCACCGCATTGCTTGGTCGAGCGCAAAGATTCCATCGCGCAGCCTGGCAGCGCAGGGAGAGCAGAAATGGCACCCTCCGAGGGATGTCCCGTCGCTTGCGCAGCGTAGGCCCGCTTCTCCCTGAGATGGGCATATGATGGGCACCTCTCAAGCGGAAAGGTGGGGCATCTGATGCCATGAGAATGGGCATCGCCATGGTGCATAGTCGGCCCAGTCCCCAATCACGGATATGTGGGCATCTCGTATGTACAGAGTTTCCATGCGGGACATACGACGCATTGCCGCAATGCGTAGTTATTGGGGCACACATGTGTCGTCGATCCCCAAGATGGAGGAGGATGGGGAAGAGGAGGAGGAGGACGAGGAGGAGGAGGACGAGGAGGAGGAGGAGGAGGAGGAGGAGGAGGATCAGAGTAAACCTAGAGTAAGGATCAGGAGGGGAGGAGGAGGAGGGAGGAGGAGGAGGAGGAGGAGGAGGAGAGGTGAGGAGGAGGAGGAGGAGGAGGAGGAGGAGGAGGAGGAGGAGGTAGGAGGAGGAGGAGGAGGAGGAGGAGGAGGAGGAGGGAGGAGGAGGAGGAGGAGGAGGAGGGAGGAGGAGGAGGAGGAGGGAGGAGGAGGAGGAATAGGAGGAGGAGGAGGAGGAGGAGGAGGAGGAGGAGGAGGAGGAGGCGGCGTGGCAATCGCGCCGCAGCGGAGCCCCCCAGAAACCCGCACTCCTCGTGCCGGCCCCTCGGGCGAAGGCTCGCACCAGCCACCGACGCTCCTGAGTCCGATGGGAGGCGGGAGCAGGGCTGGGACTCCGCCGCGTGCTCTGGGCAATCTGGGCATTCTGAAGGCGTCTAGAGTCACACAGCGCGCAAAACTAGACTGAAAAGGGAAAGATTAGGCGCTCTCCCGCTCCTGCCTCGCATCCTCGGCCTGGCCGAGGGTCTCCCGTTGGAGCGCGCCGCGTGCTCGACGAATTCCAGACCCCACCTTCGCCGCCCATCGAGTTGTCTGAGTCGTTGGTCGGCGGGGGTAGGGTTCGGACTCCGCTGCCGACTCCAGCGGGCGTGCAGAGGAGGCGGAGCGTCGATCCGAAGGCTCGTCAGCCTTCGCTGAAACTGACTCTGGTGGCCGTCCGCCACCGTCCCACTGCCAGAGGAAGAGCGCGCACGCAGTTCCCGCCGTCCGTTCGCTCCTTTCCCGCGGGCGTGGCGGCGGCGTCAATGTAGACGAACTTCGGCTCAGACAGGATCCCCTTGAAGCAGCCGCCGAGCGAAAACAGAAGCAGCAGCGATCGACCGAGAACGAGAACGCAAGATACGAATTGCTCGAGCTCGATCGAGAATGCCACTGACATGTAACTGGTAAAAAAAACGTTTAACACGTGAGATCTACTGCTATGGCGATGTTGTGCATTGTGTACAGAGGAACGAGAGAGGTCAGGACGGACTCCGAACATCCAGGAGCTAACAGAGGAGGAGGAGGAGGAGGAGGAGGAGGAGGAGGAGGAAGAGGAGGAGGAGGAGGAAGAGGAGGAGGAGGAATAGGAGGAGGACGAGGAGGAGGAATAGGAGGAGGAGGAGGAGGAGGAGGAGGAGGGAGGAGGGAGGAGGGAGGAGGAGGGAGGAGGAGGAGGAGGAGGAGGAGGAGGAGAAGGAGGGGGGAGGAAGGAGGAGGAGAGGTTGAGGGGAGTCTGTGGCCAGGCGCACAGCACGGGCGATCTCGAGCGAGGCCTCCGGGGGCCGCTGGCGCCCCTCCCCTCCGCGAGCTCGGCCCCGCACGTCGTGGGCGGAAGACATGTCCGTGTCCGCGGCCTCGCGGGCCGGGCCCCCGGGCTGCGACCCCGCCGATACGAGGCGCTCTGTCGCGGGATCGCCCGCGCGGAGCGTATCCGCGCGACCGCGCATCCGCGGGATCGCGCCCCGGCATCCAGACCGCGGGGGCGCAGATGCGGACAGGTTCGCCGCTCGTGAGCACGCGCGAGGCGACGGAGGTGAGACAGAATTGCCAGGTGTCGGAAGCGCGCCCGCGAGCCGCGCACGAGGTCAGAGCGTTCAGGGAGGAGGGCCCCGGAGGCTGGAGCGGGAAACCATAGCGACACTCCAGAGGAAACGTCGGCACGCGGCATGATCGGCTACACGTTCGTAAGAGTGATCCTAGGCAAGAGTGATGTTTGGTGGGCGACTTTCGGGGGCCACGGGGAGGCCGAACTGGAGTGCACAAGCCGCTGCTATCGCATCGTATTCAACCATCTGGGGACCCCACTGTGGCGAAAGGTGACTCCTACGCCTAGCCGACGTGATGGGACAGGCTACCCCAGCAATTTTCATAACCGAGCAGGCAGCCCTAGTCGGCATTCCGTGAACGCGTACCAGTGACCCAACGGACAGTCTACGCGTGGATCGCAGCGAAGCGCCATTGAGGGCAGGCTTGCTCCAGGACCCGTGGAAGCCCTGCGAGAGGGCAGCATCGATCAACAACCAGCGCGCGAGCCGCTCACGGATGCAAGGGCGGAGAGCTATCGGAGCATTATACAAGACAGGCAAAATGCCGCAGGCGAGGGCACGCTGCACTTTGAGCCTGGGCGCTCGTGAGTGCCCGCTGGGAAACGGTTCGCTTTGGGACGAAACTGGGCAGCTTCGCGCTGCGCGACGCTCCTCGGCCAGCGCATGCAGCCCGGTGAGGGCCGCAGCGCGCGGGGCCAACGGTCTCCTGGGCGCCCACTGCCTCCCGCAGACTCCACGCCGACGCCGGCTCCTGCCGGAAGTGAGGCCAATGGCAGAGCACCTTTTCCCCCGCGGGGCCCCTCTCGTGCAGCTGCGCAACAGTCATGATGCCCAAGCGCACTCGTCCGGGAGGCTGGGGACTCGTCTGCAACTGGAGGCGGTCGCGATGACTGTGCGCAGGTGCGCACGGCAAGCGCTGCGCCTCTGATCCCACGGACCCGAGGCCCGCAAAGAGAGGGGAGGTCGAAGAAGCAGGAGGCAGAAAAGTAGGAGACAGAAAACCATGGACACGAAAAGCACTAGCCAACAGCCATCAGGTATGTTGCACGTATTGCGAGGCTCCGCGCGAGCTCGAAGAGCTGGGATCTATAAGACACCACGCCGAAAGCTCGTCCATGATACGATGCCAGATTCGCAGACATGCCACATAGCTGCCCCGATACGCAACACGCAACACGTACCGTATTGATGCGGAGCTCAACACGTAGACTGAAACCGTAGGTCTGGCAAGATGCGTGGACCAACACGTGCCGAGCCAACACGCAGCGTGTTCACACGGACGTTCTGAACACGGCACGTGCTGCGTTTCAACACGGGCGTGTCAGGGCGGCGAAGGGGAGAGGGAGGAAGGGAACGAGAAGCAAGCAGACGACGGCGAGCCGAGATCATCGCCCACCAGTTCAGCGCCCCCCTCGGCCGCGTGGCGCTGCCTTGGCCGCGCGGCGCCAATGGAGGCTGCGAGCAGGGCACCGCGCCATAGGGCCTGCTCGGGGATGAAGCTCGATCTGTGGCGCTGTTAGCTGCCTTGGGGCGCAGCACGCAACCCGCAGCGTGTTGACGCGGAGCTCAACGCGTAGACTGAATACGCAGGTCTGGCGCGACACGTTCGCCCAAACAAGGGCCAACACGGTGAGCCAAAACGCAACGTGCCAGCACGGAACACCGTACGTGTTGCGTTTCAAGGCGGGCGTACAGTCGGGGCGTTGACCTAAGGAACCCTAAATAAGGAAGGAGGCCCCTTTTTTCCATAAATTCAACTTCGATATCCGATCGAAAACATAAGGAGAACCGGAGGCAAGCTGTGAAACACTTAAGGAACACGGAGCCCCTCCCCAACGAAAAGCGTTCCCTCTTCAGGGCCCCGACTGTATCAGTGCGGTGGCGCTGCTGCCGCTGTCCGAAAGAGTCGCAGCCGCCTTCGGGGCCGCGCCCCAACCAAAACAACAAGAGCAGTGACTCCAAGTGCTGCGGGCCACCTTGGTGCGCCTCTCCCGCGGCAGCCCTCAAGGACAGGCGGAACATCGGCACGGGTTGCAGGGAGCGCTGCCGCTTCCAACGGCGGTCGGACGCCCGCTGCCGCGCTCGCCACCACGCCGAGGTCTCCACTGCCGCCACGACCGGCCGAAGCGAAGTCGGAGAGCGGCTCCACGGGGTCTACGATCGGGCGACAGGCCTCGCCGTCGGGGGCCATCCAGTCCAGGGGGGCGGCCGCCGTCCGCCTTGCAGGGCTCAATCCAGGAGTGTTGCGGTCACGGCGGGCAGGAGCTCCTCGTCACATCGTGCCTGTCCCATGGCCAAGAAGCCCACAAGCAGCGGCCATCTCCCGGATGGAACGCCGTGGTACGGCGGCCATTCGCAGCGTCGAGGTTGAAATCATTACCGACTGTCGTGCAAGACCAGCTGCAGAACAATGGAAGAGCCCAGGATTGGGGAACAAGCAAGAGGAAGGGAAGGGAGGAAAGGGGAGGGAAGGGAGGATGGAAACATCATGAAGAAGAAGGAAAGGGGGAGGTAGAGGGTCGGGAGGAGATGCAGGAGCAGGAGGAGGGTGAGAACAGTGATGATACACGAATGCGATGATGAGGATGATCTCATGGTAAGAAGGCAATATGTGGAGGGAGGGGAACAAGGACGATGGCGGCGGTGGCGACAACGACAAACAGTAAAGACGACGACGACGACGTCAGAAAGCAACGACGACAAAAAAGGACGACGGCGACGACGATGACGGCGGCAGGCGACAACCTCAACCAATGACGACGACAAAACAATGACGACGGCGACAGGCGACAACGACAAGCAATGCCGACGGACGGACAAGCAGACCGACGGGCGGACTGACTCCGTGACGACGGCGGCCACCAGCCGAGCCGCGGGCGAGCAGCACGGCGGTCCGCTCCGCGGGGGCGGCCGTGCCGCCGCCTGCGGCGTCCTCGGCACCGGGCATCCCCTGGTTGAGTCCCTTTTCCTCAGACAAGCGCGCTCCACTACAGTGCGGGCGCGGCCGCAAGAAACCCTCGCAAGAAACCCAACCCTGAGAACCCGCGCGCGAGGTGCACCGGAGGGGAAACCTGGAGCACCCTGAACGCAGCAGCTCCTTCAACGACCGCGGGAAGTCGCCGCGCAGCGCGAGGAGCAAAGAAACCCAGGATACCATGACAAAAAGCATATGGTTTCTTGATGCGCGCCCCCACTGTACCCGCAAGGTAGCTACTCGCAAGTGGCCTGGATCCGCCGCGGGGGATCTACAATCCAGTGTATCGAGGCGGGCATGTGAGCTTCCACCGTTTGCGAGTGGGCACTTTGCGGGCAGTGGAACGCTCTCGGTGAGGCCTTATAAACAGCCCCTCCCTGTCGCAACCCGAGACGTGTCAGTAAGGCGGGCAGGGCGTTTCGCCGGACACTTCCTCAACATGTGTGATCCTGAAACTTAACTTTGCAACAGTTTCGCGGATGGAGGGCGGGGCCTTTCAAAAATGTGGCTCTCGCCTTAGCGCCGCGGGCTGACAAATTCACGAAAGCACCACGAATGGAGGGGTGACCGTTTTCAACCTGTGACTCTCGCAGTAGCACGGCACGCATTCGTTCTGAACGTTTGCAAAAGCTTCACGGATGGAGTGCGGGCCGTTTTCAAAATGTGGTTTTTGCCTTCGCGCTGCGCACATTCTTGCGAAAAAACAGCAAATATAAGACGAATGGAGAACGGCTCTTTTTCGAAATGTGGCTCTCGCCTCCACGCCGCGCACATTCGTCTTAACTGTTTGCAGCAGTTAACCAGATTCTTATCGTTGACGTCCCCAGGAATGGTATTCTGGCACGGCATTAAAATCCCAAGAACGGTGTTCTGGCACGATTCAGGGTCAGGACGCAACCGTAAAGTTGATTCGCGGCGTTGGAGTCCGATGAGTGGTGTCTTGGTACGATTGAAGATTCTCAAACCGTTGTCTTCCAACAGGGCGCTCTCAACTATGAAAATGAATTCTTGAAAGGGCCTGTGCACAGGGACCTTGGAGGAAGGGTTTATTGCAACATCGCCCATGGCGTTTCCCTGAGGGTCACGAAGGCTGCCAAGACGGCCGAGGAAGGCCATCAAAGCCGCCAAGACGGACGGCCTGGATTGGCTCCAAGATGGCCCAAGATGGCCCCATGACGGCCCAAAGCTGCTTCAAATTACCTCAAAGAGGCCTCATGACGGCTCAGGACGACCCAAGAGGAGCCTTAGGAGAGCCCGACACGGTAAAACGCTATGGTTCCCTGAGGTTTTCAAGACGGCCCAGGAAGCCTTCAAGATCGCCTCAAGAGGGCCCATGATAGCTCCAACAGGAATTCAAAAGTGTCCAAGACGGCCTCAAGAAGGTCCATGCGGGTGCATGGACTGATCCGTCGCACCTTGAGTTGCTTTGTCGCCCCCCTGAGGGGCACGAAGGCTGCCAAGACGATCGAAAAAAACAATCACAGCCGCAAAAATCGCAACGAGAGCCCCAAGACAACCCAAGAGAGCCCCACGGGGCCTCCAAGACTGCCCCACAGGAGCCCCAGGCAGCCCCAAGACGTGAGCTCCATGAGGTCTCCGACCGACGCAAAAAAGTGCCAACCTGCCTTTTCCTGCTCCTTCCTCCTCCTCCTCCTCCTCCTGATCCACCTCCTCCTCCTCATCGCCATCCTCGCCGGCTGATGCTAAGACTACAACTCCGACTCCGACTACGACCACGACTACGACTACGACGACAACAACGACGACGACTACTACTACGACTACTACTACCTACTACCACTACTACTACTACTACTACTACTACTACTACTACTACTACTACTACTATTACTACTACTACTATTACTACTACTACTACTACTGCTACTACTACTACTACTACTACTACTACTACTACGACTACTACTACACCGACAACGACGACGATTACTACTACTACGACTACGACTACGACTATTACGGCTACGACTACGACTACGACTACGACTACGACTGCTACAACCACTGATACTACTACTACTACTACTACTACTACTACTACTACTACTACTACTACTGCTGCTAGTACTACTACTATTACTACTACTACTACTACTACTACTACTACTAACTACTACTACTACTAACACTACGACTACTACGACTACTACTACTACTACTACTACTACTACTACTACGACTACGACTACGGCTACGACTACTACTACTACTACTACTATTACTACTACTACCACTACTACTATAACTAGTAGTAGTAGCAGTAGTCGTAGTCGTCGTACCACTACTACTACGGCTACGACTCCTACTGCTACTACGACTACTGCGGCTACTACTACTACTACTACTACTACTACTACTACGACTACTACTACTACTACTACTACTACTGTACTACTACTACTACTACCACTACCACTACTACTACTACTACTACTACTACTACTACTACGACTACTACTACTACTACTACTACGACTACTACTACTACTACTCCTCCTACTGCTACTAGTACTACTAGCACTACGACTATTAATACTACTACTACTACTACTACTGCTACGACTACTACTACTACTCCTACTACTACTATGACCACTACGACTACTACTCCTACTGCTATGACTACTACTACGACTACTACTACTACTACTACTACTACTACGAATGTTGCTACTACTACTACTACTACGACTACTATCACTACTACTACAGTCCCTGGTACTACTACCACTACTGCTACTACTACTACTACGACGACTACTACTACTACGGCTCCAACGACTACTACGACTACTACTCCTACTACTACTACTACCACTACTACTACGACTACTACTACTACTACTACTACTACTACTACTACTGCTGCGATGACTACTACTACTGCTGCTACTACTACTACTGCTACTACGACTGCTACTACTACTACTACTACTACTACTACTGCTACTACTGCTACTACTACTACTACTACTACTACTACGACTGCCACCCCTGATGTGTACTACGACTACTACTACTACTACTACTGCTACTACTACTACTACTACTACTACTACTACTTCTACTACTACTACTACTACTACTACTACTACGACTACTACTACTACTACTGCTACTGCTGCCCCAAGTACTACTACTACTACAAACACCACCGCTACTCCACGGCTACTAGGAATACTGCGACTACTACTACTACTACTACGACTACTACTACTACTACGACGACTACTACTACTACTACTACTACTACTAGTACTACGGTTACAACGACGGCTACGACTACTACTCCTACTACTACTACTACTACTAGTACTACTAGTACTTCTACTAAGACGATTACTACTACTACTACTACTACTACTACTACTATTACTACTACTACTACTACTACTAGTACTACTACCACCA
>CAUYUJ010012944.1:0-12297 GCA_963575745.1 Prorocentrum cordatum | reverse complement strand
AGGAGGAGGAGGAAGAGCAGACGGAGCAGACGGAGCAGGAGGAGGAGCAGACGGAGGAGCAGACGGAGGAGCAGGAGGAGGAGCAGGAGGAGGAGGAGGAGAAGGAGGAGGAGGAGGAGGAGGAGGAGGGTGGAGAGAAGGAGGAGGAAGACGGAGCAGTACGCCGAAGCGGCTGAGGAACTGCTTGCGAAGACGGTTCAAGATTTTCAGTCAGGGACTTGTGCTCAGCTTGGGGGAGGGGAAGGTGTCTATACCGGTCCCCGTTTGCGTTTTTCGCAGCTAGGGACTTTCGGGGAAGCCCTTGTCGCCACGGCTGGATTCGCCTCGAAATTCTGGTCAGAACACATCCTTGGAAATTCTGGTCAGAACACACCCTTGGAGATGCCTGTGGATTGCTCAGCGGTGTCGATATCTTTTCACCTCCCCATTCGTGCATTGCGCCGCCAGTTCTGGGCAACCACGCTTCGTCGCGACACGCTGATCACGCCCGTCTCCCCAGGAATCAAGTTCCCAAGCTCTTCCCAGCCTCCCGCCCCGCGGAGGGGAGCGACATGCCACCCGCTTGCACAGCTTGCCAGCAGGGGCGCCGCGGCGACGCGCGGCAGGTGGAGCTCTTGGTTTTTGCGGGCCACGGGGAACCTGTTCTTAAGCCGGGCATGTCCCTCTACAGGAAGAATCTTCAAAAATAGTGAAAAATCGTCTGGGGACATTTTTTGTTTACTATGTTTGATTATTTTGAGTTTGTTTCGACTGTTTGTTATTTGTTCCTCCAGAATCCGCCTGTAGGAGGACATGCCCGACCTAAACCTGTTCGCGGCGAAGGCTGGCCGGGGGCAGAGAAAACCCTCCGATCTCGGGAGCCTTGAGATAGGGGGTCCGTGCAAGCGGTGGGGGGGGGGGTCAAAGGAGAGCGCCGGATCCTGCAGGATCCTGCAGGGCCAGGGGTGCATTTGGCCCGGGCCAGCGCGCAGGATCCTGCCGGATCCTGCAAGGCCCTGCAGAGCCCGACGGGCCCGGGTGTGATCCTCCAAAGGCCCCAGTGGCTGCGTTCGCATGCCCCCCCCCCCCCCCCCCCGCACTTTGGGCACACCCCTCACACGTCTCATGGCCCCATAGGGAGCTGCACCGAAGGCGCCAGTGGCTGCGTTTGCATGCCGCCACCCCCAAGACCCTCACACGCTTCGTGGCCTCATGGGGAGTTCCACCGAAGGCGCCAGTGGCTGCGTTCGCATGCCGCCCCCCCCCCTTCTCACACGCTTCGGGGCCCCATAGGGAGCTCCACCGAAGGCCCCAAAGGCTGCGTTCGCATGCCGCCACCCCGCTCGCTTTGGCACACCCCTCACACGGATCGTGGCCCCATAGGGAGCTCCACCGACAGCTTCAGCGGCTGCGTTCGCATGCCGCGCCCGCATGTCTTCTCCCGCTCCCCCCGGTGCTTGTCAGCCGCAGCGGCTTACATCAGCATGTAGCCCGTTTCGTCTGACCTCCACGCCCCTTGCGGGTGGCCCCTGCGGCAGCGCCCGCATGGCGTCATTTCGGCGATCCCAGTAGTGAGCTCCACCGAAGGCTTGTTTTTTCACAACTGCGGTACTCACAATTTCGCCAGGATAGTTGTTTCCCCAATCATCCTGCGGAGCTGGGTCCTCGTTTTGAAGAAGACAGTCCCCACGTCTCCTTCCTCTCCTCTCCTCCTCCTCCTCCTCCCCCTCCTCCCTCCCCCCTGTCACCCCCCCTCACTTGGGCAAACCGCTCACATGTTTCGTGGCCCCCCTCACATGTTTCGTGGCCCCAGAAGGAGCTCCGTCGAAGGCCCAGACGCCAGCGCTCGCACGCGGCAGCCGCGCCCATTCTGGCACACCCTTCACACGTTCCGTGGCCCCGTAGGGAGCTCCGCCGAAGGCCCAGGTGCCAGCGTTCGCATGCGGGCGCCACGCCCATTTTGGCAGACCCCTCGCACGTTTCGTGGCCTCCACCAGGTGCGGTGCATACAACGCCAGTGTCCACAACTGCACACGGTTGGGTCTTTCGCCAGGCTGATGGTGTTTTTGTGAATCACTTTCGGGGTGGAAGAAATCCCTTCATATCAACGTAGACAGCGCCTTCGCTGGATTCGCTTCGAATTTCTGGTCGGAACGCACCCCCGAGAGGTTATGGGAGAAGCGGTATTGGTCAGAGTGAGGGGGCCGAACGGTCATTCACTGTCCCTGGGTGCGTGGCTGAAGTGGAACTCCGCCGTGCGGATTCTCGTTGTTGGTGTTGTTGTTGTTTGTTGTTGTTTGTTGTCGTCGCCCCACCCGCAACCCGCCCCGCGACCCACCCGCGACCCACCCCGTGACCCGCCCCGCGACCCACCCGCGACCCACCCGCGACCCACCCGCGACCCACCCTGCGACCCACCCCGCGACCCACCCTGCGACCCACCCCGCGACCCACCCCGCGACCCACCCTGCGACCCACCCCGCGACCCACCCCGCGACCCACCCCGCGACCCTCCCGCGGCCCACCCCGCGACCCACCCGCGACCCACCCGCGACCCACCCGCGACCCACCCGCGACCCACCCGCGACCTACCCCGCGAACCACCCGCGACCCTCCCGCGACGCAAACCACGTTCAAGGTACAAACCACCATTCGCCTGCGGCGGGCTTTTTTTCGCATTCCTTCCAGGTGGAGAGCGCGCGACCCACCCCGTGACCAACTCGCGACCAACCCGCGACCCAAACCACGTTCAGGGTACAAACCACATTTTTCGGCGCCTGCGGCAGGCATCCTTTGCATTCGCTTCAGGTGGAAAACCCGCGGCCCACCCGCGACCACGTTCAGGGTACAAACCACATTGTTCGGCGCCTGCGGCGGGCATCTTTTGAATTCGTTCCCGGTGGAGAACCCGCGGCCCACCCGCGACCCAGACCACGTTCAGTGTACAAACCAATGTTTGGGGCGCCTGCGGCGGGCTGCTTTTGCATTCCTTCCAGGTGGAGGTGGAGAGCCCGCGACCCACCTGCGACCTAAACCACGTTCACTGAACAAACCAATGCTGCACAAGCGCGGCGGCGGATTTTTTCATGCCGTCTGAGCCCGCAAGGACCTCTTCAAGCCCCCGCGCATCCACACCAGCCCGTCCAGCAACTCTGCCCTGGCGAGTTGCCTTGATCAGAGAAGGCGGGGAGCATAAAGTGGGAAAAAAGATTGCGTTGCAGTTATCTTGGGGAAGGAGGGGGAGGCAGGAGGAGTAAACAGGGGACGAGGAGAACGCGGAAAAAGAGAGGATGTAAGGAGAATGTGGAGAAAGAAAAGGAGGAGGAGCAAGGCGACGAGGGAAGGAGGAGGAGGAGGGGGAGGGAGGAGAGGACAAGACGAGGGGGGGAGAGGGAGGACGAGGAAGAAGGAGGAGGAGGAGGAGGACGAGGTGGAGGAGGAGGATGACGATGACGATGAGGACGAGGAAGAGGAGGAGGAGGAGGGAGGAGGAGAGGAGGAGGAGGAGGTGGAGGAGAGAGAGGAGGAGGAGGAGGGGAGGAGGAGGAGGAGGAGGAGGAGGAGGAGGAGGAGTGAGAGAGGAGGAGGAGGAGGAGGGGAGGAGGAGGAGGAGGAGGAGGAGGAGGAGGAGTGGAGAAGGAGGAGGAGAGGAGGAGGAGAGAGGAGGAGGAGGAGGAGGAGGGAGGAGGAGGAGGAGGAGGAGGTGGAGGAGGAGGAGGAGGAGGAGGAGGAGGAGGAGGAGGAGGAGGAGGAGGAGGAGGAGGGGAGGAGAGGAGGAGGGAGAGGAGGAGGAGAGGAGGAGGAGGAGGGGTGGATGGAGGAGGAGGAGGAGGAGGAGGAGAGGAGGAAGGAGGAGAGCGGAGGAGGAGGAGGAGGAGGAGGAGGAGGAGGAGGAGGAGGAGGAGGAGGAGGAGGAGGAGGAGGAGGAGGAGGAGGAGGAGGAGGAGGAAGAAGAAGAAGAAGAGGAGGAGGAGGAGGAGGAGGAGGAGGAGGAAGAGGAGGAGAGCGCCATCGACAGGGAAGGTGGGGCCACGAGGTCCGCCGGATCGACGACGCCCGCGTCGCCCGCGCCCGCCCCCTCACTCTTATCCGCAATTGCGGGGTGCTACGTACCTTCTGGTTTCCGCAGAGACGCAAGTGCGGGTGGTGTGCGCTGGCATTCACGGAGGTTGCAGGGTTTGCGTCTGCAGGCATCTGCGGTTGGGGGTGGACGGGGATCTCATTATCATTCTCTCCCTGCGCACCCTCCTGCTTCTGTACCTCCCGTCTCTTCCTCTCCGTCCTCTCCGTCCTCGTCCTGCTCCCTCCGCCTCTCCCCTCCTCCCTCTGGTTCTCTCTGCTCGCTCCCCGCTCTCAGTGTTGTTGTTTTCGTCACTATCCTCCTCCTCCTCCTCCTCCGTAGCCATTTTGGCGAAAGGTGTGGCCCGAGCGTCCTGATCGCGGCATTGTGGCACTTGCTGCGCCACCAGTCAGTTTGGGTTCCAGACACACGTGTTTTGCCTTTGTGTGCATCGCTCCAGTCGTCCCCTTTCCGCGGCTCTCATAGCAGACATGGCGGCCATCGCGCAGATGCTGAAATGGATGCAGGAGAAGCAGGATCGCGATCACACGATGATGATGCAGGCGATAGGGAACACGGACATCTCAGTGAAAGAGCTCATGGCGCTCAAACCAGCGGTCGAGCAGATCAAGAGCCACATGCAAGAGCTCGACGGGAAGTTGCACAGCAAGTACGGTGAGTGCATGATGGCGGTGAACACGTTGAAGGCCGACATCGCCACTGCCTCATCCGCCTCAGACTTTGGTGCATCGTCCTCACGGTCTAATGGTCCGAAACGGCGACGTGATGATTTCATTGGTTCATCGGCTCCTTCGACGGCTGCGACCTCAGGTGGTGATTTGGATGTCGTTTAATGCTGCAGTTGATGCTCAGAATACGTACCACCGCTGGATTGGCACATTCCAGGGGAAGGTCTTGGACATAACGCGCAAGCAGGTGTGGCAGGAGATCTTGTCCACACTTCCGTCGGACACCCGTCATCATGATACTTGCCCTCATTTCCATCGCTCTTCTCCGAGTTACAGTTTGGCCTCGAAACGGAGGGTCCAGCCAAAGCTTTCAGTTCGTGGCTTGGTATGAGTTCTATTACGCGGACTGGTCCCAGAGGAGGTGCTTTCACGCAGTTGCGATGCCGAGGAGATCTCCCACACGAAATCCTAATGCGTCAGAGGCACCTCGGAAGGGCGTGGCCCCCGCTGATGAACCTGTTCAAGATGAGCCAAGATTGGGACACCAGGCAGGGCAAGCTGGGCTGCTCTAGTTTCTCGAATGTTGTCTATGTGACCACTGAGACAGATGTATGGGACCTCATTCGTGTGGATGATGATGGACGCACCGAGTGGGTCGAATCTGGCTGTCTCGAATGGGGGCACGTGTGAGAAAATGAAGCCGACCATGGAGACGCTCAACCTGAGCTGATGGCCCACTGAAGTGAATGATGACCGCGCTGCTCTGCCTTTGTTTTTGCCGCACTCGCTGCCGAGTGCAGTCTTTTCCCCTCCTCCTCCTCCTGTCTCTCGGGCTCCCCGCAGCAAGGTGCCCTTCTGCAGCTGGAATGCTGCGACATTGTTTGATGCCTCGAGTGGGGCTCACACGCGCCAGTCTAGAAACTTCAACACGTGTTCTCGCATTGCTGAGAGATTCGGCTGCCTCCTAAGTCAAGAATATCACGGACATGTTGGGGGCATAGATGTCTTCTCTCGGCGTCTCTTCTCCCACAAGTGTTACGGCTCGTTCTGCGATGGCGAAATCTCTAGAGGTGTTCTGATATGCGTCCATGATCGCCGGCATTCCCAGCTTGAAACCTTAAGTCCAATGAGTACTGCGGCGGGCAAGTGTACCACTCTTGACCTTAGAGGGCACCGGGGTTGTCTTCTACTCTCTTATGTCCACCTCAACCCCAAAGACTCGGTTGTTGAGAAGAAGTCAGTTCCTCTCTGGTGTGGCGGGGTCGCCTGCCCCGCTGCACTCCTCTGTTTTCGTAGGTGGCGATTGGACTTTCTGTGCGCCCGGGGAAGCTAGGCAGCTCGTTGACACATCGCTGGGCAGGGCCCCAAGTGGCTTGCTCGCGAGTGAGTTTGGCAGGTTCTTCTCTCGATACACTGAATTTGCCCATGATCATCATACACGCGGCTCTCAGACAAATTCGGATTTAGTGTGCGCTGCGCGGGTTGACCGAATATGCACGTCGTTACTTCTTTTTTGGTTATCCCTTACCTCGCGCCCGCTGCTGGAGTTGAATGGCAGCCTGCAGAGCTACTCGAAGAGGGTGGCCATGTTCATGTTTACGCTTGCTCGGCTGTCCAGAGGCCGAACACTTGCCCTTCGAGTCCCCGACGAGCACGTCGACGGCCCGAGTTCGTGGAGAAGGTCGAACAGCTCATTCAGGAGTTCGGGTTTTCTCGGGACCCCGCTGTTGCCGTTACTGGGGCGAAACCGATCGTGCACATCGTGCCCCGGGAAATTCGGACTGGAGCTTGCGCGAACAGTTCGAAAACGATCGGGTATAAGATCTCCTGGCGCATGGCTTATGACTGGGGCCAGAAGGAAGCGCGAAGTGGACCGCGTGAAGTTCGCTGTTCGCCGTTTCACGAAGCCGTTGGATTTTGTCCCCGATGATTTCGCACTGGTCGACGCTGGCAAGTTTCACCAGTATAGCTCTGATTTGAGTCGAGCCGAACTCGAAGAACAGCTGGTGGAGCTCGTCAATGGTAAGTCTGCTGCCGCGAAGGCGAGGGCAGCCGGGTTAGCAAAGATTGACGCGCTCCCCCGTGCTTGGGCCTCCCGCCACCAACTGGTGATGCCCTAGGGAATTGTTGACCCCCTCGGGAACGCCCGCAGCCAGCCCCATACGTGTGCTGGCTTTCTGCAGGACCACTGGGCGAATGCCGCCCGTCCACTTTTGCCCCTGCCAGGAGGGCGCGCGAGAGCTTAAGCAGTGGATCCAGCGGGCCCCGCAGGGCGCGCGGTGGAAGATGGGCGAAGAAGTATTTGATGTTGATCAGTAAGTCCAGAGACTCGAGTCCTGGACTGGGCGGCGCTCCTTACTCTGGGTGTGGGTATGGAGGGATTGCTGCGCGCGAGGCGCCATGCGACTTGCGCTGTCGCATCGGGATGCGGGGGAAAGGCCCCAGGGATTGAACGATGTATTTTTTGGTTTTCATGCCGAAGGGCGCGCTGGGGGCAGAGCCGATGAGATCTGTAGAACAGAATCGCCCGCTCGCCTTGTGCAACTGCGATTGCAAGCTGATGCGCAGCGCTCTCGCACACTTGAAAGAGGGCAGCGCGGTTACGTTGGCGGTGGGCCCTGGTGGACAATATGGTCGTTCTGGATAGTAAATGCACGCCCCATGTCGCTTATGAGGCCGCCCCTTCTCCTGCTTGGCTTCATGAGATATCCCTTGAGCTTCCCATAGCCAAGCTTGTGACTGGGTTATGTTTGTAATGCGTGGCATGGGTACTCCCGGCTGGCATCGTTTGATTCTACGCAACTTACATGATAATTTGTACACGCATGTTCGAGTTCAGTGGCTATTCTCGGCAAGTTCAAGGTAGGGCAAGGTATTGGACAGGGCCGCCCCCTTGCAGGATCCCTTGTTACTCTTGCGCTCGATCCATGGTTCAGAAGTACCCGATGCGACCTTAGCGATGTCCGCGCTCACCCCTGCGCGTGCGCTGGCGACCTGGGCGCTGCCGCCTTTGATTTGGGAGCCACTCATAGGATGATGGCGGGCCATTTCATGACGCTGGCGAGGACCGCTGGCCTTCGCCTACGCCCAGGAATGCGCCAGCTCGCGCGGCCGAGTGACCAGGCGGAGGAAACCTTTTTCGTCCGGATTGCAGAGCCAACAAGATTACAGTGACATCGAGTGTGATCGGGCGCTCCCTGGGCCCTGATGGGGCTGCTCTCTCCTGGGTTGGCCTTGGCAGGGCTTTGATGAAGCGGGCCAGGTATGTTCAGAGTCTCTGCTGAGGCCTGGCAGGCAATATTCACACGCACGATATATACTGTCAGCCCGTTTTTCAACGTGTCCTTCAGTTTTTTGTCATGCCAACGAGCATGTTCTGGGCGCTAGACGAGAGGCCCTCCAGCAGCTCCCAGTTGCTCCCGGGCATCCGTTATCCAGCGGCGTTTCCTTTGACCTCGGGAACCACGGCACCTCATGCCACGCCCGTTCAGTTGCACGCAATGCACGTGCTGCTCTGTTCCGCGCTGCGTTTCGCTCTGAAGAGTGTTCGCTTGCTCGCGATGTTCTGGACATGTTCAAACTCCAGGACGAGTGCCAGTTATTCTACATGCGTTCACCGACCTACCGCTCCTCTTCCTGTATCTACATGCGCTCAAAGTCGAGTTTCTCCTGGATGCCCCGACGATTCCCAACAACCTTTTGTAAAGGTCTCCCGGGGCAAACTGTGAAGGGTTTGCTGGTTCTCTCCCCTCTTCCCTCCTCTGCACGTCTTTTCAGTGCTCGTCTGACTTACTGGTGCACCATGTCCGCGCAGCTTTGTGGGCTCTCTCGTAGTAAGCTTGTCAGGATTTACCTAAATCTTGATTCCTGTGTTGAGAACTCAGTGTTGAAAACCTTGTGCAGTACCTGGGCCACCACTCGTCGTTTCCCTCATGGGAGGTTCGGATGCCGTTTTGGCTGTTTTGCTGTAGGAGGACATGAGTTTGCTCATTCGATTTCGCGTCCTAGTTTGATCCCCTGTGTTCGTGAGTGCCTCCCGTCTCTGCCCCAAGGCCCCACGGATGGGGTGACGACCCCATCACCTCCTTTTTGCTCGCGCGCGTCTCTATGCACGATTCTGACAGTCTTCTCAGCGTTGCTCTCGCCGTTGATGCCCTGCACGCGACATGCGATTCGCAAGGTGGGTCATGCTCGTACGGTGCGGGGTCTGCCCGCCTCCCGTTCAGAGCACGTCTGCGTGCGCTGACACTCCGAAGCAGTGTGGCGCGGCCTCTTGTTCGTAGTGGTCGAGGCGGGGGGCAAACATAAACTCTCTGACGTCGGGCCATACCTCCTCCTCCTCCTCCTCCTCCTCCTCCTGCTCCTCCTCCTCCTCCTCCTCGTCTTCGTCCTCCTCCTTCGCCTCCTCCACCTGCCCCTCCTCCTCCACCCCCTGCCCGCGGGAGATAGTAGAACGTGAAACGAAACAGGGCCACGGCTCACGCGTAGCATGTGTGCTGCCAGCTTGGCTGGCGTGGGGCCCTCGGGGCCCGCGCGTGGCCTCTGCACTGCGCGCTGCCCGTTCCCTGTTTGGCGTCTGTTGGCCAGCGTGCGCAGATGTTCTTAGAAACGCTGAGGGCATTTGTTCTTTGTACTTCGACGTCTGTTACCTGCGTTGGTTTGTTTCTGCTGCGTTCTCAGGTCTGCGATCGGCCCCCTGGCCCGCTTGCCCGTGTCATGCCTGGTTTCCGTGTGTGTTTCCGCATGTGGTCGGACATCATCACATACCGCCTGCCTGGCGCCTAGTTTCTGGGGTGCCGCGTACAGCCACGGGCGGAGGAGGAGGAGGAGGAGGAGGAGGAGGAGGAGGAGGCGGAGGAGGCGGAGGAGGAGGGATTAGGAGGAGGAGGAGGAGGAGGACGGATTAGAAGGAGGAGGAGGAGGAGGGGGAGGAGGACGAGGAGGAGGAGGAGGAGGAGGAGGAGGAGCACGTTTCGTACGGCCACGGGCGGAGCGTCGACACCAGGCAAACAACACTCGCCCCCAGCGCAGTGACGAACAGCCACGGCGCAGTGGCCACAGTTTGGCGGGCGCGCGGGGCCCGCGCCGTGTTGGGGTGGCTGGGGCTGGGTGGGTTTTTGCCGCGCTGCGGCAACGTCGCTCTTTCCGCGCAAGCGCCGTCACCACCACCAGCACCTCCTCCTCCTCCACCTCCTCCACCTCCTCCTCTTCTTCTTCTTCCTCCTCCTCCTCCTCTTCCTCCCCTTTCGAGCGTCAAGCTGCGGAGCTTCAGAGCTGTGGCCCTCGAATCCCTCCCACCCGGAAGCGCCGGGGGGAAGGGTGTCTGTTCCCTTTCGGTCGTCCGTCGTTCGGTCGTTGCTTCTTGGAGTCGTCCCTGCAATTCGGTCCTCCTGTATTTCCTTTCCTCCTCCTCCTCTTCTCGGCGGCGAACTCTCGTCGCGCGCTACCCAAATTCCCCGCCTAGCGCACGGCAGTTGAGCCCCCTGAGGCCCAGGAGACACGCTCGCCTCAGGCTACCCGCACTCTTCTCGGCGGCGAACGAGGCGCGGAAGTGAGAAGGATGCGGCCTTCTCAGAGGGCGGCGGGGCTTCTCGGAAGGCCTCCGGCCTTCAGGGAGGTCTTCGGGGCATCTTCGGGGAAGATTTGGAACACCTTTCGGAAGGCTTTAGGCACATCCCAGCCTTCCGAGAAGGCCCGCCCCCTCTCGCTTCCCCCCTCGCTCGCCGCCGATCCTCCTTTTCTGACGCTGCGCGAGCTCAGGCCGGTGTGCAGTGGCGTTCGGTGGGGCGGAGAAGTCGCGTGAAGGTGCCGACTTGGGCCCAGAGGCCAACCGATCAAGCCGGACAGGCGCAGCGTATCAAGATGGGCAGTGGAGGTCAGAGTAAAGTCGCCTGCCCGAAAGGGCACAGAGTATACGCCTGCCAAACGGTACAGGGAGGAGGAGAAGGAACGATCATGATCGAAACGAGTAACCTGAATCGAGGAGGCACCGAACGAGGAGGAGACGAAATACACGTGCAACATGTCGCTGAGAGAGGCTGTCAGGTTGGCCAGACAGCAGCTGGGTGATCTGATTGCCCCCTGCACCCGATCCAGAGTCGCCGACCCTCCTCCTCCTCCTCCTCCTCCTCCTCCTCAGCCTCCTCCTCCTCCTCCTCCTCCTCCTCCTCCTCCTCCTCCTCCTCCTCCTCCTGGCTTGGCCCAAGCAGCCTCCCACGAGGGGCGGCCCGTCATATCCGGAAATGCTGCGGGCCTCCCTCGTCGCCGCGGTCGCGGTCGTCGGCCGCGCGGGCGTCTGCTCCCTGTACGACATCGAGGTCGGGGTAAGGAGGAGCGACACCACCACTACAGTCGACCCTGATGGCAGGGGTGATCGACTTTTCAAGGGTACCCTGGCATCCATGACTCTTCGGTCGTCCTCGGTCGATCCTCAACCACTTTCGATGGCCAGCCCCGCTCGAAGAGCCTCCCCGCTCGAAGAGCCTCGAAGGTCGGGGGAAGGAGGATCAACACCACCACCACGGTCGGACCGAGGCAGAAGGTCGAGGCCGGTTCGGGGAGGGTACCCTGATGTTCTTCGTGCTTGCTGGATTTTCTTGTGCATCCTGGGGGAGGGTATCCGCGAGTGATCTTATGATTCGGCATGCTTTGGCCAGCGGAGGGCCTCACGTACTTGAAGAGTGTTCCTCTCTCCTCGCTCCAACCGTACCAGGAGGGGAGCCATCTCCAGCGAGGGGGTCCACTGGGCCTCCCCGAGCTGGGGATGGGGGGTGCCTCGAGCGAGAGGGGCCCCCCTGGCTATCCTCCCGCTGGGGTCGTCCCTGGTGGTGTTGGTGTTCGCCCGGACATTCGACGTCTTGTTTTTGTTTGTTCATCCCAGACCTCGGGCGTCTCGAAAAAATCGAGACAAAGGTTTTTCATCGTTTTCGGCCTCTGGAGGCCCTCGCCGGGCCTCGGGACCGTCAAAAAACGACTCGGGATGAAAAACTGGTCCCGGGAAAGTGGTCGGGAGGTTGGGGGCCCGTGTCTCGAAAAAATCGAGACGTCGGATGTCTGGGATTGCGGCGTCCTCAGAAGTCCCGACCCCTTCCCCAGGACCGGCTTTTCATCCTGAGCCGTTTTTAGAGCCCAGCGAGGGTACTGAGGAACACGGGTCCTGAGGCTTGTTCAGCAGTTTTCGGGATTCCCGTCCAGAGTCGGCGTGCTCCGTCGCAGAATCGGGCGGCATTGGCCTCGTGGTTCCGAGGGTACCTTCCCCGATCCGTGGATCTGGCGCCCACGCGCAAGATCCATCCGGCCACGGGGCCCAGCGAGGGCCCCCGGGGGCCGAAAATAGAGGAATAATTCCCCGTCCCGTTTTTTCAGCGACACGAGCATGTCTGGGTTGGCGTCGCTATTCGATGTTCCAATCGAGGGATCCGTGTGCGGCCAGTCTGACTTGGACTGCAGGTACGCGAGCTACGCAGAGGCGTTCTGGAGGGGCCTCAGGAGCGGCACCTGCGCGAGCCGGGGCTACACCGTGGCCAACGGCACCGTCACGAAGCACGTGCCGGTCCGAAGGGCTTTTTT
>CAUYUJ010012943.1:5000-12308 GCA_963575745.1 Prorocentrum cordatum | reverse complement strand
GGAGCGTGGAAGGGAGGAGCGTGGGGAGGGCGAGCGGTCGGAATAAGGGGAGGGGGGCCCGGGGAGGGCGGTGGGAGCACGGAGGAGCAGGCGCGAGAGTCCGGGGAGCGTGGGGGGAGCACAGGTGCAAGGGGAGAGGGGCGCAGGGGAGGAGCGCTACCAACCACCAGCGAGGGCGGGGGGAGCACGGCGGAGGGTGCTTGTGGAGGTTCAGGGTGGGGGGAGCACGAGTGCAAGGGGAGGGGGGCGCAGGGAAGGAGCGGGGGGCCAGCACGACCACCAGCAGCATGACGGCCAGCACGGGCAGCAACCAGCACGACCACCAGCACAAGAACCAGCACGACCACCAACACGACCACCAGCACCTCCAGCACTACCAACCACCAGCACGACCACCAGCAGAACCACCAGCACGACGACCAGCACAACCACCAGCACGACCACCAGCACGACCAGCTACCAGCACGGCCACCAGCACCTCCACAAGCACGGCCTCCAGCACAACCACCAGCACGACCACCAGCACGACCATCAGCACGAGCACCAGCACCTCCATCAGCACGACCAGCCACCAGCACAACCACCAGCACGACCACCAGCACGACCACCAGCACAACCACCCGCACGACCACCAGCACAACCACCAGCACAAGGGAGAGCAGCAGGCCCAGCCAACAGCACCGGGCCAGCAGCACGACCGCCAGCACGACCACCAGCACCTCCACCAACCACGACCACCAGCACGACCACCCAGCACCACCAACCACCAGCACGACAACCAGCACAACTAGCAGCACGACCACCAGCACAATCACCAGCACAACCACTACAAACCACCAGCACGACCACCAGCAGAACCACCAGCACGACGACCAGCACAACCACCAGCACGACCACCGACACGACTAGCCACCAGCAAGGCCACCAGCACCTCCGCAAGCACGACCACCAGCACAACCACCAGCACGACCACCAGCACAACCACCAGCACAACCACCAGCACAACCACCAGCAGGACCACCAGCACGACCACAAGCAGGACCACCAGCAGGACCACCAGCACGACCACCAGCACGACCAGCCAGCACCACCAACCACCAGCACGACAACCAGCACAACCAGCAGCACGACCACCAGCACGAGCACCAGCACAACCACTACCAGCGACCAGCACGACCACCAGCACATCCACCAGCACGACGACCAGCACAACCACCAGCACGACCACCAGCACGACCAGCCACCATCACGGCCACCAGCACCTCCATAAGCACGACCACCAGCATAACCACCAGCACGACCACCAGCACAACCACCAGCACAACCACCAAGAGGACCACCAGCACGACCACCAGCAGGACCACCAGCAGAGCGCACGGTCGGAAATAAAGCAGTGCGAGATCACACCGGTAGGTATGATGATACATGTTGTTGATCATCCCCCACCGGTGCATACCGCATTTTCTCAATCAACGTGTACCCCTCGACGCTCGCACCTTGTTCCTTGACAAGGAAATCTTGATGCTCAAACTGTGCCCCTCGCCCCCGGGTCACAACAACAATGGCTCCCGCCTGAGACTTCCTCACAATTTAGCCAGGACCCCCGCTCTCGCCCGAGACTTCCTCGCATTTTATTCAGGAATCGCGCTCTCGCTTGGGACTTTCTTACAATTGATTAAGGAATCGCTCTCCCGGCGCTCTGGAGTCGCGCTCTCGCTGGAGACTTGCTTGCAATTTATTGACGAATCGCGCCCTTGCGTTGGAATTTCTTGCAATTTACTCAAGCGCCGCGCTCCCGACACCCACGCACCCAGGAGTCGCGCTCACGCTTAGGACTGTCTCACAGATTACCTAGGAATCGGGATCTCGCTGCCCTTCGTGGCCCCGTTGCAGCCCTTCGTGGCCCCCTCGCTTTGTTTCGTAGCCCCGTTGCAACCCTTCGTGGCCCCCTCGCTGCCCTTCGTGGCCCCGTTGCAGCCCCTCGTGGCCCCGTTGCAGCCCTTCGTGGCCCCGTTGCAGCCCTTCGTGGCCCCTCGCTTTGTTTCGTGGCCCCGTTGCAGCCCTTCGTGGCCCCCTCGCTGTCCTTCGTGGCCCCGTTGCAGCCCTTCGTGGCCCCGTTGCAGCCCTTCGTGGCCCCCTCGCTTCCCTTCGTGGCCCCGTTGCAGCCCTTCGTGGCCTCCTCGCTGCCCTTCGTGGCCCCATATATGTATGCCCTTCGTGGCCCCCGCTCGTTCGCGCCGGTTGTGGCCCCATATGCATGCCCTTCGTGGCCCCGCTGTCGCCCTTCGTGGCCCCCCTCGCTCCCCTTCGTGGCCCCGTTACTGCCCTCAGTGGCCCCGTCCTTGCCCTCCGAGGCCCAACATACGTATGCCCTTCTTGGCCCCCGCTCGTTCGCGCCCGTTGTGGCCCCATGTGCATGCCCTTCGTGGCCCCGCTGTCGCCGTTTGTGGCCCCTTCACTGTCCTACGTGGCCCAGTTGCTACCCTCAGTGGCCCCATCGTTGCCTTTTGTGGCCCCGCATTATCTGCCCTTCGTGGCCCCCGCTCGTTCGCGCTCTTCGTGGCCCCATACGCATTCCCTTCGTGTCCCCGCTGTCGCCCTTCGTGGCCTACTTCGTGCCTTCGTGCCCTGCTGTCGTTCTCTTCGCTCTCGCTTTCGCTCGCCGTCGTCGTCGTCGTCGTCGTCGCCGTCGTCGTCGTCGTCGTCGTCGTCGTCGTCGTCGTCGTCGTCGTCGTCGTCGTCGTCGTCGTCGTCCGTCCGTCGTCGTCGTCCGTCGTCGTCGTCGTCGTCGTCGTCGTCGTCGTCGTCGTCGTCGTCTCGTCGTCGTCGTCGTCGTCGTCGTCGTCGTCGTCGTCGTCCGTCGTCGTCGTCGTCGTCGTCGTCGTCGTCGTCGTCGTCGTCGTCGTCGTCGTCGTCGTCGTCGTCGTCGTGGTCGGTCCCCTATCCGTCCCTCTTGGGGTCGGGTCGACGGTCCGCGGCCGCCCCGCCGATCAGCGCTGCCGATGGCCAGGCCGACGGTCCGCGGCCGCCCCGCCGCTTGCCGGGGCCTGGCCTGCAAGGAAGAAAGGTATACCCCCCAAAAGGGGTTCGATCGAATACGAAGAGGGCGGGTATCGAGGGTTTGGGAAAATACGCGTGATTGGACACTAGAGCATATAAGGACGAACAGTCTTAAAATGATTGTTGTTGTTGTTGATGTTGTTGTTGGGGGTGCTGTTGTTGGTGGTGACCTCACGCTACTGAAGAATAATTACAGTTGATCCCCCACTCCGGGGCACATTGTGTTTTGTTCCATTGGCATGCCTTTCTCTGGGCTCGCACCACGTTTTCATCAAGGAAAATCTTGGGTCTCAGAATTGGACCCCTGATCCCCGAGTTACAGCAGCAACAACAGCAACAACGGCTTCCGCCTGACACTTCCTCACAATGTGTTATCAAATCGCGCTCTCGCGCGGGACTTCCTCCCAATGTACACCCCGCGAAATGCTTAAGAATTCATGGGTTAAGAAATTCATAGTCTCAGAACTTGAATCAAAAACCCAACATTTCTATTAAATCTTGGGATTTACATTGGGAAGTTAAGAATAATCGAGACTCTGGCCGAAAACTTAGGTTTTCTTAAGCATCGCCTAGGGTGTATGCAGACATCGCGCTCTCGCGTGGGCCTCCCTCGCAACGTATTCGGACGCAGCGCCCTCGCCAGGAATCACTCTCTCGCGGTGCACTTCCTTACGATCTACTTTCGAATACCGCTATCGCTGTATGCTGCCTCGAGACTCATGCAGTAATCACGCTTCAGCAGCCCGCCTGCTCGACCTGGCCGCCTGGGCCCGCCTGGGGCCAGCCTTCCCGATCCGCCCGCTAGGGTCTACCTGCCCGACTTGCCCGTCTGGTTCTGCCACGTGCTTTCTGCTCCTAGCCGCTCTCCTGCTACTTTCTCTCGTGCTCCATCCTCCTCCCTCTCCCTTGTTTCTTCCTTCCCTCCGTCCTCCCTTCCCCTGCCGTAGGGGCTGCACGAAATACACGTTGCAGATAAAAGATATACCCCCAAATGGTACGATCGAAGGCGAAGAGGGCGGGTACCGCGGGTTCGGGATATACGTCTTGAACGGCACGCGAGCAGATAGGAGCGAACAGTCTTAAAACGATCGTGGAATCTTAATGATCAAACAGTTACTCTTGTTGGACCCCCCGAGTTCGCTTTGGCGCTCTCGCCTGGGCCCAGGCTGCATCTCTTTGGAAGCCGAGGCTCACGCTCAAGCGTTTTGGGAGGCGTGCCGAAACTGGCCCCCCCCCCCACAACTCCACACCGCTCCCGCCGCAAGTGGGCCATCTATCAAAGCTCGGGGTCGGGGCTCCTTCCCGCCGCCGAAGGTTGGCGTTCTCTCAAGACTGGCGCTCCCGCTCGAGACTCCTTTGCTTTCTGCTCGGGACCGCCGCTGCCGCCTCGGCGCCGCAGGCGGCCCCCCTTGCAACAACGGCGCTCCCGCTCGACACCTCCGCTTTCACTCCAGAATCCCGGCGGCCTTCAAGCTTCCTTAGTCCCTCCTCCTCCTCCTCACCCTCCTCCTCCTCCTCCTCCTCCTCCTCCTCCTCCTCCTCGGAGAGGGGTCCTCTCAAGATCACAGGGGCAGGGCGGGAGCCTCCCATACCATGTGGTCGACTCCGGTGGATCGGTGCCAGTCGACGCTAACTCGACGCTCATCGATGCCAGGTCGACGCTAATCGACGCCAGCCGACGCTAAATCGGCGCTGTCTCATCGACTCTCAGACGCTGATCGCTAATCGACGCCAGTCGACGAGGAAGGCAGAATGGCGAGGGCACACAGGGCTCCCATGATTTGCTGCCGCATCCCACGACCGAAGGGGCGGGCCCCACTGGACGGACCACCCCTCTCGGCGACTGCACCCGACAGACGGATCTCGACCCCCTCGGACCAGCTGCGGCCGCCGCCGACGGGGCGGCGGAAGCGACCCCGCGCTGCCGGCCCCACTCCCGAGCCCAGGCAGACAGCGAAGCCGCCCCCACCCCTCCCCCACCCACCCCTTCAGCGCAGTCATGCGCAGAAGGCATCTATACACTACCACCGTGCCAGGCCAGGGCCATCCTGGCCCTGGCATGCCATATACGCCCTCCTGGCCGAGGCCAGGAGGGTCAACACACCATCCTGGGGCCCAGGATGGCCCAGGCCTGGCACAGTGGTGGTGTATAGATGCCTTCATCGGAAGTCAGGTTGCTACCTCAAGGAGCGCTGGGTAAGGAGCGCATCCCCTCTTTGGTTCGGGACTTCAACGGGGCCGCGTCCCCCAAGAGTCCGATCGCACGCTGCGCGAGGGGGAGGGGGGGGCCATGAGCTTGGCCTCTTGGGCCGAGATGCTGTGACTTGTCGAGGGGTGCAGCAGTGGCTATGAAGGAGGAGGACGGTGACGAGGACGAGAAAGAAAAGAAGGAGGTCCGCAGAAGTCCCGAAGGGTCGCCGCTCGAAAACCTCGCACCCCGAACCTCGAGCCTAATCGACGACGACGACCACCACCAACAAAACGACGACGACGACGACGACGACGACGACGACGACGACGACGACGACGACGACGACGACGACGGACGACGACGGACGACGACGCTCATCGGCGACGACGCAGGCGGCGACGACGGCGGCGGACGGCGACGGCATCGCTCGCCGCCACCTCGATCGCCGGCGTGGCCGCCGAGTGGGGAGGAGGAGGAAGGAGGAGGAGAGGAGGAGGAGGAGGAGTAGGAGGAGAAGGAGGAGGAGGAGGAATGGGGGAGGAGGGGGGGAGGAGAGGGGGGGTGAGGAGGAGGGGAGGAGGAGGAGGAGGAGGAGGAGGAGGAGGAGGAGGTGGAGGAGGGAGGAGGAGGAGGAGGGAGGAGGAGGAGGGGAGGGAGGACCCCTCCTCCTCCCCTCTCCTCCTCCTCCCCTCCTCTCCTCCACCTCCTCCTCCTCCTCCTCCTCCTCCTCCTCCTCCTCCCCCTCCCCCTCCTCCTCCTCCTCCTCCCCCTCCGCCAAGAAGCGCGCGCGCCTCCTACGGGGCCACGAGGGCCTCGGCCTCGCGCAACACGGCGGCGGGCGCGGGGTAGTCCCCGGGCAGGCGGTCGGCCGAGGCGTACACCACCTGCGCGGCCGCGGGCGGTCCGCCGCGGCGGCCGCCGCCGCCGCCGACCACCGCCACCGACACGACGACGACGACGACGACGACGATCAGGACGATGACGATGAGGACGACGGCGACGGCGACGACGACGACGACGAGAAGGACGATGACGACGACGACGGCGACGGCGACGACGACGATAAGGCCGACGGCGATAAGGACGACGACGACGGCGACGACGATCAGGACGATGACGATAAGGACGACGGCGACGGCGACGGCGACGGCGAGGAGGACGACGACGACGACGGCGACGGCGACGGCGACAACGACGACGGCGGCGACGAAGACGACGGCGACGGCGACGGCGCAGGTGGCGGGAGCAGCCGGTAGAGCCCTGCAGCCTCGATGCTCGATCGTCGACCCTGGATCCTCCTCCTCCTCCTCCTCATCCTCTTCCTCCTCCTCGTCCTCCTCCTCGTCCTCTTCCACAACTAGACAATCTGAATACTACTATCCTCTGTCCTCTGACTCCGTCAGGAGGGTGTCCTGTCCTCTCCGCGTACTTCTTTCCTTACACACAAGATGTCATTATTTGTGTTTTCCAGTGTTTTTCATTGAGGTCGTTTCTGGTTCAAAATGGTGCTCCCGCTGCAGCTCCGCCCTCATTTCCGCGCTTCGGTCATTCAAAATCGTGCTCTCGCTGCAGCGCTGGCCTCGTTCCCGCGCCTCCGGACGGCACTCGGCATTCGAAAGCGCCCACATCGGGAAGGCACGGTTGCGAAGGAAATGGAGCTGGCATTCCGCACAGGCCCTGTCCTCTCGTAGACGGGCCACTTACAATCCCTCCAAGTCATCCGGTGCCATGCCACTGCATACAATGCGATGCTGTGTTGTGCGCCGCTGTGCGATGCCATGCTTTGCGTTGCTATGATTTGGGCTGCAATGCTTCACTACGCAATGCCAAGCCATGCTATGACATGCTATGTTCTGCCGTGCTCTTCTACGCCATGCTGTACCATCCATCGCGTACCATTCTGAAGTCATTGCCCTGCTCGACATCCGACTGCGCAAATAGATAGGAGGGGATCTAGGCCATGGTAAGGGATGGGAGGAGGCGCAGGACGTCAGATGTGACGCTAGCGCACCTGGCTCTTCCTCTCCCCCTCCTCCTCCTCCTCCTTCTCCTCCTAC
>CAUYUJ010012942.1:0-12319 GCA_963575745.1 Prorocentrum cordatum | reverse complement strand
GCTAGGGACACGGGAGGCAAAGAGCACCCGGAAGCACATCCAGCTGCGGCCGTCCAGGGAGGAGGGAGGAAGGCGGGGAGAGGGACCCTGAGATCCGACGTAGCGAAAAAATTGCAACATCGTGGAAATCACGCCCGGAGCCCTAGACCCCATCTTTCTGCTTCAGCTTTCGAGCCGAATCCGTCTGCGAGGGTCCCGGGGGCCGAAAATAAACAAAAACGCCTGGCTCGAAAAATTTGGGGCGGCAAGATCTCAGCGGAGGGCGGACGAGGGAGCAAGGGAGGGAGGGAGCCTCCCCCTCTCCTCCACAGAGGTCGGGGGTTGCTAAAGGTGCCCCCGGGCCAAGGTGCCCCCAGCTTTTCGATCCATTTTGGGGCCCCTGGGGCAGGCCCTGGGGCCCTCTGGGCCTCGTCAAGGGTGCTCTGCAGGCCTTGGGGGCCTCCCTGGAAATTCTGGCGGGCACGTTGGGCCAGGGGCACTGCACGAAACACCCGACGAGGGCCCGGCGGAGGCGGCCAACCTACCGGCGCTCCCTCCCCCGCGCCCGCGGCGCCTTGGCGGCCAGGCCCTTCTCCGGCCCGCCCCACACCGGCAGGAAGGCGCTCGGGGGCGCCCCGAGGACGTGCGGGCCTGGCGGAGCGCGCGCGGGACATGTCCGACGAGGCCCCGCGCGGCAAGACCGCCGCGGAGGACCCACGCCCCGCCCCAAGCAAGAGCGCAGAGGGCTCGAGGACCGCGGTGGAGCTCGGGGTTGGCCTTTCTTCCAAGCCTCAGAGGCCCCCTTCCAGGCGCACCCCGGGCGCTTCAAACTGGAGGCTGCTCTGACGGCGGAGCTCGCTGCCAAGACGCGGATGTCGGCGAATCCAGACTGATTGTTGCTCCTGGCTCCCACTTTCCTCCCCCCTCCTTCTCTGCCCCCGCTCCCCTCCCCTTCCCCCTCCCCCTCCCCCTCCTCACCCTCCTCCTCCTCTTCCTCCTCCTCCTCCTCCTCCTCCTCCTCCTCCTCCACGTCATTTGCCTCCTTTTCCTCTCCCTCCTCCTCGTCCTCCTCTTCCTCCTTATCCTCCTCCTCCTTCTCCTCCTCCTCCACGTCCTTTGCCTCCTTTTCTTCCCCTTCCTCCTCCTCATTCTCCGCCTCCTCCTCCTCCTCCTCCTCCTCCTCCTCCTCCTCCCCCGTCCTCCCTCTTTACTCATCCTTCCTCCCATCCCCCTCCTCCTCCTCCTCCTCCTCCTCCCTCCTCCTCCTCCTCCTCCTCCTCATCATCATCATCATCATCATCATCATCATCATCATCATCATCATCATCATCACCATCATCAGCATCAGCATCACACTCCTCCTCCCCCTCCCCTGTCTAGTCCTCCTCCTTGTAGATGCCTCTCAGAATGGCCAGGACGTTTCTCCCCGATTTGAGCTTTCAAGTATTAGGTAGATGTTCGGTCAACTTGTCGATCGTATTCTCTAGATGAGTAATTCGTTTTGCTTCAGTGCTCGCTGCCATTGTCCGCGCTGTGCTTCTTCAGTTTGAGATCTCCGCATGCCCGCTCGCCCACACACGCCGCTCCCTTTCAATGTTTTCCCCACGTCGGCTTTGCCCCGGAGGTTCTCACTTGTTCGTGAAGAAGCCAGTGGGCGCTGGGCGCGGTCGCGCAGGGTTCGCGCCGGAGTTCCACAAGGTTCCTCGGTCTTGCTTCCTTGCATAGTGGTGCCTTAGGGTGAATTGGTCTTGTTTCCTTACATGGGGGGTCCCCAGAATTCCTCGGGCTTGGCTCCGTGCTTCCTTGGTCTTGGTTTCTTTATTCCTTGGTCTTGCTTGTTTGGTTCCACGGCCTTGGTTCCTTGGTTCCTTGGTCAAGTATCCTTGTTCTTGGTGGTCTTGGTTCCTCCTTGATGCCTCGCCACGCAACACCAAGCATTGCGAAACCATGCCAAGCAATGCCACGCAATATGCCAAACAATGCCAAGCAACGCCACGCAATGCGCCCATTCAATGGGAAGCTTTCCCCTGAGTGGGTTCGCGCCAGGTTACTTTGATACGTGTCCTAACCACGTATGCATTCACAACTCTCTCAGAACTTAGCCAACCATGCCCCTCCCACATCTGCCGTTCTCAGCTGCAGATCTTCTCGGAGTCCGATCCAAAGATGCGCTGTTTTCGGTCGAGCCCCCGGTTGCGTTACATCTCCGTGTTCTACCTGCTCAGAAGGAGGCGCTGGAACAGAAAACAAACGCTTCGGCCGTCTCGAGAAATACCGCTCCTCCTCCTCCTCCTCCTGCTCCTCCTGCTCCTCCTCCTCCTCCTGCTCCTCCTCCTGCTCCTCCTCCTGCTCCTCCTGCTCCTCCTGCTCCCCTTGCAAGGTGTGGCCCAGGGTGGGCCACGCGCGGTCGAGTGGCCCGGCAGGGGCCGAGTCGAGCTCGGGGGCCGCTCGACTCGGCCCGCCGGGGGGCGCCGCTGCCGCCACCCCAGACCGTCCGACCTGGCGCTCCGTTGGCAGCTCTCGACTGTGCCCGCGGCGCCAGCGGACGCGGGCGCGGAGGCCGATAGCGGCAGGGCGCGCCGGGCGCGAGCGCGAGCACGAGCACGAGCGGAAGAGGAGAGGGCGGTCGCGAAGTGGAAGTCCGAGGCTGGGGATTCACAAACACACACAGACACACCGCCTGGAGGAACGATTTTCGGGGACCTCCACCTGCGGTGGATGTGGAGATTCATGGGGGCCCCTGGGGCCCTGATATATGCATATGCACCGCCCGCTGAGGTCCCATGACGCCAGTTCCAGGGGCGGTGGATATGGATACAGCCAGCCCGCATAATCGGGACGCACGGTAAGAATGCAGGACCCTTAGAAGGCCGTGCCGACACTTTGCGAGCGGGGCGTGGCCAGCGAAAGCGGCCAAGGATGGGCCGATTGGGAAGGATGCATGGGGTGACCTTGGAGAGTTGCTTATCCTTGCTATGCGGGTTGACTGTACAGTCGGACCTAGGCCAGACGAACATCCTTCAAGAAAATGAGCCCCTTCGCCGGCCAAAACACACAGAACATCCCAGGGCATCCTCCCCGGGACGCTCAAGAACATTCAACAAACACGAAGAACATCAAAGTACCCTCCCCGAACCGACCTCGCCCTCATACCTCGGTCCGACTGTATGTCGTGCCGTTCTTGTTCTTCGAGAGGAGGAGGAGGAGGAGGAGGAGGAGGAGGAGGAGGAGGAGGAGAGAGGGAGGAGGAGGTGGAGAGAGGAGGAGGAGAGGGATGAGGAGAGAGGAGGAGGAGGAGGAGGAGGAGGAGGAGGAGGAGGAGGAGGGGAGGGAGGAGGAGGAGGGAGGAGCGGGGAGGACGATATCCCCGCCTCGCAGGAGAAAGCCCCACCCGCCGCGCGTCGGCGAGCGGGCGGCGCGCAGGCGGCCTCGGGGCAGCTGCGAGCTATACACGCAGGGCGTGGACCCCAAGGCAGAAGCGCCTGCCTAAAAGGGTGCGCGGCCGGGCGCGCGCTGTGCAGCGCTGCGGCAGCGGCGGCATTCACGCCGCCGCCGCCGCCGCCGACGACGACGACGACGACGGCGACGGCGACGGCGACGGCGACGGCGACAGACTCTCTGAGATCCGGCGGCTCTGGAAGATGTCTCGGGCGGCGCGGCCTTCTCAGAGCGTTCTGGAACGCCCCATGAGAACGTCCCGCTATAAACCCTTGTGCGCGACGCCAGGGATGGACGAGCGCGCTCCACTACTTGCAAAATAACTACTCGCAAATGGCCTGGATCCGCCGCGGGGGATCAACGATAAACTACATCGAAGCAGATATATTTTTTTCGGACGCTTGCGAGCAGGCACCTTGCGAGTCGTGGAACGCGCTCGGTGAAGGGATGTCCCGACGCGTCCCCCAAGGCTGGCTTCTGACCCCGCGGCTCTTCCCTCGACGGCGGAAGGCCTGCTCCTTCTCACTCCCCCTCCTGGGTTTGCCGCCGACGGGGGCCTTCGGACGTTCCCGTGGGCTCTCGGGGGGCTTTCCAGCCTCAGGATACCTTCCCGCGGCTGCGCCTCGCCGAGAGCGCTCCAGCGAGGGCCCCCCCGAGGCCGAAGACTGCGCCACACCGCCGCGGAAGTCCGCCGCGCCGCCGCGCGCCAGCGAGCGCGAGCGCGCGCGCCAGCGCGCCTGCGGCCCGGAGCGGCTCCGGCGCGGCGAGGGCGGCCTGGCTGCGGCGAGGGGGGCGAGGCGTGACGAGGGCGAGGGCGAGGGCGAGGGCGAGGGCGAGGGCGAGGGAGGGGAGGAAGGGGGAGGAAGGAGGAGGAGGAGGAGGAGGAGGAGGAGGAGGAGGAGGAGGAGGAGGAGGCGTCCAGACACAGAACTCCCAGAGGGCCTGCTCCCCTGGGCGGCGGCGCGAGCGGGGGAGGGAGAGAGAGACACCGGTGCGCACACGCGTGTCCAGGCCGGCATGGGGCACGCGCCTGCCGGGCCTCCCCTCTCTTGACGCTGGGGGGGGGCAGCCAAGCCAGAAGAAGCGGCGGGGGCGCGGAGGACCTCTGCGCCCGCGAGAGGGAGGAGGAAGAGAGGGAGAGGCAGAGACCGACACAGAGAGAGAGAGGCAGAGAGAAGGACAGAGAGAGATCACAAACAACCGATGGTGATGTTGATGATGCTGTCGATGATGTGCTCGCTGCAAATGCTGTACCAAAGTACTGGGCAGTGACTCGTGCGAGCTCGGCGGGGACTTCGCACGACCCCCGCTGTACCCTTGCTGTGCTGCGGCGCGTAGGGCCGGGGCGACGACGGGACTCTCCGGCGGCCAGCCGGGGCAAACCCGGCAATATCCAGCACGCATCCCTGCTGGCCAGCCGAAGCGGGGACCCCGAGCCACGGACAGTCTGGAACGAGCTCGGCAGACGGGCCACGGCCCCCGCCCCCCCAAGAGGGACGATTATCGCTGCGACCCGACAGTATGCAAGTGTGAATGCCGCGAAGCAGGTGGGGCGACGGAGGGGAAACTCCCTGAGGGGCCACGAAACGTGCGAGTAGTATGCCGAAATGGGTGCGGCGGTGGCATGCGGGCCCTCCCGCTGGGGCCTTCAGTGGAACTCCCCCAAATATGGGACAAGGAAGCGTGTGAAGGGCGTGCCGGCATGAGCACGGCGGTGGCGTGCGGAGAAGAGGGAATAGGGAGGAGGAAGGTGAGGCGGAGCGCGGCGCTGTCTCGTCAAAACGAGGACCCAACACCACAGGATGGTTGGGACAAATGCAGAGTGCCAAGGGCGCCGGTTCTTCGGAACTGGCCCTCAATCGCCAGGAAAGGGGGGGCGGGAGGCTCCGCTTCGACCGGCGAGGTCACGCCACTTCGCGCTCGGTGCCCCGCGACGCGCCTTCCCGGCCTCGCGAGGCCACCTTGGACAAGAGCAGCCCACAGGTCCATGCAGCGACGCCGAAGCGCGATCATCCTCGGGCCCGAGGGGAGGACTCCATCGAAGGCCCCCGCGGCGGTGTTCGCATGCGTTTCCCCCGCCCAGCACAGCACTTCGTGGACCCATAGGGAACTCCACCGCAGGCCCCCGCGGCGGTGTTCGCAGGCGTTTCCCCCACCCAGTACAGCGCTTCGTGGCCGCTTGGGGAGCTCCACCGAAGGCCCTGGCGAGCTGGCAAGCTTGGAAACGCTTGTTCCTCGTCGTCCTCCTCCTCCTCCTCCTCCTCCTCCTCCTCCTCAGGAGGAGGAGGAGGAGGAGGAGGAGGAGGAGGAGGCAGGCGACCGCGATCACGAAGCAAGCGGGCCCTGAAGGCAACGGGCCCTGAAGGCCACGGCTCCTCGCCCCGCGCCACGTAACAAACTGCCGCGCCCCTGCGCCCCCTGGGGAAGGCCCCTGGGAGCCGGGCAGCCCTTGCTAGGCTGGTCCTCGCCATCGCTCGGACGTCATTTTCCCCGCGCATGCTTCGATCTCGCGCGCGCAGTGTTCGCAAGAGATGGCCCAGGATGCTCCGCGATGGTCCTCGCGGACAGCAACAATGCACACGTCCGAGCGATGCCAAGCGTGGGCAGCGCGTAGGTTTAGATCGGGCATGTCCTCCTACAGGCGGATCTTGGCGAAACGTTTCAAACATAGTCAACACTGCTCCAAAATGATCATAAGCAGTCGAAACATCGTCCCGAGACTACTTTCCCCCATTTTTGGATATTCCTCCCTACTAT
This sequence comes from Prorocentrum cordatum, assembly GCA_963575745.1. Taxonomy (NCBI): domain Eukaryota; class Dinophyceae; order Prorocentrales; family Prorocentraceae; genus Prorocentrum; species Prorocentrum cordatum. The sequence continues at coordinate 6,145 of CAUYUJ010012942.1, read as the reverse complement.
CGGGGGCGCGCAAACATGGATTAGCGATCCATGGATTTGGCGCGCTGTCGCCAGATCCATGGATAGGAGGAGGTGCCCTCCCCAAAATGCAGCCGGTGCCGCCTCGCCTGGCGGCAACAATCCGCGATTTTCCATGGAAACGGGACCCGTCGCTAATCCACGCCCCCTTGATCCATGTTTGCGATCGCCTGATACTACTAGTAGGGGACCACATGCGAACCCTACCCCTACCCCCCCCTCAGAAACCGTGGGGGGTAGGGGTAGGGTTCGCATCTGGCCCCCTAACCAGAATGGGGACACGCCCGACCTTAAGCGCAGGTCGGCGGCAGCTCCTCGGCAGCGCCTCCTGGGCTCGCGGGCCGCGCCCCGGCAGCGCCGAGGGCAGCGCCCTCGCTCCGTAGGGGGCGCCGCCTCGGCAGCTCCAGGACGACCCGCCTCCCTCAGAACCCCATTCCAAGCCGGAGCCGGGACGAGGATAACATCGGGTGAGGATAATGAAATCGAGAATGCGCTACCGAGACCAATCCGACCAGCATCGGCGAGATCGAGAACGTCGAGACGATCCACACGATGACAGGCCCCACTGTTATTTCAACGGATGGAAGTGGAGGAAGCCAATCGAGCGACCGCAGATATCGAAGATGCGGTTGGTCATGGGTATGCCTCCACAACCAGGACGGATGGAAGATTCGAGCAGCCCAATATGGACCTCTACCTGGACGGCGCCAGACAAACGATCGAGCGGAGTTGTGGGCAGTGCTGCAAGCGATCGGATCGACTACGGGACCGCTCACAATTTATACTGATTCTGATGTTACGATCCAAGGCTGGCAAAAGGAGCTCCACCTTCGACATGGTCAGCGCAGAAAGAACGCCGATATATGGGACCTATGATTTGTCACACTGTGTGAACGAGCTCCTGCTGAGTTGCACCCAGCTAAGGACAACAAGCTATTACACATCACGAGCCACATGGACGCAGAGGAGGCGGTAAAGAAGAAGGTCAGTGCCGAGGCATGGTTGGGTAATTTGCTGGCCGACGAGCTGGCGTCCGACGCCGCCTCAGAACACGACATCCCAGAGGCACAGGTGCAGTGCTACAACTGGGTGCATGCTATTCAGTGCCTGGTCTGGCGACGCATGATCCGAGCACACCTCGACGCTTGCGAGTGCGACAGCCAGGCCATGATCTCAGAAAAGGAGAAAACGAGAAAGCAGCGTAAACAGGCCAGAACTGAGTTGAGTGCCGCCCTCGAGTCTAGCCCCCACCTCCTCGTTCGCTCGCGATGTAGATGGCAGTGTAGCAATTGTAACGAACAAATCAGTAGGAACGCTGGAGTAGCTGTAATCAAATACTGGCTTAAAGACTGTAGCAGGGCCTCCTCCAAACGGAAGAGGGGCATAGCCATCCATGTAGGTTCTAGAACTGTTCACCCCTCACACACTATGCATTACACTGAGAAATTTAGCCTCTGGTGGTGCACTAGATGTGGCCGTCGTACTAAAGCTACTGACGGGGGTATAAAAGGCCTTTTCGATAAATGTCAATAACCCACTAAGAATGGGAAAAATGTAATATCGTGTCTGAAGCAGGGCAAAGAACCGCCACACTAGGCCGCGGGAGGCCGCGGGGCCCATGTGGCGCCATCGCTCGCTCGTCGCGCGATCCTCGACTCCGTCGTCGCCGAATATTCCCGAATACTCCTCCTCCTCCTCCTCCTCCTCCTCCTCCTCCTCCTCCTCCTCCCCCTCCTCCTCCCCCTCCTCTCCTCCTCCTCCTCCTCCCCCTACCCCTCCTCCTCCTGCTCCTCCTCCTCCTCCTTCTTCGCATCTGAGCGTCGTTTGCACCCGACGCCATTTTCCGCCACGCGCGCCGATTTTCACATCGCTGCCCTGCCGTCGTGCACCCGAGGTGGAATCGCGAAGGGACAACAACGAAAACAACAAAGAAAATCGAGAATCTCTGAGACCTGGCGCATCTGGAAGATCTCTCGGGCGCCGCGGCCTTCTCAGAGCGTTCCGGAACGCTCCTGAGAACGTTCCAGGGACGCTCTGACACGGATTTGTCCTCGTCCTGACCCCGTCCGGCCTTCCCGTCATGGCGGCCCGAGATCGGCCCTGCCCATGCCCAGACAGGCAAGGCCGCAGCTGGCCGTTGGGCGCCACGGTGGGGGCGACAAGCGGGGGGCGGGGGGGGGCGGGGGCGAAGTGCACCGCTCGTGCACCGCTTGGGGCGCAAGGGGGGCCCCCGGAGGGCCCCGAAGAGCCCCGAAGGGTGCACCGCTCTGCGCCGCCGAGCGCAGACCCCCGACGTCAGGACCCTCGTCCCAGACCCCCGACGTCGTGATTTTTTCACAACGTCGACCCCCAGAGGTCTGGACCCCTTCCCCAGGACCGGTTTTGCATCCTGAGCCGTTTTTTGACGGTCCCGAGGCCCGGCAAGGGCCTCCAGAGGCCGAAAATAGCGAAAAACCTCCCGTCGTGATTTTTTCACGACGCGAGGAGGTCTGGGGTCGCAGCGTGGCCCCCCAGCAGACCGGGCCCCTTCGCTTCGCCTGGTGCGTCGTGCTCGGGCGGCCCCGGGGCCCGGCGAGGGGCCCCCTCCGGAGGCCGGACGCGTGCAAAGCCCTGCCGCTGCGGACCCCACGGCGCAACGCTCGAGGCCGCGCCGGCCGCCTCGTCTCCGGGCCCGCCCAGCAGCTCGCGCAGCGCCGCCGAGCCGCAGCCGCGCGGCATCGCCGCCGCGAGCGGCGGCGGCTCTGCGCGGCCTCCCCCTCGCAACGCCCGCCTCCCCGCGCGCGGGCGCGCGCGGGCGCGCGCGGGCGCGCGCAGGCGTCGGCGAGGTGGCTTCCGAGATGCGACGCCGATCTGCTCAGGCCAGGGCGCCGATCGTCGCAAGACGGTGGCGGCACACGCGCGAAGCCCTGGAACCCGCCGCCGGCGCTCCTCGGGCGCGCCGAAGGTCCTGTCAGAGTAGCTCCTGCGCCCGCCAGATTATCAAGTGCGCCGCGGGCGCGGGCGCGCAGAAGAAAGAGCGAGGTAAGCATCCGCCCAAGGTAGCATCACTGGCGAGGTAAACTACTGTCTGGACAAAAAGTGGCCGCCGACGTGGGGAAAGCGTTCGAAACCGTAGTGGGGTGTGCATCTGTGGGGGTGTGGGGTGTGGGGTGGGGCGGGGACAAAGGCGAGGGAGAGTGGAAGGAACGCGGGTGGCGCAACAGAAGCACAGACGCAACACACACACACACATCCAACAGAAGCACAGGCGCAACGCATGTCTGATCACGTCGTGCACGGCGGGCCAGCGCGCAAAAACAAGCGTGTGGGGCTGGAAGTGGGGGGCGTGCCGCGCCCAAAGCGTGGTGGGCCAGAAGCGGCAGAGCGACACGCGATCCAGAAGCTCTCACGACCGCCGCGAGCCAAGCCTGGGCACGTCACGATCGTGTTGTGCCGACTTCGGCGTCGGCTCCTGACACCGCGGGGATCGTTCAGCCTTGAACGATCGGCCGCTTCCGACACGTCCAGGCCGTTCCACATCGAACGAATCGAATCTGGGTCGCCCGCGGCGCTCGAAGTCGAACGCCGCTGGCGGGGTCGCCGCCGGCCGACGCGACGCGAACCTGCTGGGGGGTTACGACCCCGGAGCGCCGGCTGGCCAGGTGGCCGCCACCGCACGAGGGCGCGGAGAGCGGGGGGGCGAGGCCGCTCCGGGAAGACACGCCGGCGGGAGGGCCTCGGGGGCGCACGGGCAGGGATGGGCGCTCCATGGATGTGGCGCGCGGTCGCCATATCCACGGATCGGGGGATGTGCCCTCCCCAAAGTGCGGCCGGTGCCGCCTCGCTCGGCGGCGGAAATCCGCGATTTCCTGAGGAAACGGGACCCGTCGCTAATCCACGTCCCCTCGATGCATGGTTGCGATCGCCTGACTCTGGCGAAGGGGTCCCTCTTACGCGCAGCCGAGAGGCACAGCACACCAGCTCCCCCCAGCCCGAGCTCGGGTCGAGGGGCGCGGGGGGGCCGGCTCAGGAGGGGGACACGACACAGGAGGGGGAGGAGGAGGAGGAGGAGGAGGAGAGAGGAGGAGGAGGAGGAGGAGGAGGAGGGAGGAGGCGGAGGGAGAAGGGGAGCGAGAAGGAGGAGTATGAGGAGAAGGAGGCAAGAGGAGGAGGAGGAGGAGGAGGGAGGAGGAGGAGGGAGGAGGAGGGAGGAGGAGGGAGGGAGGAGGAAGGAGACGGAGAGGAGGAGGAGGAGGAGGAGGAGGAGGTAGGAGGAGGAGGAGGAGGAGGAGGAGGAGAATGAGGAGTAGAATGAGGAGGAGGCGGAGGAGGAGAGGAGGAGAAGGGAGGGAGGAGGGGAGGAGGAGGGGAGGAGGAGGAGGAGGAGAGGAGGAGGAGGAGGAGGAGGAGGCGTGGAGTCGACGCCGACAGATCCGCGGCGTGGGCCCCTGGTGGGGGACCCCCACGCTCCTGGGCGGAGGAGGGCGACGGGCGGCGAGCGGGCGCTCGGAGGTCGATGCTCCCCCCATGAAACGACGCGAAGAAGAGAAGGAGGAGGAGGAGGAGGAGGAGGAGGAGGAGGAGGAGGAGGAGGTCCTCCCCCTGGCCATCGCTCGGGCCTCCATGAAACGACGCGAAGATCGGGACAAAATCGGATCGGGGCTAACTCGAAATCTCTGGAGAATCGGCGGTTTGGAGGATGTATTGGGCGCCGCGGCCGCTCCAGAGCGTTCCGGAACGCTCTGAGAGCGCTGCGGAACGCTCTGGAGCGATTTATCCCGATCCTAGCCCTGTTTTACCCCTCCACCCCCTGGAGGCCGCGAGCACCTCTGAATCGAAGGTGCGGCGCGATGCACCGCCGATGCGTCGGATCGATGCGTCGGATCGATGCGCTCAGAGGTCGATGCTCCCCCTCCCCCAAAAACAGGGCTAGGATCGGGATAAATCGCTCCAGAGCGTTCCGCAGCGCTCTCAGAGCGTTCCGGAACGCTCTGGAGCGGCCGCGGCGCCCAATACATCCTCCAAACCCGCCGATTCTCAGAGATTTCGAGTTAGCCCGATCCGATTTTGTCCCGATCTTCGCGTCGTTTTACCGCACCCCCTGGAGGCCACGAGCACCTCTGAATCGAAGGCGCGGCGCGAGGCACCGCCGATGCGTCGGATCGATGCATCGGCGACGCGGCCGCGACGCCGGCGATGCATCGGCGACGTCAGCACGGAGAAGCTCGGGCTCCACATCCAGCCGCATCGCCGATGCATCGGCGATGCGGCGAGATCCACGAGCCCATCCATTTCGACTCCTCTCGGGCGGCCTAGGCCCCGGCCCCTGCCCCTGGCATGGTGGGGGAAGCAGAAAAATGCCCACCCAGCCGCTGCACGAAGCTCCCCTGGGGTGCGCTCTCCGGGCTGTCGAGGCCAATCCAGCCGTGGCGGCGAGGGGCGGGTCGCGGTTTCGGAATCTTCCCAGACAGGCGGCGTCCTGCCTGTTCTAATACAGTGTGCCTGAATCCCGACCCCGTTCGCCGCGGCCGGCTTTTCACCACGAGTCCCTTTTTGATGGTCCCAGGGCCCGGCGGGGGCTCCTTGAGACCGAAAGCGCCCATACACTCCGGGTTGATTGGGGAGGACACGCGGAGGACACAAGACCCTTCCGAAGGCCACACTGCCGTAGGAATGTTGAAGGCGGCTCGTGAACACACGGGACACAAGGGTATCCTTGATTTGGCAAGGTCGACCTACTAATCAGCCTCGACTGTAAACCTCCCGCCGTGCTTCTTGCTCTCCCGACGTGAGCACGACTGGGTCTCCGAAGGGGCCCAAGGACACACAAACAGATACACACAAATACCAACATCCCCCCCTATATTCTCTCACATGTCCTGATTCGGTCTGTGCCTCCCCACCCCCCCACTTCCCACACTCTCCCCTCCTCTCCAGGGAACCGACGATTCATCGTGTCTGCGTGTGCTTTTCCCCCTCCTCTCGGGGGAAAACAAACCTACCTCGCTTTTGACCACCCTCGCTTCCAAGAGATACCAAACGATGCCAAATTGCGGCCTGTACTGGTCAGGCCGCTTGACGAGGAGGCGCGTGGTATGACTTGGTTTTGCCAGGAAGCGAAAGCGGGGGAGGTAATTCACGCTCTGAT
>CAUYUJ010012941.1:0-12324 GCA_963575745.1 Prorocentrum cordatum | reverse complement strand
TGGTGGGGGTGGTGGTGGTGGTTGTGGTGGTTTTGGTGGTGGTGGTGCGGCGCGGTGGTGGCGGGCGGATGGGCGCGCGAGAAAGAGGCCCGCGCTGGGGCGAGAACGCCATCCTGAACGACGGAGGCCAAACACCGATCCGAAAATGAGGCCCACGCTGCAGCGGGAGCACGATTCGGAACGATTCGGGAGCAGAAATGAGGCCGGCGCCTCAACGAGAGCAGCATTTTGGGAAAAAATGACGCCGGCGCCTCAGCGAGAGTCGTTTCCCGGGATTTCCCGGGAATCCTGTGTAAAAAACAATACGCGGAGGGTGCGCGGCCATCACCCGGACGCCATCAGGGGAAGAGGGAGAGTATTTTCATATTGAGTAATTGTGGAGGAGGAGGAGCAGCAGGAGGAGGAGGAGGAGGACGAGAAGAAGGAGGAGGAGGAGGAGGAGGGAAATGAGGAGGAGGAGGAGGAGAAGGAGAAAGGAGGAGGAGGAGAAGGAGGAGGAGGCGACTGGGGGGTGGGGCGGCGCCGCTCCTGGAGCTCCTCCTCCCGCTCCACGACCAGGCGCCGCAGGGCATCCAGCTCCTGCTCCTGGCGCCCAGGGGCCATCGACGCGGAGGGGCACTTCGCGTGCGGGGCCCACCAGGGACAAAGATGGCGGGGCCCTGACAGGGTCAAGCTCTGAGATCAGGGAGGAGAGGCCCGTGCTCGCACTCACAGGAGCAGGGGAAGAAGGGCCCTGGCAGGAGCAAGGGCAGTGGGGCCGTGATATAGGGGAATGACACATGACATACACATAAAAACTCGGAGGTCCGCGCGGATTTCTTCGATCCGCGCTGGTCCCCCCTCCCTGGCGCGCGGAGCGCGCCAGAGGCGGCGCCGGAAGCGCCGCCAGGGGGGCCCGGGCGGCCCCAGCGCCGATCCTAGGAATCCGCGCGGACCTCTGAGTTTTTATGCTTATGCCACCTTTTCTCCTCTGCAGGAGCAAGGAAGTGGGGCCCTGATAGGGACCGGGAAGGAGGAGGAGGAGGAGGAGGAGCAGAAGGAGGGGGAGGAGGCGGAGGCGGAGGCGGAGGAGGAGGAGGAGGAAGAGGAGGAAGAAGAGAGGGAGGAGGAGGAGGAGGAGGAGGAGGAGGAGGAGGAGGAGGAGGAGGAAGAGGAAGAGGAGGGAGGAGGAGGAGAGGAGGAGGAGGAGGAGGAGGAGGAGGAGGAGGAGGAGGAGGATGGAGGGAGGAGGAGGAGGGGGAGGAGGAGGGGGAGGTGGAGGGGTGCCGCCGGGGGCACTTCCACAGCGAGGCCCTACAACAGGGACGATGAGCGGCGACGCCACCACCACCAGCGCGAGGCGCCAAGGATTTTGGGGGGGCCCGACAGGGGCCAGGGACACCAATTCGGGGGGGCCTCCACGGGGGCCAGCATGACCCTGGGTTATGGTGCTGGTGGTATTCCCTCGGCCACCCAGGAAGACATGCTTTGAAGATATTCGAATGTCTTCGAAGCATGTCCACAAAAAGACCTTCCACAAGAAACCTGCCACTACAATAGACAAGTCCAGTCCAGAAGAAACCTTCCACAAGAAACCCAGCCCTGAGAGCCCAGGAGGTCCATTGATTTCTGGTGTGGGAGCGTCACGCCTTCCACAGCCACAAATTTGAAACCGAAGAAACCCAGGGTACCCTGGAGACAAGCAGGATTTTTCTTTGCATGGGCCCCCCAAAAAACACTATCACCAAGATCATAGAATAATAAAAAAACGGCATACACATATAAACTGTTGGCGCTCCGCGCGGCTTTCTCGGATCCGCGCTGGCCCCGTTTCGACCTGGACAGACCAGTGCTCGCTAGGGACGGATTTCCGCCCGAAGCACCGAACACCCTTCCAAAACCCTTCCGAAACCCTCCCGAAAATCCCAAAACCCTTTCCGGAGCATTTTCGGCTGTTTTGAAAGGAAACCAACCCCTCGCGAACCCTTGGACTTTGGAATCTTCGAGATCAGGATCATCTCTCCGAGAGAGGGGGGTCCGCCTATGGTGGCGTGGTCCCCCGCTCTCGCCCGGGACATCCCGCATCCTCGGCTCGGGGGGGCACCGTGCCCCCTCCCGCTGGACGTGGCCCCCCATGGTGGTGGTGTCGCCTTGTTCCTTCCTACGACCCTGCGACACTGGGCGCCTATCGGCTTCACTGCGGTCGGGCATGTCCTCCTACAAGCGGGTCCAAACAGTGTGCAAAAATATCCCAAATCGCCCCCGGGGTATTATTTGACAATGTTTGAATATCCCTCCTGTGGAGGGACATGCCCGACTTACGTCTAGATGCCTCCTGTATGGTGTCGGAGTAGATGGGGTCGGAGGATGGGGCCGCATCGCTGATACCTCGGCGATGCATCGGTGATGCACCAGCGATGCATCGGCGACGTCGGCGATGCGTCGGCGACACTGGCGCGGAGAAAGTCGGGATTCACCTCGAATTGCAACGAGCTGCATCCCCGATGCATCGGCGATGCGGCGCGATCCTTCGACCCCATCTACTCCGACACGATCTGGGAGGCCAAAATACACGCAAGAGTGACCCTGGGCAAGAGGGACCTTTCGTGCGCGACTTCACAGGGGGCGCGGAGTGGCCAAGCTCGTTGGTCGTCGTCTCTGTCGTCCCCTTTCCCTGCCTCCCCCTTTCCTAGGGCTCGTCGAAGCTCCCCCCTTTTCCAGGGACCTCCTCAGCGCGCCAACCAAAGCGAAACTGAGCAATGTCGTAAGTGAACCGAAGGGAAGCCCCTTCCCTTCGATCCCTTCCCCGCCAGTGGAGGGGGGAGCCCGGGGGGGCAGGGGGGTCAGAGGCCCCCCGGGGAGTCCCGGAGCCCAAAAAAGTCCCAAGACGGGCCAAGAGTGTCCCAAGAAGCCCCAAAGACAGTCCAAGAGAACCCCGAATCGCCGAACGATCTGTCCAAGACGCCTTGACGGCCTCCAAACGGTCCAAGAGGCCTGCAAAGCGCCCCAAGAGGTCTCCGCGAGCTTTCCCACGAGAGCCCCAAAAGGCAAAATTCAAAGATTTCCCATACGTTTTTAACAGATGTTGGCGTTCTTGTCTCTTCCGCTTCCCGACGCGCCCAGGCGGCCCAAGAGGCCCCCAAGACCCAAGGTCGCCCCGAGACGGACCAAGAGGCCCTTAAGAGAGTCCCCTAACGGCCGAAGAGGGCCCCAAGTCGGCCCAAGACGCCTCCAAGACGGTCCAAGATGCCGCTAAGATTGCCCCAAGACAGCCCAGGAGAGCCCCAAATTGTTCAGGAGGCCTCCAAGAGGCCTCGAGACGGCGCAAGAGGAGCCCTGACGGCCCAAGCAGGCTCAGTCGGAGGCTGAGAGCGAGCCCCAGGCTGTCCCATAGCCTTTCCTCCTCCCTCCTACTCCTCCTCCTCCTCCTCACCTCCTCCTCCTCCTCCTCCCCCCGTCTGCCTCCCCCTTCTCCTGCTCTCCTCTGCATCCTTCTCCTCCTCTTGCTGCTCCTCCACATCGTTCTCCTCCCTCCTCCTCCCTCATCCACCTCCCCCTCCCTTCCTCCACCTCCCACTCCTCCTCCTCCCCCTGCCCCCCCTCGTTTTCATCTTCGTCGTTCCCAGGGTCGGCGGCACTGGCCGTAAGGCCTTCGCAGTACACGCAAGAGTGACCCTGGGCAAGAGTGACCTTTCGTGCGCGACTTCGCAGGTGACGCGGAGTGGCCAATCCCGGGCGCGCAAGCCGCTGCTACTGCTTCTCCTTCGTCGATCGGGGTGCCCCCTTGGGCCCGCGCCAGGAGGGGTGCGGGAAGGAGGAAGGAGGCCCAGACATCTGGCGTCTCCACAACAGAAATCAGAGCCGCCAATATGTCCCCACTGTCGGCAGCTGGAACCTGGCTTCGGCGTCGAAACACAAGTCGTGATGAGAGACCGGCTCTGGCCAAGGCCGCGCTGACGGCGTGCTTGGTTGACGGTGCGGTTGAGAATATTGTGTTTATGATACCGAGCAAACGCAAAACAAACTGCAGGAAATCACGAAACACCGTGTCCTACATGAGCGAAAACGGCACAACGAGTTTGTAGGAACACACGAACCACGCGTTCCTGCAATTGCCTCGGCCACGAACCACGGCTTTCAACAATTGGTTGTCCTACTTCGCCGTTACTCCAGATCTCGTAATAAAAGGGAGGGGGTCTGGACCCTCCAAGACAAGCCATTTCAGACCCCCCCCAGTGGGAGAACCCTCCAAAACATCGTCCCCAGACCCCCCAGGCCCTCCAAGATAGCCTGGAGGAGACCCCCCCCGAAATGAGACCCCCTCCCTTTATTACGAAATCTGGAATAGCCAACACACCGTTAGCGCGTCTACGGTCTGTGGAAGGGGTCGAGCGATCGGGGGCCCGAACATCGATCACACTGCGGACTCCGTCTGGCCTCCTAGTGTCGTCCCCCCCTTCTGCGCTTCTCTTGACTGTGACCCAGTATCTCCTGCTGGTCCTGCTCTTCACTTGGAACCGAATTCATCCAGTCTGCATAATTCGGCACCCTCTGGTCGTTGTCCTCCTCCTTCTGCTCGTCCTCCTCATCGCCCTTCCTCATTGTCCCTCCCGTCGCCCTTTTTCACGATGGATTCCTCCTCGTCCTTCGTAAGCTCCTCGCCCCAAGATCATCCACGAATCACCATCACCATCATCATCGGGCAGTGGGGGATGTATATGGGCTCTCAGGTGCCTCTTGGTCCCTCCAGGATCGTCAGCGGTCGTTTTGGTAGCCTGTCAGGCAGCCTCTCGGGGGCTTCTTGGGGCGTCTTTGAAAGCTTCTCGGGAGCCTCTCGGGGGCTTCTTGGGGCGTCTTGGAGCCCCCTGGATCCCGCGACAACGCTCATAGGAATGTTCGCTGGAACAATGGGGCAAACGTCGAATCATCAAAAACAACACGGAACCCAATTGCTCTTTGGAAGACTTCGCCTGATCGATCGGCCCTCACCTCTTCTTTTCCCTCATCCCTCGCTCCCCCCAGTGGCACTCCCCCCCTTGCTGCTGGTCCGATTCGTCATGCCTGCTCCTCCGCACCTCTCCTCCTCCTCTTCCTCCTCCTCCATCTCCTCCTCCTCCTCCTCCTCCTCCTCCTCCTCCTCCTCCCTCTCCTCCTCCTCCTCCTCCTCCTCCTCCTCCTCCTCCTCCTCCTCTTCCTCCTCCTCATCCATCATCTCTCCTCCTCCTGCTCCTCCTCCTCCTCCACTTCCTCCACCTCCCCCTCCTCCTCCTCCTCTTCCTCCACACGATACAGTGGGCGGCAGCGGAAGGCTTGGGATGGATTCCGCTAGGCAGGTTCACGATGCAGTGGAACAGTTATTGCACAGGTGCAGGCGCTTGGGATTGGGATCTGGTTCAGTGACCAGTGGTAGTGCTGAACCCTCTGGTCTGGCTGCCGACGGGCAGGTGGTCGATGCCCAGACTGGAGGCGATCCGCCCTGTGGGTCTTCCGACGGGAAGCTTGCCCCCACAGGGGAGTGCAGAGGAAGCACTACCACACGCGCGCGACGGGTACTTTCTTGCGGTGGTGCTGAACCCTCTGGCCTGGCTGCCGACGGGAAGGTGGTCGATGCCCAGGCTGGAGGCGATCCGCCCTGTGGGTCCACCGACGGGTGGTCAGCCCCCCCAGGGGAGTGCAGTGGAGGCATCACCGCACATGCGCAACGAGAGCAACGGCTTCAGGACGGAAACGTGCGACACGAACGGGAGTGGACATTTGTCACGGTGAACATCACAGCTGCGCAAAAAGAAGCGGTGAAGATGACGACGGTGGCCGCGGAGATCACGGACATGTACCCCAATACGGATGGCATTCTGTTTCAAGAGCACAAGATTCTCAAGCCAGGCATAGGTGATGCGCGACTCAGGCTTCTACATCAAGGCTGGAACTGCCATATGCCACCAGCGCGACAAGGTGAAGGACGCGCGGCCAGTTCTGGAGTGGCAGTTGGAATACGCCAAGATATTGCATCAGCTGTACCGCCAGATCTTGGAGGCGTGACAGTGCCACAGTGGCGATGGACCACGCAATGGGGCGATGGCATGCTGCCTGGTGGTTTCATAGTTGGTTCTATTTATTTGATTCCGGGGTACAAAGTAAGAGAATACGAAGATGCGAACACAAGATTGGTTCTACTGGTCCTGGAGCAACTTCAGAGATTGGGACGCCCCTTCATCATCGGAGGTAATTGGAACATGACACCAGAGGAGCTTAATGATTTGAATATCTTACCACAGGTACCTGCGATGATAGTGGCACCTACACAATGGACATGTGCATGTGGTGAAGGCAGGATCCTTGATTACTTCGTTGTCAGTAAGCACTTCAAGGGTCTCATCACAAGTGTCAGCAAGATTGAGGGGCTCTCGATTGCCGCACACTGGGGAGTACAGCTGAAACTGCGAGTTGGACCAGGAGCAGCCTTGGAGCAGCAGCTGAAGATCCCCAAGAAGTTGGACGCAGGCGGACATTCACCCAACGGCAGGCGTGCAGTCGCATGTTGCACGACTTCAGGCAGACTTGGAAGAGTGGAAGCGTGTTTGGAGGAATCAAGAGGGCGAGCGCAATTTTGGTACAGGTTTACAATTGCACACTTCGGATCAAGACGTGAAAACTCTAGACATAGACCACATACGGAAAGTTGCTTCTACGTTCAAGGCAAGCACGGCATCAGGCATAGACAACCTCGGCACGAGGAATGTCGCTCTCCTCTCCGATAGCGCACTCTCAAGTTTCGCAACCATCATGCAGAAGGCAGAGATCATCGGGGAGTTGCCACCTCAACTGACCAACAACGTCATGTCCAGGTTGCCGAAACCTGAAGGTGGACATCGTCTGATTGGGCTGCTACCTGATCTTTTACGAGTCTACAACAAATGCCACAAGCAGGACCAGCAGGACTGGCTGAACAACAATGTGAAGAGTTACCACTATGCGGTGGCAGGGCGTAGCTCAGAGCAGGCGGTGTGGACACAATCGCTACTTGCAGAGGCTGGGCTAGCTCTCAAGCGACATACGGTTACTGTCATGCTCGACTTGAAGAAAGCTTTCGAAAATATTCCGCATGCAACGTTATGGGCAGTGGGGTGCAGGCATGGATTCAAGCGGTCACGGCAAGCGCTACTTCTCAAATCGTATGCAGGAGGACGTATGATACGGTATGGTAACATTTTTTCAAATATGGTGAAGACCAATCATGGCGTGATCGCCGGCTGTGTCGTTGCCACCATAATGATGATGTTGTTCACGTTGGGTGCTTACGAGCAGGTCTACACACTGTGGCCCTCGCTTAGTCTTACACAGGTGGTGGATGATGGAAGCCTGCAGGCTACTGGAACGCACGAGCAAGTACTACAGGTCATCATACCAGCGGCGCGACGACTGTGCAAGGAGTTGGTCAACCTTGGACTTGAGCTCAGCCCGAACAAAGGACACGTCATCGCCACCAGCACCCAACTCGAGAAGCAGATAGAGGTTGCGCTTAAGCATCACAAGTTCAAGAGGCACCGAATTGTCAGACAGCTTGGGCACGATCGTACACTACGAAGAGGAAAAGGTGGAGCGGTGCAGCAAGCTAGGGTCACGGCTACGTCCCAAAGGATTTCGAGATACCGACGGCTGGCACTAGTTGGAAGGCAGATGGGACGGCTATTTCGTGGAGGAGGCCTGGCATCGGTAATTTACACTGTGAAGGTGAAGGGTATGTCTGATACGCAGCTGAAGCAACTACGAGCCATTGCAGGTCATGCCTTATTTGGTACGAGGACGGTGCAGGACCATGGAGTTTCAGTTGTCGCACTGTCCCAGAGCAGACCCCACGTTCGCTGCGGATGAGTATCCACTGGTATACTGCAGAGCGCCGCATGGGGAATGGGTCAAACACAGGGCCATGGCTTTGGCGTTCATGCAAGCGCAGAATCAGCTGAGGACGTGGAGAGGGGTACGAGGGCCTGCTGGAGCAGTGGTAATGACCCTCAAACGGCTTGATTGGACGACGACTTCGTGGGACTGTTGGATTACCGAGCGTGGAGCCAAGTTGAATCTACATGACATAGGACCTGCCACGCTGAAACGCATCGTGAATCAGGCCACTCAACGACGACTTCTACGAGAAGTGCCACAGTCTCGAGGCATGGAAGGTCTAGCTGGGCCCCCACTGCTGGAGCCAGCAAAGAAGTTCATCAACACGCTGCGGCAACAAGAGGACTACCAAGGTGCTGGACTAGTACGGACATGGTTGGCTGGTGGGTTCTACTGTCAAGAGCGGCTACACCAGGTACGAGCAATACATAGTCCACTCTGTGCCATGTGTCGTGTGGAAGCTGGCACCGATACCCACCGCATTTTCAGGTGTGACTGGCACGCGCTGGAGCGATACAGTTGGACTGGTGAGGAGCGTGCTCTACTGACGTGGGGACGTACAGAGCATGGGCAAGGGAATCCCATCACGATGATGACTACCAAATGGCTCATGCCAGATCAGACTTTCTATGCGCCGTTGCCGACCTTCGGTGACATTATCAATTGGCACAAGTGTACGGTCAGTGGGCTAATCAGCGGTGTGGTGTGCACAGATGGCAGCTGCGGCTTTCCCCACTGTGAGGTTCGAGCTAGAGCGGGATGGGCGTTTGTGATGATTGATGAGGCAGGAGCTACAGTGGCGGCTGCATCTGGACCAGTACCTTATCCATGGCAGACATCTGGAGCAGGCGAGATCTGGGCGGCCACCAAAGCTTTGAAGCACAAGTCAGCTGGGCACATCACGATTGTAACCGACTACGAAGATCTCAAGAAGGGATGGGCACATGGTTATCCGTATGGGTGCAATGTTGGCCATCAGTACATGGAGCTATGGAAAGATTTCTGGCAAGTCGCATTAGACATTGGTGTTGCATAGATTGATGTTGTCTGGATTCCGTCGCACATGTCAAGAAGCAGGGCCATCGACCAAGGAGTCTGCTTGCCCTACTGGACAAGTAGCAAGAGCGCAGATTAGTTTGCAAGACTGGGCGCCGACTGTCATCCCCGCGAGAAGTCCAATGAGAAGTTGCGGAAGATGCGTGAGGCGTCTGCACCTTTGACTTTGAAATGTGTGCTGCGCATTCTGCGGCTGTGTCAAAAAAGGCGGCTGGAAGGACGTCAAGCAAGTGAGTGAAGGAAGACCCGCGCGCGGGCCTCATGTCGTCCTAAGCGAGGATGGAGGCCATGTAATTCACAGGTTTAAGGGACGATGGGTGTGCGGGAGGTGCGGAGATAATCGTGCTCGTCGTGGAGACCTCGCGCGCCTGCCGTGTCTTGGGGATCCCAAAGGGGTCCGAGAAGCGCACCCGTCCCATCAGCTATGGCGCACTGGTCCAATGGTTTGGTGTTTTGAATGCGCCGCCAGATGTGTGTCTAGGGCGTTTTTGATTTCCAAACCGTGTTTGGGGAGACCGCCCCTGGGGTCTGCGAGGCACTTCAAGAGAAGGTGCCTATCCAGGGGCGGGGCCCTTCTGGAGAGAAAGTTGGTAATGGTTTCAAGAGGCCTGTTCCTATTTTCGCTTGAGTCGTCCGTTGAGCGTTCGACGGGATTATGAGTATTGCTTTTTGGCCTGGTGCATCGTTCTCGGCACACCTTGTCGTCATCCAGAGTCTCCAGAGACTCCTCCTCCTCCTCCTCATTCCTCGCACATCCTCCTCCTCCTCCTCCTCCTCCTCCTCCTCCTCCTCATCATCATCATCATCAGCATCATCATCATCATCATCAGCAGCAGCATCATCATCATCATCAGCATCATCAGCATCGTCATCCTCATCATCAGCATCAACATCATCATCATCATCATCACCACCACCATCATCATAATCATCCTCATCATCATCAGCATCATCAGCAGCATCACAATCATCACCACCATCATCATCATCATCATCAGCAGCAGCAGCAGCAGCAGCATCGTCATCATCGTCATCATCATCAGCAGCAGCATCATCATCATCATCACCATCACCATCATCATCGTCATAATTATCATGGTCATGACGATCATGATGATCATCAGCATCACCATCGACATCATCAGAATCAGCTTCATCATCATCACCATCGTCATCATCATCAGCTTCATCATCATCACCATCATCACCATCACCATCATCAGCATCATCACCATCATCATCACCACCATCATCATCATCATCTACATCCATTCTCCCCGCGAATAGGAACAAACTGCGCAAGCATCAACCGTCGGACGGAGATCCGCTCAGTGGCTCCCCGGGACGGCCCTGGGCCCCTAGAGGCCGCCCCGGTCGCTCTCGGCGGTGCCTGGGAGGGGAGTGCAGCGCCAACCAAAAGAGGATCTCCGAAGTCAATACTTTGACTATTCTGGAACGTCTGTCTTCGCGTGGTGGGATAGCCCTCCCTTGATGCTCCAACTTGTAGGACCTCCTCGATTCCTCCTCCTCCACATCTCTCCACATCATCATCACTCCTCCTGTCACTCCTCCCTCGTCCTCCTCCTCCTCCTCCACGTATCTCCTCCTCCTCCTCCTCCTCCTCCTCCTGCCTCTTGCGCCCAACAACAACGACGGCAGCGCCGAGTCCTTCAGGCGCAACCTCTCGCCGAGCTGCCGCGCCGCCTCCTGGGGCCAGCCAGAGAGCCAGGGCGGGTGTCGCCCGCCACCAAGAAAAATCGGGCCGAATCAAAATGTAGAATGTGCGGCGGATCGGGCCGCAATCGCACGGAATCGAAACCAAATCGCATGCACTGCGCCAAGATGCACAACGACACTGTACAAGCACCGGGCCCCTTCGGATCGCCGGAATACCAGACTCAAACCGGATCGATGGGATCGAAAGGAACCCTGAATGTCTGGGAGGGCAACGCTAATACTACATCTCCCTCTTCTCTTCTCAGCGCCGTCGCTGACGTCGGAAGTGCTGCCACGCCGCATGGGGTAACTCGGCGGCCTGCCACGCGATGCCACTGATCAGTGCCCGTGGCAGTGTAATACACACGGTCGCGCCATTCTCTCTGCCAACGCACCTCTGACATGCACGGCCTCTCGGTCTCTGTGTCTCTGCCTCCTGCCTTGAGGTCGGGGATGACCTCCTACAGGGGGATTTTGGAGGACAACGCTAAAAAGACAGAGCATGTTCGAGAGCAATCGCAGCATGGTCGAACGTCGTCCCCTTACGATTTTAAAGCGATGTCTGACTACTCCTCCTCTAGAGGGGCACGCCCGACTCGATCCTGCCTCTCTAGGGGAACAAAAAGTGACATAAACATAAAAACTCGGAGGTCCGCGCGGATTTCACGGATTGGCGCTGGACCCCCCCCCGCGCGCCAGGGGCAGCGCCGGAGGCGCCGCGGGGGGACCCCAGCGCCGATCCGAGAAATCCGCGCGGACCTCCGAGTTTTTATGTTTAGGGCACTTTTTGCTCCCCTACTCTCTCTCTCTCTCTATCTCTCCCTTCCTCTCGTTATGTTTCAACTATCCCGTCGGGTGCGCCCAAAGAGGGGGGGCCCAGGCAGAGGGAAGGAGGGAAGGAGGCACGTGCGCGGACGGGCGGGGGCCGTGATGGGCCGTGGGACGTGCTGAAAGCAGGCCACGGGACCATGACACGACAGGAGGAGGAGGAGGAGGAGGAGGAGGAGGAGGAGGAGGAGGAGGGAGGAGGAGGAGGAGGAGGTTAGGAGGAGGAGGAGGGGATGAGGAGAAGGAGGAGGAGGCAGGAGGAGGAGGAGAGGAGGAGGAGAGGAGGAGGAGACGATAGAGGAGGAGAAAGGAGGAGGAGGAAGAGGGGAAGAGGAAGATGGAGGAGGAGGGCGAGGCGAAGGGTGGAGGAGGAGGAGGAGGAGGAGGAGGAGGAGGAGGAGGATGAGAGGAAGAGGATAGAAGAGGGAGGAGGGAGGGAGAGAAGGAGGATGGAGGAGGCTGAGGACTGAGGGGAGGAGGTAGGAGGAGGAGAGAAGGGGGAGGAGGAGGAGGGCCCCCCACCCCCCGGCGGGGTGAGGTGGGAGCGGTATCCGATGGGTGGCCCTGGCCAGAATGTCCGCACGCCCATAATGAGCGATTTCTTATTCGGCGTCTCGACAGTGGGCTTAAGTCGGGCCTGTCGTCCTAGGGGGATGTCCGACGAAAAATTAAAAAAAATACTGCAAAATGGCCAACAAACATCTAAAAATAGTCCCCTGACTATTTTTGTTCGAATATTCCCCCTGTAGAGGGACAGGCCCGACTTAACATTGGGCGGAAGGGGGGGGGGAGGGCGGGGGTCTGGCTCCAGACCTCTTCTTCCCATCTGCTCGAAAAAGGCGCCCC
>CAUYUJ010012940.1:0-5000 GCA_963575745.1 Prorocentrum cordatum | reverse complement strand
CTCCTCTGCACTGCTCGGCGGCCGTGTCCAAATCGCCCGCCACGCGCTCAAACTCGCAGGCGCCCTCTGGGCACTCGCACCGCGTCCAGACGGTAGGCGGGGGGCCCCGCAACCAGAGGCAGGGCGCCGCATCAGCACCCTCCACGGCTCTGGCCGCCAGCGACTCCGTGCTCGTGCAGTCCTCATGGCCCACATTGCACGGACACTGCCCAACTCGACGCAGCAGGGTCTCGTCGGCCAGCCCGCGCCGGGGGCGCGTGGCCGACGCGTCGAAGCCAGCCTCCTTCTGACGCGCCCTCGTCCAGGATGCTCCGGTCATCGCCCGCAGCTGCATGGCCCAGGCGCCGTGCTCGCTGTCGCGCTGGAGCCTCGCCAGGTGCCTCCTCGCTTGGTGCAGATCAGCGCCGTCTGCGAGCCCTTCTCCTGCATCATGACGAGCCGCCTTGGCCCACCAGGCCCTCTTAATGCTGGCCGTGAACTCGTCCAGGAGCTCGGTGTCGTCAGCTTCCATGTCCTCGCTCATTTGCCAAGTCTCCTCGACGTCGGAGTGCCAGGTGGTAGCCGAGGGCACGCCCCAGCCAGCAGTGAGCAATGTGCGAATCACCGCCGAGATAGCACCGCGCACTCTGGCCCATCGCCTGGCCTGCGGCAGCGCCTTCAGCTTCTGGTACAGCATGTGCTACGCTCGCTGCACTCGGTGCCGATGCTCAGGATGGCGCCTCCAGAACTGCATCCACTCGCCAAGAAGCTGGCGCGGCAGGGCCAGCCCCGGGTCGTCCTCGTCCAGGGTCAGCGCCAGCGTGGTGGTCAGGCATTTGCTGAAGCCCTCGCCTGCAATCGCACGGCTGGCCTGGCGCCTGAGCCGCAGCAAGGCCGTCGGCGCCGCTCCGAGGACTTGGCGGCCATAGATCAGCGCCGGTTGTGCCCCCGTCTTGTGGAGCATCTCGGTGTACTCCCCGAGCCGCGCCTTGCGCCGCATGCGGAGGATGCCGCGCATCCGCCTGGCCACCGTCTTGGCGCGCTGATGGAACTGGCTCTGGTCCCGACGCTTGCCCGCCGTGGTGCTGACGCCCCGGTCCACGGCCTTCTCCGCTGCCTTGAGCGGGGGGCTTCGCCCGCCTGCGCCGCCCGCTACCTGCTGGGCCGCGCCCATGTCTGAGGCCACGCTGACGGACTTGTCAGAGATGGTGAGCTTGGCGGCCTGGCAACACTCTCCAGACCGCTTCAGGGCCACTACCATCTGGTCCACCGCGGCCCGCTTCAGGCCCTCCGTCCTCAGAACCGTGTCATCCACGAACGTTTGCAAGGCTGCAAGCCCACTGCCCGGGACCCTGCACTCGCGCGCTGCAGCAGCGGGTACAGGGGCAGCTTGCCGACCTTCACGCCGTGGTCGCTACCCGCGACGATCGACCGCTCAGCCGAAATTGCTCCGGAGCTCCAGCCATGGCGTCGCAGCCGCCTGGGCGCCAAGTAGGCCTGTGCCTCCAACGAGATGACGGCGGCTGGGAAAGCCTCCTGCCCCGCCACCTCCAGCAGCGCGATCAGGTCGATGCTGTCGAAGAACTTCCCCAGGACCACCAGCGCCTCGATCGCGCAGAAGCCCATGGTCACCGCGCTCTCGTCGAGGACCGACCGGCAGAGGGCAGCCCTGAAGGCACTGCTGCCCCTGGTGGCCGTGTCCCAGTGCTGCTCCAACGCCTCCGACCGCTCGTCGGTGACGGTCGCGCGAGTGCGCGGCCAGCACTTCACCGGCAGCGGCAACAGGCCGATGGTGCGGTCGCCGCCTCGACCCTCGGGGAGCAATGACAGGGCGGTGGTGAGGACCTGGTGCGGCCGCAGCGCCGCCGCCTCCACCCCCTGCAGCAGGTGCACCCACTGCTGCACCGCCTCGTCGGGAAGCCTGGCAACGTCGGAGCTCCGCAACGCGTCGGCCCCCATCGCCTTCTTCGGGGAGAGGCTGGCGAGGGCCTGCTTCACCGGTGGAAGGGTAAGAGGCGGGAGCTTCTCCTCCTGGGCGCGACGGGCAGCGTTCGCCAGCCAGCGTTGCAACTTCGTCTCATCGAAGCTGCGCGACCTCCAGACGGCCGTCCAGTGGTCCTCCCGAATCTGCATCTGCTTCGCGGGGTCCGCCACCGCCTCTTCCAGCTGCAGGGTCTCCAGCTGCGCAGGCCCCTCTCCTTTCACATGCCTGTGCACCAGGCCTGGGGAGGAGCGCCAGGAGGTGCTGACCCACTGAGCGTACTTCCGCCCTGCTTTGACCTGGGCGCGCCCTGCTGTTTGCGCCGCCCAGCGCGATGTCTGCGTGCTGAACTGTTCCAGCTCCTCCTCCCCGGCGCGGGCAAGGCCTGCCAGCAGCTGCCTCCAGTCGGCCACCTCCTCGGGCTCGCGCTGCTTGCTGAAGTACTCGAGGTCCTGCGACGAGCCCTGGCCGCGCCCCAAGCCCACCTCCTGCGTCTTCTCGATGATGGACTGCACACTGCGCTGCCGCTGGCACTGGTCCGAGCCGTTGCGCGTGAACGCGTGCGCCCGAACGAGCGGCCAGCGCGTCGACAATCGCCCACCACTCTGCCACAAGATCCGCATAGTGGGTTCGGCCTGCCACTGCCCTCGTGCGCTGCACGGTGTAGCGAACTCCGTGGCCTCGGCCCCGCGTGGCCTTCGCCTCCTGTGCCTGAAGGCCCTCGTGCATGATGGCGGCCTCCTCCAGCGTGCTGACCCAGCGAACATGCTGATCTGACAAAGCATCGCACTCCTCACTGTCGGCGCGGAGCGCCGCCCGCGCCTGAGGCAGCGCTGCCGCTAGGCGTAGCGGCTGAGCCGCCACCAGCTGCTGGGCTGCCTGCCAGCATTCGGATGGGATGGCGTACGGCACCTTCACCTCGCCACCCTCTGTATACTCCCGACAAGTAGGGGGCAACCCTGGGGTAAAGGGGCCTCCACCCCAAGTTTGCCCCCCAAGTTTGCCGGCACTGACTGATGGGGCTCGCGGACCGTTTGATGTCCCGGCCACGTGGCCGATAGCGTCTCGACTGGACTCCTGCTGCAGATCGTCATCCATCTGCGCCACCTGCTCGATGGCCTGGTCGAGATCCTGCTGCGACCCCTGCTTCTTCCTCATCGCCTCCGCCTTTTGCTTCGACCTCTTGCTGCTGGGGTCTGGGGCGAGCGGGGGCGTCAGGCGCGCCGGCACTGGCCCCCGCGCGACCAGCTGCAAGTACTCCCAGGCGCGCGCCGCGCCCAAGATGCTGGCCTTCAGCCCGATGCGCGTCTTCCACGGGACCTGGTGGTAGGCCTCCAGGCGGACGCGGTGCTCAGCTCCGAGGGAGACCACGCCGTAGTCGATCATGCTGCCTTTCCCTTTGTCGCAGGAGATCGTGCAACCCTGCGGCGTCACCACCGAGCCGCGCACAAGCTCGGGCCACCGCGTCTTCTCCAGCGCGCCGGGCACCACGTTCCACTCCGCCAGCACCATCCAGGGGTCAGCGATGCTTCTCAGGAAACTCGTGAGCAACCTGAGTCGCGGCGCATTCTCACCAGCAGTCAGCGGCACCCCAGGGAAGAAGTAGGCGCTGACCAACACAAAGTTGCCCGACCTCAGGTGCAGCGTGGTCGGCACGAACCCAATGAACGGCGACAACCGGCCCGCAGCACTGGCCACGGTGCGCCTGCTCTCAAACGTCGTCGTCGCGAGGTGGGACCTCATCATGGTCCACTCTCCCCCGCGACCGCCTGTCTCCGCCTTCTTTGACGGGATGGCTGGGGTGGCTGCCAACTCCCACCCCTCCTTCTGCAGTGTCTGTCTCTGCTCCTCCAGCTTGGCCTCGACCACGTGGGTTTCGGCCACCAGGAAGCCCTGCAGCCCAGCGCCTGTGGGCCCCACTCCGTGACGTTGCCGAACAGCAATGTGCAGGCCTCCTCAGCCCCCTCCCGAAGGCTACCCGCGCTTCCGGGGGGCGGAGCGGCCGCCAGCCGCTGCCCCGCCCGAAGCAGCAGCGCCAGCGGCTGCAGCAGGAGCAGCATCGCGAGCGGCGCCAGCCTTGGCCTGCTGGGCCTTGTCAGCGGCTGCCTCCTTGGCCTCCGCCATCTTCCGGATGTTGGCCTTGCGCTGCTCTGCGCGCTCGGCCTCCTTGGCAGCAGCGGCGGGGTCCACTGCGGCTGCCGGCGCGGCGGGGGCGGCCGGCGGGTCCGCGGCAGCTGCGGCGCCCGCACCAGGGACGGCCTGCGGCCCAGGGGGCTCACCCGAGTTGCCGCTGGCTGCGCCGCCGCCGCCGTTGACCTTCCGCTTCTTGGAGAGGCTGCGCATGCCCGCAGCCCGCTGCTTGATGTCCTGCATCTCCTTCTCCTTGGCCTGCAGAACTGTCTCCAGCGTCTGAATCTGGAGATGGGGATGGGGATGGAGAGGGAGAAGGAGGAGGAGGAGGAGGAGGAGGAGGAGGAGGAGGCGGAGCATGAGGAGAGATAGGGGGAGCGGAGGAGGAGGAGGAGGAGGAGGAGGAGGAGGAGGAGAAGGATGAGACGGGGGAAGGAGGGAGGAGGTGAGGAGGAGGATGAGGATGAGGAGGAGGAGGGGGGACAGGAGGCGAGGAGGCGGAGGAGGAGGAGAGGAGGGAGGAGGAGGAGGAGGAGAGGGGGAGGGAACACGAGGCGGATGAACACAGGAGGAGGAGGAGGGAAGGGGACGAGAGGAGGAGGAGGAGAGTAGAGGAAGAGGAGGAGGGAGGAGGGAGGAGAAGCAGGATGAGGAGGACGAGGAGGAGGAGGAGGAGGAGTAGGAGAGGATGAGGAGATGGCGATGGAGGAGAGGAGGAGGAGGAGGAGGAGGAGGAGAGGGGGAGGAGGAAGAAAAGGAGGAGGAGGAGGAGGAGAGGAAGAAGAAGAAAGAAGAAGAGTAGGATGATGATGATAGGAGAAGGCAGGGATGAGGAGGAGGATGAGGATGAGGATGGAGATGGGGATGAAGGAGGGTGATTATGATGATGAATGAGGAGGAGGAGGAGGAA
>CAUYUJ010012939.1:0-12337 GCA_963575745.1 Prorocentrum cordatum | reverse complement strand
GGGCATCCAAAATGGGGCCCGGGAATGGAGTTCTGGGAAATCGAAGAGCACGAAGTGGCCTACAGTTGGCTCCGGGCATCCAAAATGTGGCCCGGGAATGGAATTCTGGGAACTCGAAGAGCACGACGTGTGTGACTGTTGCATCCGGCCCTCCAGAATGTGGCCCGGGAATGGCGTTCTGGGAACTCGAAGAGCACGAAGTGTGTGACTGTTGCATCCGGTTATTCTAAAGGTGGCCCGGGAATGGCGTTTTGGGATCTCGAAGAGCACGAAGTGTGTGACTGTTGCATCCGGGTATTCAGAATGAGCCTGGGAATGGAGTTCTGGGAAGTCGAAGAGCACGAAGTGTGTGACTGTTGGTGAAAAACGAGTTCGGCACAGGCCCGCCCGGCAACTCCCAACACCTGCCCGGACCCCCCTGTGGAGTGATCTGTGACCTCTTTTGACACTACTAGAAACCTATCAGTCTTCGCTGTTAGGTAAAATCGAACATCTCCCAGGTCTGGCGGCTCTCGAGGATGTCACGGGCGCCGCGGCCTCTACAGAGGTAGTCTGTGATGAGACCAGTCGTGAAGCGACTCTGTGCGTAGAAATCAAGACCCCCGAGCCGCCTTCTCAGCCTTGCTGAGAACTTTGGGCCATAGGTTTTGGGAAATTCGGTCCAAATACACCCGCCGAGTCCCGGTGATCGGGGCGGGAGGGGCCTCGTGGGCAGGACAGTAATCCCCTGGGCCACGCACTTGCTGGTGCCCATAAAACCCACAAAACCAGAACTGAAGGTCGCTATGTTATAACATAATGTGGTACACGTGGACTACGCCCCCAGCGAGATATACATTATGACCCAAAGGCAGTTTGGAAAGCGTGCTTGGCACATTGAGGAGGTCGAAGCAGTCAGTGGAACATCGTTTCGGCCTCCCCGCTTCTGTGGTAGAGCTCGTGCACCTGGAACATTTCCCCCGCGCGCCTGCACGACGTGCTGGGAACCGAAAAGAGCCACGGCCGCAGGGGGCGGGGGGGGGCAACAGCAGCAGCAGCAGGGCGCCGATGACTTTCCCCCTCGACCTGGATCGCCTCCAACGTGGTCCTGAGCAACCCTTTCTCTGATCAGCCGAGCGTCGACCTCGACCTGGAGTGCACGGGTGCGCTGCGCACACGGGGCGCCAAAATACATAGCAGCGACTCATGCCAAGTGGTCCATACAAATGTTTCTGCAACAAGGGGCACTGACATATTGCGCGCAACAAGTTCCTCGGCCTCCAGGCGGGGTGGGACCTGGAGCGCAGCGAGATCACCAGGGCGACGGTCCGTCGCCTGAATGACTTCTCCAAGCTTCCGCCACCAATCGGCATTCGGCCCCTTTGGCGCCAAGAATTGATTCGCCCAGAAACCATGGCAAACTTCTTCGCTGTCAATGAAAAAGGCCATCGGGCCCCTGGACTGGGCCACTGCGCTAACTAAACAAAACAACTCACCTCTGGGAACTGACTGGTGCCGACCAGGCAGCGGGCCATGTGTAAACCTAACGCCTGGCTCTCGGGGCTGCTCTGGGTTGTTGGACACAGCCACTCCGGCCCGTCGGAGCCCGGGGCCATGGGGGCCCTTTCCCCAGACGAGCTACCGAAGAGGAGGAGCGGACGAAAGAGAGTGCCTTCCCCGAGAAAGAAATCAAGGAATTCATCATCCGGGTGGCTCTTCACCCAACATTCACCCTTACACGGGGGATCTACTGACCATATCACTGGGCATGAGACCCCTCAGCCAGTAGCATTCACAACTATTAGCTCAGGCAATGGCTTTTGCGACAAGCTTATCGGACGCGTCGCGGGCGGGCGAATCGCGATTGCACTCGCGCTCCCGCGCGCGGTGAAGGGGGGTCCCCCGAGCCTTGCCGCATCTCTTACACATATCGGGTGTCTCAATGCCTGCCCCCTCTTTCTTTCATCAGCCCACGATTCTCCGACCGCGGTCGCCGTCATCAGCTCGCTGAGCTGCCGCCCATGACCTGGGATGCAATCAAGCTGCTATAGATGCCGACGCATGCTAAAATTGCCTTTGCAAAGGCGGTCCTGCAACGACTGAGTAAACCTGCCAATCGCATCCCACACCTGATCGAAAACAAGAAACTGAGCCGAGTCAGAACACCATCCATCTTGCGTCGCACCCTCCTCGCACGGTGGAAACCATGTAGCTGCTTGAGGCGTCTCCCATCCAGCACTGACCAGATAATTGATGACAGCTGTGAGAGGGCCTCGCGCGCGACGCCGCCAACGCTGAGGACGGGGATTCGCTGGCCTGCTGCGCCGTGGAAGCCCACGCGCGAGGGATAGGACCTCGCGCGCGTGGGAACTCTAACCAGCACCGAATCCATTGCTCCAGGCACTGCCGAGAGAGGGCGTAGCCTGGGTCGGCCCCAAGTGCCCTCAGCACCGGCAACGTCGCCAAGCACCGGCCTCGGACATCCAGCAGCGCGGTGGCGGGAAGACCCAGAACTTGGTGTCCATGCTGGGCCCCCGCCTGAGGGCCCGCCAATTCAATCTGCTTCGACACTCGGAATCTGCGCGATGCGCCGGCATACCTCCTCATTCTGACGCGCTGTCTCCCGGTGGTGGTCATGCGCTTGGCCCTAGTAGACCTGGCCAACCGCTTGCCACGACTCATGTCAACACCGAGGTAGTTCAACTGTTCGACGCGCTGCGCAGTCGCGCCACGACGACGCAACTCGTGAACGATATCCTTGGCGTCCTGCGTGGGGGAGCATGCGATGGCACCCTTGGGGGCCCCTTGCAAACCTTCGTCGCCGAGCATGTCATGAACTGTTCTGGCCCCTTTCAACTAGAGATGCACGTGCAAACAGACTCGACCCAACCACCGTCTGAGACAATTCGTCCACCCACAAACGCTCTGATAAGGCTGGGTCGGCCACCGTCAAACGCGCCGCGTCGAGGCTGGCGACGCACCGCGCGAAGCGCGGGGCAGAGCGTCAGCCCTGCATGCTGCTTCGCGTGGCCTGGAGGGGTAACGACACCGCGTCGCCTTGATGCGGCGTCCTCGGGGCTGCGCAGATCTGCAATTCTAAACCCAGCATCGCAGCTGTGAGTCCATATATGAAAGCACCCTTTACCAAGGTGCCCCACTTCATCATGTCGTAGAAGCTCTGAAGTTCAGTCAGAGCGTGGCCGCTCGACATCGTAAACCCGGTGTAGAGCTCTTCGTCCAATGCTCGCATGACAACTTCCTTGAGAGATGAGCGCCCTCCGACCGCTACATTCCAAGCTATTGGATCAGCCTGGGACCACGCCAAGACAATCGGTTCTCGCGCCAACGACCACATTCTGCACAATACACGCGTCGCGTCGATTGCGCGATACTGCCCCTCCGACTTCTCACGAGACAATCGGCATAATAATCCCATCAACTACCAACGCCAAATCTGGCACTCCTCGAACATGTTGAAACATTATGCCAACTCAGTCAATGCTTCATCTGGCAGTTGGTCTAGGCCGAGCGGTGACAATCGGTCGATCCCTTGCCCTGTCCGTACTTTCAAGTCACGGAGTGCGCGTCGGAGGTCGCCCGCATCTCAGGGGGCGAGGAGGTTCCATGAGCGCTCGGCTATGGATGTCGTCGTAGATTTCCCACACCTCGCTCCTCCTCTTGACCTGTGTAGATGTTCTATGCCAATGAACCGCTTGATGATCGACCAAATCGCACGGGTGATAAAACATCTCGTCGTTCAACTCGATCTGGTCGGCGGACTGCGGCGCTTCCTTGGGCGCCCGAAAGATGGCGCCCGCGGTGGAGCCGTGGGCAATCCAAGACTTGAAATCGGCCATGGAGGCCGAGACTGCGCGATTCCGCGCCCTGCCCGCAATGGCCGCCGCCCCCGCCTTGACACTTCCTATTTGCCCCCAAGGTGCTCGAGCGTGGCCCTGTTGAGTCTGCTGCCGCGCTTTCCATGATGTGGCCGAAGGGCCAGCTCCAGCGCGCCCCTGTGCTCCGTCCTGCGCCTGAGCGCCCAACTTGGAGCCGGCCTGAGCGAACTCCCGAAGATGGGCAACGCCATTGCCTCGACGCCCATACTTGCTCATATTACTGAATATAACGTGCGCTCTCTCCCACCAAGTGTCAATCGCATCCGCGGGCGGCGTGTCGCGACGGTGCCGGGGGCGGTGCGCCCTCTCGACCCGCGTGGACGGACCGCCGCGACGCGGGGGTTGACCAGCCCTGCAAGCTTCGTCCGCACCGCGCCCGCCTGCTCATGGCGCGCTGCCTCGACCGCAGCGACCCAGGCAGGGAAGGCGCCGCCCGCGCTGAGACCGTGCACCCTCCCAACGTCGCATGAGAGCGAGTCGCGGGCGGGTGCCCGGGCTCGATCAAGACAGCGCATATGGAAGCCCGAATGGGCCCGAGCCACGCGCCAGCGGTCGGGTGAGAGCGCGAGGGCAGGAGCTGCGGAAGGAGCGGGGGCAGTGGGAGCGACCTGCTGCCTATTGCGTAGGGCCGTTCTCGCCAGGGGGGGGGGTCTTGACGAGATCGCGCGGGCCATCATTCGCAGCTGGAACTGCGTCTGACGAATTCATCGGAGCACCCCCTACACACCGCGAGACCAGTCCAGGGGCAGGAGCACCAGGCGACGCCGCGCCACTGGGGGGGGAGGGGGGGGGGCGGAGGGGGGGAAGGGGGGAAGGGCGGGGGGGTTCTCAGAAGTGGGCTTCTGGGCCAATGAACCCACCTTGTCGCCTCGGCATCCTGCGCGGTGCCCTTCTCGCAGCTCTGGGTCACCGGGGGGCGCCCCAGGCGGCGCGCCCTCGCCGCCCGAGCCCTGGGCAGGGGCGACGCCCTGACTGGCAGAGCGACTGGGGATCACGATCCAATGATTTATTCACGAGCAAGACTCTGGCGCGCCGCTTGCGAACGACGCGCCTTGGCAGACTTCGAGCCAGGGGTCTCCTGCTGCTGGGGGCGAAAGACCCGGGCCAGACGCTGAGGCAAGACGAGCGAGCGGGCCATCGGCTGTTCACCCGCCACTTTGAGCTGCAAAAAACTAACCCGCAATGCGGCTTCCACGCGGCGTCCTGGATAGCCTGGGCCCCCCAGACATATGGGACAGCCGCTCTAGGACCTGAAGCATGAACGACGCGAGACGCCCCGTGGGCTATGGCACGCGCGCCCTCGACGGAGGCCCGCGGCGCTGACGCCCCGATTTTAGACAGGCAGCCGACGCGCTGAAGCTCAGGCGAGAGAACATTACAACCGCCGAAGACAAACCAAGGGAGTTGAAGGGCCCGCTAAAGAAAGAGTGCCGAGCCGACCGGATCTAGCGAGGCTTTCAGCGCACATGCCAAGGCTGCACCTACCGTAGAAGACAACGGTCACAAAGACACAGCCCTGCTGGCGGACCGCAACCGGCATGGGCCCGCCCAGCTGCTTTTGTCAATCTGCGCACAACTCCGCAAAGCGACCGCCGCGCGGGCCGCGAACTTGCCTGTGGCCGTGCGACAAAAATCGCTCCGCCCTCCGTCGCCCGAAGCTTGCCTGACTCGGCGCGGCGCTGAGCCCCTGTAGCTCGAGCAGTATTGGACATAAGTCTAAGTTTATGATTGCGTGCTGACTTGTCCCACTTTCTGATCGAAGACTTTCCAGCGCGCGTCTCACATAGAGTAAAGTTATACTCGACCGCTGGCAGGATGCATCGAGCAACCCCGAGCCTTCCGACCAAAACTAATAACGCTCGAGACAAATATCTGTGGCACTTCGTTGTCCCCGGACGACGAGGATGGCAGGGTCGCCGCTGCAGCGTCGACTTCAGGCAAGCCGCTCGGACCAAGCTGAGGCGGCCCAGCTCCCGGCCCACCCGGCGCCGCCGCAGCCGCCGTCGCCGCCGCAGCGCGCGTGGCCGGCGAAGATGGAGAGGGCCCCCTCGCGCCTACGGCGCGCGCGCCAGCGTCGGCAGGGGGGGCCGCCGACGCTGCCGAGGCCATGGCCCCTGTCACCCCTCGCTGCTGAGGAAAGGGCGCTGCAGGGCTGCCGCGCCGCGCTAGCCGGCGGTGGCTGCCCCTGCCTGCGCCGCCGCCTTGGCGCTGCGGATGCGTGCGATCTCGGCGCCCGCGCGCTCCTGGGTCGCCGTCGGCGACTCCTCTGCCGCCGCGTCGGGCGCCCTGGGCGCCGTCGCCGCCGGCGGCGGCGCGGCTGCGCCCCGCCGGCGCCTGGCTCGCCCGCTGCCTGCGGCGCGCCGTCGGCGCCCTTGTGCTTCTTTGCCATCCTCGTGGGTATTTCGCTCTTCAAAGCCTCCATGAGGGAATGCCGCTCGCGCACTTTGTCGCCCTCCTCGCCGAGGTAGGACTTGGCCGCGACCAGGTTCTTCTCGAGCTGGATCAACTCCTACTTTTCCGCGCCCTCGCACTCCAGGGTGCCGCCCCGAAGCGTGTCAAAGAAGGACTCGTCCCAGACCGCGTCGAAGCTGAGGACGCCCGTTTCCTCGCCCGTCTTCACAGGCGAGGATGAGGCTGGCGTGGCAAGGCCCGCCTCGGCAGCCAGGGCCTGGGCCCTCGCCGCCGCCCTCTCGGTGAGCTCAGCCGCCATGGGATCCTGCCAGGTCGTGCCTGCGGCGGGCAAGCCGAGGGCGAGCTCAGCCAAATCCCCCCCCGCGCCCTTGGCCCGGGGGGGCTATTTGCGGGCGGGGAGAATGACCACAGCCACTGTTTCTTGTTTGCGCCGCCTTCCAGCCGGCCGAAAAAGAAGCAGTGGTTGTGGTCATTTCCCTCATGCCGAGCTTAACGAAAATGACCACAACCACTGCTTTGTTTCTGCTGGCTGGAAGGCGGCAAGAAAAGAAAAGCAGTGGCTGTGGTCGTTTTAACGTCCCGTACTTGTCTCGTGGAGCTCAAGCGTGGCCCCCCGCGCTTGCACCTGCAGTTCCGTTGCGCAAGAATCGAATTCCACTCGCAGACTGAACACCTCGGGCATCGCGTGTAAGCGCCATTGCTCCCGCTCTTGGCCATCGGGGCAGCGCTCCCGCGATGGGCCTCCGGACGAGAGATGTCCCTGGCGTCCTGCAATCGACGGCGCGCCTCAAAGCGCTCGCGCCTGGCTCGTCGGTGCCAAGCAGGCGAGCGCGACAATGGCGCGTCCGTTCTGGACGCCCTCGCGCGCGCGGGGCTGAGAGCTTCGGCGTGCGGGTGGGGCAGGGGCCTACCGCGCTGCCAAACCGCATCCGCAGCCTGCTCAGAGCATCCCGGAACGCTCTGGGGGCGTCCTGGAACTCTCCGGATTAGATGAATCCCCGTCGTAGCCCCGTCCGGGAACTACCCGGGATGAGAGGCCGGTCTTGGGGAGTTGGGCGAGACCTTTGGAGTTCGACGCTGCGCAGAAATCATGACTTCGGGGGACTGGGCGGATCGGATGGCCAGCGGGTCGTCCCCTATCGGATCGAACTCGGGTCGCCGCGCCCAGCTCCAGCTGGCCCCGACCGATGCGGGTTAATCGAACCGAGTCATCTTTGCCTGCTTTCCACCACAACCACCATCACTTGGACGGGAAAAGGAGGTGGATAATGAGGACGAGGATGAGGAAGAGGAGGAGGACCCCCTCCCCCTTCTACTTTGCCGGGAGCGGCAAAGAGGGGGGTGGCGAACAGAAGGGGGGGCAGGTATTATGGCTCGAGGTAAGTGCTGCGCAGAGCTCGCAGGTCTACGCACGCGCGACCGCCATCGGATATCATAGAAGCCCGCTGACCGCCAGAATAATCGGTTCAGAACTCAAGCCAGCCACCCAGATTGCGGCCCAGTTGCAAGCAACGCGAATGCACGGCAATCGCAACGCAACCAGAGGCCAGTCGCTACGAACTAAATTCAAAACGCGCGCGCATAGGCCGATCAACGGGGCGTTTTTGGACGTGCCATCCAGCCGACCTACTCGTGTCTTCGCAACCCCTGGGGCCCTCAACTCCCGAGAATTTCCCAGCCATGACGACGCGCGTTACCGGATACCTGCCGCCGGGCACCACCTGGACCCAACGGCCCAGGCAGTGGCAACAGGGCCCGGGCCAGGGGCCACTGCCACTGGGCAGCGGGGCACGGAGCACGGGCAACAGTCCACGGGCCGCGGGACACGGGCTATGAGCAACGGGCCGCACGCCATGGGCCACGAAACGCCCCAGGGGCCACGGGAACGAGGAGGCAGCCCGGGAGCGGGGTGGAGCGACAGGAGGGGATGGGAGGCAGGAGGAGAATGCGGGATGTGTGCGGGGAAGGGGGGGGGTCTGAAAAGTGCGCATGTGCGTCGGTGAACCGCGTGACCTGGCCATGTGTTTTCGCAGAACTCATGCCCACGCGAATCCCATAGGGATTTTGATATTGTGTTTGATTGTGACTCTGGGGTGCAAGAATGATCTCTCGACCCTTGGCATGTGTTCTCGCGGAACTTCTGGCCAATGCCAAGTGTTCCCGGCAAATTCGTGTCCGTGCCATGTGGTTTCCAGGAATGTCATGGCCAATGCCATGTGTTCTCTCGGAACCCACGGTCGTTGCCATGTGTTCCTGGCAACCTCGTGTCCGTGCTATTTGGTTCCTGGGGATTTCATGGCCAGTGCCACTCCGTGCTATTTGGTTCCTGGGGATTTCATGGCCAATGCCATGCGTTCTCTCGGAACTCATGGCTGTGGCCATGCGTTTCTGGCAAACTCGTGTCCGTGCAACGGTCTCTATGGGAATATCATGGCCAACATCACGTGTTCTCTCGGAACTCGAGGCCAACGAGCGGATTGAGCGCCATCATTTGGCACCGCAGGGCTTTCGCGATCGGCCCCGTCGCAAATGCGCCGCGGCGCCGAGAGCCGCGGCATCGCGGGGACACGCGGCCATCGAGGTCACGAGCCAGCATGCCGAGAAACCACGGGCCGCCACGGGACCATGGAGCCACGAGCCACGGGGCGCTCGGAGCCACGGTGCAACGGCACGCAAGAACAACGAACATATGCAACGCGGTGAGTTCGCACTGCGCCACTGGTGAACTGTGCCTGCTGACTGCGCGGGCGCAACGATCTTTACACAGCGGCTGCAAACCAACGCTCTGGTTGTTCAGTTCCGAACTTCATCATACAGTGAATCATGATACGCACACCCCCCTAGTCCTCACCCCCCTCTTGGCCGCTTCCGATGTTGGTGGTGGCGGTGGGAAGCAAGCCTGCCCGGAACGGATCACATCAGAGTTGCGGCCCTGGCCGGCGAACCGAGCCCTGGCCAACGCTCGGACGTCCATTCCCTGTGTTTTTTTCGGTTTCGTGAGTGTTTTTTTCGCCAAGTGATCAAGGATGCTCCTCGATGGTCCTCGCCGAAGGAAAAAATGCACACGTCCGAGCGATGCCACGAGCCGCGCCGCACCTGATCGCAGGCAGCCCTGTCTGGTGCGTGCTTAGGGCGGCGGGGATGCTCCCCTCCAGAGCCGGCGTGTGGCTCCGAGGCGGCGGGGGTCCCTCCACTGATGAACGAGGGGCCTGTGACTCGAAGGGTCGAGGGATGATGGCCGAGGGTCGAGGGATCGAGGATCGAGGAATCGAGGATCGCCAAGGGATCGAGGGGTCGAGGTTCGAGGGATCTGGGGATCGCCAACCAGCGTGCTCCTTGAGGAGCCCCTTCAGGGCGGCTCCAGCGGTGGGGACGCCCCCGGGGGCCCTCACTCGGGCAGCGGGATCAGCGAGATCGGCTCCGCGATCGATCGCGGGAGCACGATGAAAGAGCGCCGACTGTCCAACGACACCGACCTCCCCCCGGTCCATCCTTGACCCGAGGTCGTGTGTACACCCGAACCCTCAAGTGTTAAAAGAGTTTCCAGGCGAAAGACCCACCCACGTGCGGGTGCGAGTGCCGCGAGGCAGGCGGGGCGAAGTAGGGGCAGGTCCCTCTCGCCATCGCTCGGACGTCCATTCCCTGTGCTTTTTTCGGTTTCGTGCGTGTTTTTTCGCCAAATGATCAAGGATGCTCCTCGATGGTCCTCGCCGAAAGAAAAAATGCACACGTCCGAACGATGCCAGGCCCTATGGAGCCGCGGAGCGTGCGAAGGGTGCGCCGCAGTGGATGCGGGACCGCCCGGCGGACCCCGCCGCTGGGGCCTTCCGTGGGGCTCCCCGTGGGGCCACGGAACGTGTGAGCGTGTGCCCGTGCCGCCGTGCGGACCCTGCCGCTGAGGCCTTCTGTGGAGCTCCCTTGAAGGGGCACCAGGACACACAAATAAATACACACAAATAAAAGGATTCCCCATATTTTCCAATATATTCTGGGTTTTTGTCTTCCCCCCCACTTCCCATATTTTCCCATATGTTCTGGGGAATCGACGATTCATTGTGTCTGTATGTTTCTTTCCCTCCTGATCCCTGTGGGGCAGCGAAACGTGTGAGGGCTGTGCCAAAATGGATGGCTCTAAGAAAGACAGAGTGATCCCCAAATGGCCTCCAGAATCGCCCACGATACCACAAAACGTTTCAGGATTGCCTCGGACCCACGAACCCTCAAGACTGCCCCAGGTCAGCCGTAATGGCCCCCGAAGCCTCCCTGCAAACAGGCGAACACTGTTGGTTGTGGAATGTGTGGTCGCACGTCGACATATCGGAGGAGCTTGCGTACGCACACGCACGAGCTCAGCTCGGGCTCGGGTTCGGTCTCAAGCTCGCGCCCGACTAGTTGCGCGCGCGCACGAGAGCTCGCGGGCGCGCACGCACGCAAGCGCGCGCAGGAGTCCGCGTGCGAGCACGCACGCCCACGAACGCGCACGCTCGCGCACGCGCCCACGCGGACTGCCTTCATTTTGGGGCGAGGGGTGGCCACAGTGGGGGCCAGCCAGTCCACAAGAAACCGTCCACACGAAACCCAACCCTGAGACCACAGGACGTCCATTGATTCTTGGTGCGAGAACGTCACGCTGTCCATGACAGAACCATCGAAACCCAAGAAACCCAGGGCACCCTGACGGCAAGCAGAGTGTTTCTTGGCATGGGTCCCCACTGTACAGCGCAAGGGCTCTCACCCCTGGGCCCCGCCCCCGACCTTATTTGCACGTCCGAAGCCCCAAACGGGGTACAATTCCAACGCCACGTCTGACAAAGGAGAATGGCTCCAGCAGCAAAGCATGCCGTCAAGGCGGGTGGGCTCCAGCATCGATTTCTACCAAGGGCGGTGATCCAGCCCACGGCGTGGGCTCCAACATCCCAATTTGACGAACGGAAATCGCTCCAGCTGGTGAACGCCGTCAGGAAGGATGGGCTACAGCGCCCAATGTTTACGAGGGGCAATGGCGCTCCAGCGACCCAAAGCGTGGGCTCCAGCAGCCCAGAGCTGCTGTCAGAAAACGCAGTTGGGGCGGCGCCCCACTCCCCTGCCGAACCCTCTTACAACATTTCAGAACATTACCAGCAAAATGCTCATCTAACTGCCACCCCAAGTAAATGTTGTTGATGCTGAGCAGTTTGACCGCGTGTTGGCATATCGGAAGCGCGTGCGCACACAGACACATACACAGACACAGATCCAGACAAAGACACAGACATAGACACAGGCACACACATACACATACACACACGCACACACAGACACACACAGACACACAGAGACACACAGAGACACACAGAGACACACAGACACACAGACACACGCACACAGACACAGACACAGACACAGACACAGACACAGACACACGGACACGCACACGCACATGCACACGCACACGCGCGGGCGCACGCACACGCGCGGGCGCACGCACACGTACGAGCGCCCCCTCTGGATGGGGCTCGGGCTCGGGTTCGGTCTCAAACTCGCGCGCGGGCGCTCGGCGCCGTGATAAACAAGCTGGCTCTTACCTCTTGCCCTCGCCATCGCTGGGACGTCCCTTCCCCGTGCACTTTTTTCGGTCTTGCGCGTGTATTTTTTCATTTGCACGGCAGTCAAAGATGCTCCTCGTTGGTCCTCGCCGAGAGAAGGTGCACACGTCCGAGCGATGCCGAGGAACAGGGGCTGGGCCTTAGTGGGCCCCGGAAACGGCAGGGCCGTTTTTTCACCGTTTTCGAAAAAATGTCCCTTG
The DNA here is from genome assembly GCA_963575745.1 of Prorocentrum cordatum. Lineage (NCBI taxonomy): Eukaryota > Dinophyceae > Prorocentrales > Prorocentraceae > Prorocentrum > Prorocentrum cordatum. The sequence continues at coordinate 265 of CAUYUJ010012939.1, read as the reverse complement.
AAAATGGAAATGGCAAAAAAACGGCGACCGGAAACGGCAACAAAAACGGCTCCAGGAGTGGAACCGGGGCCGGAACCGGTCAGAAAACGGCGACGGAACCGGTAAACAAACGGCGTCGGAACCGGCAAAAAAACGGCAGAACGGAACCGGTAACAAAAACTGCCCTGTCGTTTCCAGGGCCCACTGTGGGCTGGGCGCCCTGAGAAACGCAGGCTGGCTCTCGCCGAGGCCCCCCCCCGAGAGCTCCGAAGGTGGCGGGCCGGCG
>CAUYUJ010012938.1:0-12338 GCA_963575745.1 Prorocentrum cordatum | reverse complement strand
CTCCTCCTCCTCCTCCTCCTCCTCCTCCTCTCCCCCTCCTCCCCTCCTTCTTCTCCGGGCGTCCGCGTGCAAGTGTCGGGGCACCTCCGCAACTATGCTCCGGAAGAGCCAGGTTTCTCCTTGGATGGGCTTAGTGGATGTCGCCGTCGGTTGCTGCCTCTGGCTCCGTGGCCCCTCCACTGCCGAGGCCGGCCCGAGGCTTCAACATGCCAGCCCAGGTGGGAGCGTTTCCATCCATCCATCCATCCAGTCATCCTCCTCCCTCTCCTCTCTTTCCTCACTCTCCGCCCTATCCTCCCTCTCCTCCCTCTCCTCCCTCTCCTCCTCCCCATCCTCTTCTCATTATTATTAGTATGATTAATATGATTAGTCTTATTAATAGTACCATTATTATTCGTAGTATTGTTCGTATTATTATTAGTATTTTTATTCGTAAGATTATTATTACCATTGTTATCCTTAGTATTGTGGTATGTATTATGGTTCGTTTTCTAAAATATCGGGAAATCCTTTTACTCGTATGTATTTGTGTGTCTATTGGTAGTTTCGTATTACCATTTTCATTGTTTCTCATTATTAAATATTCGTTTTTCCTCCTCCTCCTCCTCCTCCTCTCCTCCTCCTCCTCCTCCCCCTCATCTTCCCTCGTCCCTCCGCCCCTCCTCCTCTTCTTCCTCCTCCTCAAAATTAAAAAACAATCATCCTCCTCCTCCTCTTCTTCCTCCTCCTCCTCCTCCTCTTCCTCCTCCTCCTCCTCATCCTCCTCATCCTCCTCATCCTCCTCCTCTCCCCCTCCCCCTCTCCCTCTCCCTCCTCCCCTTCCTCCCTCCTCCCACCTCCCTCCCCCCCCTTCCCCCGTTGCCTGCTCTCGCACGCGGGACCCACACCCAGTACACCGTTTCGTGGCCCCATTGGGAGCTCCACCGAAGGCCCAAGTTGCTGCTCTCGCATGCGGTTCCCCCGCCCAGTTCAGCGGTGTGTGGCCCCATTGGGAGCTCCACCGAAGGCTCCAATGGTTGTTCTCGCTTGCGTCGCCCCACACAGTACAGCGCACCGTGGCCCCATAGGGAGCTCCACCGAAGGCCTCAGTGGTTGCTCTCGCACGCGAGACCCCCACCCAGTAGATCGCTCCGTGGCCCCATCGGGAAATTCGCCGAAGGCCCCAGTGGCCGCTTTCGCATGCGGGACCCCCCACCCTATACAGCGCTTCTTGGCCCCATCGGGAGTTCCACGAAGGCCCCAGTGACTGCACTCGCATGCGGATCCCCACCCTGTACACCGTTTCGTGGCCCCACAGGGAGCTCCATCGAAGGCCCCAGCGGCTGCACTCGCATGCGCCCCCTCCCCCCCCAGTACAGGGCCTCGTGGCCCCATAGGGAGATCCACCGAAGGCCTCAGTGGCTGCTCTCGCATGCAGCCCCCCCACCCAGCCTTTCGTGGCCCTATAAGGGGCGCCACCGAAGGCCCCAGTGGCTGCTCCCGCGCGCAGGACCCCCACCCAATACAATGTTTCGTGGCACCCGAGGGAGGAGCTCCACCGAACGCACCAGCGGCTGCACACGCATGCAATTCCCCCATCCAGTAAAGCGCTGCGTGGCCACATCGGGAGCTCCACTGGAGGCCCCAGCGGCTGCACTCGCATGCAGCCCCCCCCACCCAGCACAGGGCTTCGTGGACCCAGAGGGAGCTCCACCGAAGGCCCCAGTGGCTGCTCTCGCATGCGGTTCCCCCACCCAGTACAACGCTTCGTGGTCCCATAGGGGGGGCCACCGAAGACACGAATGGCTGCTCCCGCATGCGGGACCCTAACCCACTACACCGCTTCGTGGCCCCATAGAGAACAGTGTGGATGTCTCTTCCCGCTGCCTCCCTCCTCTCTTCCCTCCTGCCTCTTGCCTCCTGCTTCGCTGTCCTGTTCAGGGTCTCGCTGGGGGTCTGCCATATGCGAAATTGTCGCCACGCTCGAGGGCTGCAGGAGGGAGACAGCATAGTGGGTACCGCGCAGATTCAAATTAGACCTCGCCATCCCTGGGGGGCTGCGAAGTGTGGAACTGTCGCCACTTTCGAGGGCTGCTGGGGGGGACATCATGGTGGGTATCCGCACGGATTCTGATTTGACTTCAGATTAGACCTCGTCATCCCTGGGGGGGCTGCCATGTGTGAAATTGTCACCATTTTGGAGGGTTGCTGGGGGCCCAGCATCGTGGGTATCTGCGCGAGTCCGAACTAGACTTCGCCATCTCTGGGGGATTTCGATGTGTGAAACCGTCGCCACTTTCGAGGGCTGCTGGGGGAGGGGGGCGGCATACTGGGTAACCGCGCGGGTTTAGAGCAGACCTCGCCAATCCCTGAGGGGCTGCGAAGTGTGGAACTGTCGCCGCTTCCGAGGGCTGCTGGGGGGGCTAGAATAGCGGGCATCCGTTGCGGATTCAGAGAGTAGACCTCGCCAGCCCTGGGGGGCTCCGATGTGTGGAACTGCCCGCCCTTTTACGGGAGACGCTTGGGGGCGGCAGCATAGTGGGTATCCACGCGGCTTCAGACAAGACCTCGCCATCCCCGGTAAGCTGCGATTTGCGACACGGCCGCCATTTTCTAGGGCCGTTGGCGGGCCAGCATAGTGGGTATCCGCGCGGATTCAGAGTAGACCTCGCCATCCCTGGCGGGCTGCGAAGTGTGAAACTGTCGCCACTTCCGAAGACTGCTGGGGGGGAAAGCATAGTGGGCATCGTCTGCGGATCCAGATTCGACCTCGCCGTCCCTGGGGGGAAGAGAAGTGCTATAGCTGCGCCACTTTTGAGGGCTGCTGTCGGCGCCGGGCGCAAGGACGCGGACGACCTGGACGCCGTGTGGCTGCGCCTCTACGTGATGATATCGAGGGCCAGGAACGTCGACAATGGATGGCTGATAGGGGACGTGGCGCCAGACGCTAAACTTCCTTTTCTGGGGGCCCCCTCTCCCTCTTATCGGGGTTTCACAAGTCCTGCAACGCGTGCGCTTCCCATGAAACTTCCGCGACAGGTGACGCCGCTTTGCCATGCCATCGCTTTCCTAAGTTGGGCAAGTGATCCTTCTCAGTTGCAGTAGATGGGCAGGGCACGTCCCAGGGACATGTTCGAAGTCGTGTGGCCTCACCACGGGCCTGGGCACCGTCAAGAAAAACTAGTTTCGGGCGGGTGGTAATGGGGGTGGCCACGATGCGGGGTGAAGAATGGAGCCCTAAAGATCTTTTTTGGGGCCCGTGTGGGACCGATTCTTCGCCCCCCGTTTTGGTCATCCCCCTTCACCCTCCGCCTGGTAATCAGGCTGGGAAATCGCACCCCCAAAAACAGCCCCTTGGTCCAAGACCCGTTTCTTTCAGCACAATTTCCCTTCAACGGTGATCGACCTGGCCGTCAGAAAACAGTATTGAGTGAAACCTACGCCCAGGGACGAGTTTCGGTAAAGCCATTTGCCAAGGAAGTAACGACCTCGTGGGTCTGGCGCGGGAGGAAGAGGAGGGGGGGAGGAGGAGGAAGGGGAGGAGGAGGAGGAGGAGGGCGAGGAGGAGAGGAGGAGGAGAAGGACAGGAAGAGGAGGGGGAGACGGAGGAGGAGGAGGAGGAGGAATCCGTAGCCATTTTGGCTCAAGTCCGGAGTGCTTCGGCACAGGACCTGACCTTACTGGCGCGGTGGAGTGACGGCCCCCAAAGTCACGCCTCGTTGCCTGGTCGGACGAGGTTTTCGGCGACTCTTCGTGCCACTTTCTCTTTCAGGGTCGGATGGCCCCTCAGAAGCATGGCGGCGCCACATTCGATACCTGGCAGTGTCAGCACAAGCGGTGCGGTTACCGCTTCAATTTCCTCACGCGCACGCACTGCCGCGCGTGCGGCCGCCTCGCACCCAGTGCGCCTGCCCCCTCGGATGGCACGCGCACTCTGGGCGCCTGGCTGCAGGGGCCCCCCCTGGTCGGCGGCCAAGGCGGCCAAGGCGGCCAAGGCGGCGGCGGCGGTGGTGGCAAGCGTGGCAACGGCCGTGGTGCGTCAGGGCAGGGCGACGGCAAGCTCTCGTACCTTGAGCCCTCGGCCATCGAAATCTACGCCAAGCTCGAGGCGGCCGGATTCGAGGCTGTCTCTGCCAATTGGACGCCCAAGCTGGTGGCGAAGGTGGTCTCCCACCGCGCGTTGCGGGCTGGTGAGCCGCGGGCAGAGGCGCGTTCTGCACGCATCGAGCAGGATGTCCAGGCCGACAAGCGGGACAAGGCGCAGCGGGCCTACGACCGCGCCCAGGAGGCAGCCCTCAAGGCAGTCACGGCGGCGGCGGTGGCCAAGAAGGAGCTCGACGAGGCTAAGGCGCGCTGCGCGGAGGCTGCCGCGCGTGCCGCACTGGCCTACCAGAGCATGGCGCAGGCGGTGGACCCCGCACAGGCGCTCGCTGCCCTGGCCGATGGGCTCAAGGCGGACCCCAGGCTCACGAACTTCGCCCAGCAGCTGCAGGCGCTCGTCCCCACGTTGCGGCAACTCGCCGAGCCCGACGTGGTGATGCAGGGCGCCACTCCTGCTCCAGGGGCTCCAGGTGCTACTGCTGCTGGTGCCGCTGGTGCTGCCCCTGCTGCTGATGGTGTTCCCGCGGCAGCTGCAGCCCAGCCGCCTGAGGGAGCTGCCGCGCGGTCCCCAGCCACCCCAGTGGAGGCGGCCGCTCGGGAGGTCGCGGGCATGGCGCAGGCCGAGGCCGAGGCGCAACGCGCCGCACGCGCTGCCAGCGATGCAGCCGCAGTGCGGCAGCGAGCCCAGGCCTCCCACACCGAGCTGCTCGCCTGGCTCGAGCAGCAACGGGCTGGCCAGCAGCTCCAGTCCGAGGCTGAGCAGCAGGGGGTCAAGCACGGGCTCGTCCAGGGGATTTTCGACCAGCTCGTGGAGGCCGCCAAGAAGAAGGCTCGCGTGGACGGGGTTGCTGAATCTGATCTTTAGCGTCACCCTGGTCACCGCGAATGTGTCTGGTCGCAGTGGTTTGGAGGCCGCGCTGCGGCATGAGCAGATTCGATGTGCTGTTGCAGTTGCCGTGCAGGAGCATCACATGATGAGAGACAAGTGCGACATCTGGGAGCACAAACTTCGAGCCATGGGATGGCGTGCAGCCTTCACTGAGGCGGCCGTCACCTCGCAGGGTGGCACATCAGGAGGACTGCTGCAGTGTGTGCCCGCAGCCGCTGGCCTGTCTGAGGTAGAATGTGTGCCTAGTGTCATGCATGAGGGCCGCGTGCGCATCCTGCACAGTCACGGCATCACGCCGTTGGGCTTTCTGTTGGTCAATATGTACCCTCATCACTCCGAGGGTTTGTCTAAGAAGAACTGGGCCATCCTCACTGATGTAGGGCAGGTGGTGAAGGCCGTAGGTTTGCCGTTTGTCACATGTGGAGATTTCCAGATGTTTCCGGAGGAGCTCCAGGGCAGTCTTTGGGTGGAAGCGTTGGACGGAGTCTGTCTGTTTCCATCAGCTGCCACCTGCACCAATGCCGCTGCTTCTGCGGGTCGCGCCATCGACTATTTTGTCGTTTCGCAGTCGCTATCGCATCGAGCTTGTGTCTCCATCGTACCCGATGCAGGCACATCGCCACACTGTCCTGTGCTGCTTCAGCTCTCGGCACCCCCGCAGTGTGGGCTTGAGTTTCGCGCGGCACGTGTGCCCAGACGTTTCCTTTTAGAGGTCCCAGTAGCGTGCAGGAGGACTGATCCTCAACCGCGATGGCAGCACTGTTGCAAGCAGATGTCAAGTCTCCCGCCCGCGGGGAAGTGGCAGCTGTGGGTAGCCAACGCGGTGCTTGATCTCGCGGACGTGCATGACCTCACGCCCGCTGAGAATCCCGAGTACTATGGCAGAGCACTCCCTCCACAGTTTGCCACGCGCAAGCCGTTGCTTCCTCACCCGCTTGCCTTCCCCGAGCTCAGCCCAGCTGCCCTCTGGCGGCGGCTATTGGCTCGCTGTTTCGAAGGCCTTGCGCGCTGGCAGCCACCCAATCTACGTGCTAGCACCTTCAAGCTAGGTCGCAGTGTCCAGGCTCGGCGCAGAGCTAGTGGAGTTCCGATTGAAGAAGCCGAGCCCTGGCTACTGCTGCTCCAGTTGTCCCCGTCGTTGCCGCATGAGCTTGCTTCAGCAGCGGCAAAGGTCACTGGCGCGCGTGCCGTTGCAGTTTTTAAGCAGGCCGAGCGAGGCAAGCATGCTGGCTGGCGTGATTGGGCGTGTAGGCACTCGATCGACGGCGCAGCCGCTCTGTATGCTTTCTCCAAGCCTGCTGTGCCTTGGCACACCAGCTCTTTAACTGCTGGCAGGCCATGCACGCCCCAGGAGGAGGTGGAGGCTCTCGAGGTGGAGTGGTCGGGTTGGTGGAAGGTTGGAGCCGTCAGCGATCAGATCGCATGGCCGACGGATCTCGGCCCTCTTTTTGAGAGGCCTTCGCTCGAGCAGCTCGAGAAGTGCGTGCGATCTTTTCCGCGACGGTCAGGATGTGGTTTCGACCAGTTCTGTCCGCGCCAACTTTTGGCGTTGTCTGGTGAAGGGTTGGAAGCCTTCCTCGAGATTCTGTTAGAAGTTGAAGCCTCCTGTACTTGGCCCTCAATCTGGACCAAGGTAGTGTTTCTTTCTCAGCGTGATGGAGGCCTTAGTCCCATTGCGCTTATCCACATCTTGGCTCGCGCGCAGGGGAGGCTTCGCAAGCTTTTGGTCGCAGCTTGGCAGCAGCAGCATGATCGTCCCTTCTGGTGGTCCACGGCTGGGCGCTCCTCGGATAAACTGGTTTGGTTGCAGGCCTCAGCTGCTGAGTGGGGCAGAGCACGCGGCTTCTCTAGCGCCCTTGTGCTTCTTGACCTGGCCAAAGCATTCGAGCACATCAGGCGCGATGTTTTGTTGCAGGCAGCGCTACGCGCGAGCTTCCCAGTGCGGCAGCTCAAGCTGCTGGTCGGGCTCTATCGCTGCCCTCGCGCGCTTGCCCTTGGCGAGGCGGCGCCCGCGCCAATTCACACTCTGCAGGCCGTGCTGCCAGGGTGTCATTTCGCCACTCTTATGTTGCAGCTGGTGTTGCTGTCGCCTCTAGATGCCGCGCAGGCAGCGTTCCCACACATGCATCTCGGCAACGTGGTGGACGATTCTGTTTTGCAACGGCTCGGCAGAGAGGAGGATGTTGCTTCAGAGCTTGCATGCGCCACTCGATTGCTGCATTCGCAGTTGAGAAAGGTCAGCCTGCCCGTCGCTTTAAAAAAGGGTAGGGTTGTCGCTTCCAGCGCTAGGCTCCGCGGGCTCCTCGAGGCCCGACTTCGCTCCGTCAGGCTCAAAGGGGTTCGCGCTGAGAGGAACCTTGGGATCGACTTTGCCGCTGGTAACGTTCACAAGCAGTCTGTCCGTGCTAGCAGAAAAAAAGCATGCCGTCGCCCGAGCACGCAAGCTGCTGGCCCTTCCCCCTTGTGTTCGCAAGCGGCAGCTACGCACGCTGATCCGCAGCGCCGCCCTTTCTTCGCACACCTACGGGTGCAAGGTGCTAGGCATCACTGGCACAGATCTCAGGCAGGCGCGCAGGCTGCAGGCTCGCGTGCAGGCGAACAGTATCGATGGCAAGAGTGCGACGCTGCTGCCCATGCTCAGCGAACGTCGGCAGATTGACCTTGCATACGTACTGCAGTGTGCCCCTCTGCTGCCGCATGCCACCGCGGTGTGGGAGCATTGGCACCCACGAGCGATGCTGGAGCAAGGATTGCGAGATGCCGTTGAGATGTTCACCGATCATGGCAATCTTTGGGCCAGCATCCGTGGCCCCTTTTCTGCGTGTGCTGCTACTGCTTTGCGGCTGCGCATCAGTATGCAAGGTTTTGTGTGGTCGCATCATCGACACGGCGAGGTATCTATTTTGCAGTCAGGACCTCGCACCGTCCGCAAGTGGCTCTATCATGTCGTGCTGCAGTGGCTCTGGGAAAAAGTGGCCTCGAGAGGAGGTATTCCTGAGCTCTCTCTTGGGTGCAATTTTCAGCCCCTGCAGCCCCTCTTAGCCTCCAACGGCCTCAGACATGATGAGAAGGCCTACCTGAGGAGCGTTGTCGCTGGGGGACAGTGGCCTCAGCATCGTCAGTGGCTTTCGCAGTACACCGCCGACCCCCTCTGCCGCTTGTGTCAGCAGGCCCCTGGCACGCTTTTGCATCGTCACGCGAGCTGTGCGGGCCACGATGACATCGCGGCACAGGAGGTCCCACCTGATTTCCTGGCCTCAGTTGTCAGGGCCAGCGTCGACCCTCTCCCTCTCCTCTTCGCCGAGAGGCTCCTCGTCCCCGAGGCCCCCCTTCCCCCTGCCCCCCCCCCTCCGATCGGTGGTTCGGCGGAGGACCTACCGAGATGGCAGGGCACATCTTTCTTGACGCCAGCTGGATGGACCCGCATCTGCCGCCAGCGTCTCAGACTGTAGGCTGGGCTACTGTCAGTGTGCAGCCGCAACATCCGTACAAGGTTAATTCGGTGATGTGCGGCACCCTCCAGATCGTTTGTCAAGACATCGACTGTGCAGAGCTGTTTGCTTTTAACCGTGCTCTGCAGCAAGTGCACCAGGCAGTATTTTTTATACCGACTCAGGTTTCGTCCACGATGGAGTTTGCCAGCGCGGCAAGGCGTACTGTTGCTCGGGGCGCGCAGCCTGGTCTGAGTTATGGGTCCAGGTCTGGCGCCGCATTGACGACTGGGGCGGCATCGAGTGCATCGACCTACGAAAAGTCAAAGGTCACTGCACCGAGGCGCGCATCCAGTCTGGACTTCCCACGCGTTCTGAAAAAGAGGGCAACGCGCATGCCGACGAATGGGCTCAGTGGATGGCCTCGAGAGCCCGCATTGACCCTGAGCTCCGCAAGGTTCGTAGAGCCAAGGCCCCCGTGCTCTCTCAATGGGCGTCTTGGGTTGCGCGCATCGGGCCTCGCATGTGTGACGTTGATTGCGAGCATGTCTCTCGGCGGCTGCGCAAGGCTCGTTGCCTTGGTGCGGCGGACCGCCCTGTGCCGAGGATAGTGGTGGAGCCCCCGCCGCCAGTCACGCCGCGCAGCCTGTCGAGAGCAGACCTTGCCTCTGTGCGAGTGCAGCTCGCGGATGAGAGACCGCATGTCATGCACCCCTTTGCCGTCATATGGGGACGGGGGGCGGAGGGCGTGGTGTACTGCGTGCGTGGTGTGCGGGCTGGGAGGGGTCAAGATCTCTGCGAACCTGTCGCAGGGTTGTCGAGGCCCCCCTGCATCAGGCACGTGGGGTGCTCTCTTGAGGGCCTCACGCGTGCGCCTGCACGCTTCCAGGTCAATCGCGCGTGGCGGTACCTAGAGGATCCGCTGCGCACTGCTTCCTTGATCCGCGCGGGAGTGGTGCAACCGCTCTAGAGACGCGCTGCGCCATGCCCCGCACGGCTCTCATGTCTGCCAGCCTGCTGTGTGCTGGCCATGCCTCACCTTTCCGGGCACTGTTCGGGTGGCGCCACCCGCCTCTGGCCGTGGCCATGCGGTGGCGCAAGTGGCAGGTGGCGCGGACAACCTTGTTCGCGTTCAGGCTGAGTCGAGGAGGAGGAGGAGGAGGGGGGCCGAAACTGCGCCCAGGTCTCGCGCCTGGCGTCTTCAAGACAGCTTCCATACAGCGTGTCCCAGCTCGCCGTCGGCAGTGTCGAGCGCCAGGCGGAGGCGCGCCCGCTGTTCCACCGTCGGGGCCATGGTAGCCTTTTCGTGCGGCGCGCCCTCGGCCTGGACCAGCACAGTGCAGGGCGCATTCGTGCGGGGCGCAGCTGCAGCATCACAGTGCACATGCTCAAGTCCTCGGACGCCGTGGCTTCCAGCGCCACGGGACTCTCGGGCATGCAGAGGGCCACGGGATGGCGCCGCCCCCCATCAGCCAGGAGCGAGGCCCGCCACGCGCGCGCAGCTTGGGTCCCACCCCGCGCCCGCGCCGAACTCGACGCACAGATCCCGCAAGTAGGGATGAGCTTCTGGGGCAGGGACGTGCCACGCGGTGGAAGAAGGCGACGTCGAGCCCCTTCGACTCCCGCGCCCTTGCCCAACTGATGCGGCCTGTTTGCCTTGTTCCCCGCACCGCCGGCGCCAAGCCTTCATGATGTTACCCGATAGCTGCGCCCACAGCGCGTAGCGAGTCGCCTTGTTGCCCGAGGAGGCGAGCCACCAATGACGCGAGAACCGAGCCAAAAGCAAGGCCGCGCCGGCCGCAGGCAACAGCCCACCGACTTGAGCCACTGTCGATTATGACTACGGGTGGGGAGGAGCAGAGGTCTATGAAGTCGTGGGAGATGTTGGGGACCCCCAAAGGCTGAGACTTCCACAGAAAGAGGAGGAGGAGGAGGAGGAGGAGGAGGAGGAGGAGGAGGGGGAGGAGGAGGAGGAGAAGGAGGAGGAGGAGGAGGAGGAGGAAGAATAGGAGGAGGAGGAGGAGGAGGAGGAAGAGGAGGAGGAGGAGGAGGAGGACGTCGACGACAACGCGAGCCAGCGGTCTTCGAGCCCTCTCTGCGGCGAGGGTGGCGGTGAAGAGGTGGTCAGCACTTCCGCTGCGAGGCGCGGCGCAGCGATCGTCGAGCCCTGCGTTCGGGTGGGCGTCGGCGAAGAGACAGCACGTTCGCTGCGAGGGAGAAGCACGTCGCAGGGCACGCGAAAACACGAAACGTGGCGAGCGAGCGCATGGCAAACCGCATCCGATGTTGAGCACCAAGAGCACAGTCCTCCATACGCCCTTCTCGTCGTCCTCTCCGCCCCTTCCCCTCCTCCTCCTACCTCCTCGTCCTCCTCCTCCCCCTCCTCCTCATCTTCCTCCTCCTCCTCCTCCTCCTCCTCCTCCTCGTCCGTCTCCTCGTTATGCCCTTCGTACGTGTAGCCCCCTGAAACCATCACTCGGGCTTCTGATCCTGCTCCCCCTCGTGTGTCTCCTGCTCCTGCTGATACAAGGGGGAAAATAGGAGAGGGAGGAGAAAGGAGAAGGAGGAGGAGGAGGAGGAGGAGGAGGAGGAGGGAGCAGTGTGGAGGAGGAGGAGGAGGAGGAGGAGGAGGAGGAGGAGGAGGAGGAGGCGAATGAGGAGGAGGCGAAGGAGGAGAATGATGAGGAGAAGGAGGACGATTGAAGAGCATTGAGGACGGGGAAGGGAGAAGGAGAGAGAGAAGGAGCAGGAGCAGAAGAAGGGGACAGAACAGGTCCAGGCACGGCGTGGGCCGCAGCCTCTGGCGCCGCCCAGACGCAGCACCGCCACCACCTGCGCCCCGCCGCCGCCGCTGAGCGCCCAGGCCAGGCACCCGGCCGCCGGACCGCCTTCCGAGCCGCCACTTGCGCCCCGCCGCCGCCGGCTGGCCGGCACCCGCGCTGAGCCTGCGGGCTGCCCACACCGCGCTGAGCGGCGCCCCGCGCCGCCGCCCGGGGTCCCGCGGAGAAGATCCTCCGTGAGCGTCCAGCGCAGCGTCGGGGCGAAGTCGCACCCTGGTGGCCGACCCCTCGGCCCGAGCGGGGTCGCTGGCAGTGCCACGGGGCCCGCATCGAATCTGGGAGTGTGAGTGATCGCCTGCCTGCCGCCGAACGCCCAGCGGCACTGGACGCTGGCGCCGCGCCACGGAGAGGAGGAAAAGGAGGAGGAGGAGGAGGAGGAGGAGGAGGAGGAGGAGGAGGAGGGTGTGGAGAGGGGAGGAGAGGAAGGAGTAGGAGGAGGAGGAGGGGCAAGGAAGAGGAAGAGTAGGAGGAAGGAGGAGTGAGGAAGGAGAGGAGGAGGAGGATGAGCATGGGGAAAGAAGGAGGAGGGTGGTGAGGAGAGGAGGGAGGAGGAGGAGGAGGAGGAGGAGGCAGATATGAGTCCGACGACGACGACGAGGAGGAGGGGGAGGAACAGGAGGAGGAGGAGGAGGAGGAGGAGGAAGTGGAGAGAAGGGGGAGGGAGAAGGTGAGAGAAGGAGAAAGGAGGAGGAGGAGGAGGAGGAGGAGGAGGCAGAGTAGGAGGACGACGACGACGAGGAGGAGGGGGAGGAACAGGAGGAGCAGAAGAAGGAGAAGGAGGAAAAGAAGGAAGAGGGAAGGAGAGGCTGGATGGGGGAAAAGGGAGGGAGGGACGAGGAAGGAGGAGGAGCAGGAGCAGGGAGGAGGGATGAGGGAGGAGGAGCAGGAGTAGGAGGAGGAGAACACGCAGGACAAGGGTGAGGAGGGTCCCTGTCGAGGAGGGGGCGCAGGACGCGCTGGCGCGCGGCCCCTCGCGATGCCGCCGGCGGGGCGGACAACGCCCCCCGGTCTCTGCAGCAGGGCCGTCGCCGCGCGGAAGGCGCCGAGAGGGTCCTCTCTCTCACACACAAACACACACGCACACACACACACACACAC
>CAUYUJ010012937.1:0-5000 GCA_963575745.1 Prorocentrum cordatum | reverse complement strand
GCTGATGCTGATGTTGATGATAGTGACGATGGTGATGGCTAGCTGACGATGATGATGTTGATGATAGTCCAGTTGCGACAACTATGGTGATGGCAATGATGCGGATGGGAAGGATGATGATAATGGTGATGATGCTAGTGGTGGTAGTGGTGACGATGATGGCGGTTGTAGTGATGATGACGACGACGGCGATGGTAATGTTAATGATGATGTTGTTGACGATGTTGATGATGATAATGATGACGATGACGATGATATTGGTGATGCTGCATATGGAAATGGTGATGATACTGGTAGTGATGATGATGACGGTGATGATGACGATGGTGATGATGAGGTCGACGATGATGACGGGACTTATGGTGATTATGTTGTTGAAGATGGTGATGTTGATGATGATGATGCCGATGACGATGTCGACGACGAAGTTGTTGTAGATGATGATGCTACGCCTGATGCTGTTGACGGTGATGGTGATGATGATGATGATGATGAGGGTAACAATGCTGATGACGATATCTATGATGATGATTCCGATGATGATGATGATGATGATGATGATGATGATGATGATGATGGTGGTGGTGGTGGCGGTGGCGGTGGTGGCGATGGCGATGGTGATGATGCTGATGCTGCTGATGATGAGGATGATGATGGTGATCATGGTCATGATCATGATCATGATGATGCTGGTGATGAAGCTACGCCTGTGATGATGATGCTAATGATGATGATGATGATGATGATGATGATGATGATGCTGACGATGATGACGAAGATATTGGTGATGCTGGTGATGGTGATGATGATTATGATGATGATGGTGATGTATCGTGATACTGATGTGATGAAGATGATGATGATGACGATGATGATGATAATGATGCTGATTGTGGTGATGCTGCTGAGGGTGATGATGATAATGATTGTGATGATGCTGGTGATGATGATGATGATGATGCTGATGATGATGCTGATGATGATGATGGCGGTGGTGATGATGATGCCGGCGATGATGACGGTACATATGCTGATGATGGTGGTGATGAGGATGATGTTGATGATGATGACGATAACGACGACGACGATGTCGTTGTAGATGTTGATGATGTTATGCCTGATGCTGATGACGATGATGGTGATGATGCTGAGGTTGACGATGCTAATGATGATGCATATGATGATGCTGATGATGGTGGTGGTGATGGCGATGGTGATGATGATGATGCTGATGATGATGGTGATGGCTATCATGGTCATGATCATGATCATGATGATTCGGCTGATGATGCTGCTGATGATGATGCTAATGATGGTGATGATGCTGACGATGATGTCGAAGTTAGTGGTGATGCTGGTGATGGTCATGATAATGGTGATAGGTATCGTGATAATGATGGTGATGCAGATGATGATGATGACGATGATGATGATGATGATGATGATGGTGGTGGTGGTGACTGTGATGCGTATGATGATGACGCTGCTGGTGATGACGATTACGTCGATGGTGATGACGATGCTGATGATGGTTGGAAGGATGATGATGATGATGATGATGATGATGATGATGATGATAATGGTCATGATCATGATCATGATCAGGATGATGATGACGAAGCGATTATGCTGCTGATGATGATGATGACGCTGGTGCTGACGCTGATGCTGCTGCTGTTGATGATGATGATGATGATGATGATGATGGTGGTGGTGATGATGATGATGATTTGGTTGACGATGCTGATGTTGATACATATAATGAGGATGGTGGTAAGGATGATGGTGATCATAATCATCTCATCATCGTCACCATCATCATCAGCACCATCATCATTATCCTAATCACCATCATCACCATCATCGTCAACTTCATCATCTTCATCATCAGAGGGAGGAAGGGAGGGAGGGAGGGAGGGAGGGAGGGAGGAGGAGGAGGAGGAGGAGGATGAGGAGGAGGAGGAGGAGGAGGTAGAGGAAAGGACACGTAGAAAAACATCAGAGGGTGAGAAAGCGGGGAAGTTGGAGAAGGGGGAGGAGGAGGAAGACGAGACGAAACTCCAGCAGCAGTCACGTCAGACATGGCAGAAAGATGTGATGAAGGCGGCGGCGTGCGAGCTAGCACGGGGCTGGGACCGTCTTCCCTCCCCCCCCACCGTCCTCCTCCTTCCCGTCTCCCTCACCCCCTCACCTCCCTCCCCAGACACTTCCTGAAAGTTCTAGACACCTCTGAGGGCTTTTGGAGGCCTTCGCGTGAACCGCCCAAAAGCATCCTTCTTCTTCTTCTTCCTCCTCCCCCTCCTTCCTCCTCCTCATCCCTCCTCCTGCTCCTCCTCCTCCTCCTCCTCCTTCTCCTCCTTCCTCCTCCTCCTCCCTCCTCCCTCCTCCCTCCTCCTGCTCCTCCTCCTCCTCCTCTTCCTCTTCCTCCTCCCAGGCTTCCGCCATCTTCGCTCCTCGCATCCGCTGGGCCAGGTCGTTGGGATCCTCTGGGACCACGTCGTGGAGCACCAGACCTGGTTTGGGGGAGCCCCGTACATTGTCAGCGGCATTCAGCTGCTGCCATTCGTGCCCGCGATGGAGAATTTCCTCGACAAGGACCGATCTCAGACGTCTCGATACTGTAGACTAACGCTCCTGATTATTTCCTGCCGGAGGGTGTGCATCTCAGCACCGTAGCTCGCCCACAGCTCTAGTTAAGTACCGGGACTTGTCGGGAATTCGGGCGGTGGGGCTGCATTGTGGGGGGGAGGGGACGCTGCCAAGCAGGAGGACCATCGCATCTCGCTGGGGTTCTGTGCCTGGCAGCGCCTCGGCGGCGCTGGCGGCAGCAGATGCCTGCGGACTGCTGCCGCTTTCACCCTCGAGCGCTTGTCACGCTGCCCGAGTAATTTTTTCGTCGGCGGCTAGGCAGAGTCACTGCGCTGCTTACGTCGGCGGCTAGGCAGAGTCACTGTGCTGGCGAGGAAGCGAAGCGGGGCTGCCGTTAAGCGAATTGTGAAACTGCCCGAGTAAACATGGGGAGGGTAACTGGGTTGTCGAAGTCGACTCGGCAGGACTTCCCAGATTTGGGGCGTCTTGCCGAGGAGGACGCCCGATCTCGAGGTGATGCTGGACTCGATGTGCATGGGGTGCGCTCGAGGAGGAGTAGGAGGAGAAGTACCTGGGCCTTCCAGATGGGATCCGAGCAGACGGGTTCGGAGGACCGCGTCGCATCGCCGATGCATCGGCCATGCGGCTCGATGGGGGACCTGAGTTGTTCTCCACGCCCACGGCGCCGATGCACTGCCGATATCGCATATCATCGACGGTGTGGTGCGATCCTACGGACCCATCTTCTCCGACCCCATCTAGGAGGCCTCGAGTGGAGGAGGAGGAGGAGGAGGAGGAGGAGGAGGAGGAGGAGGAGGGAAAAGGAGGAGATGAAAGGGGGAGGAGAAAGGAGGAAGCAAGACAATCTTCCAGGCGATGACGCCGAGAAAGAGGAGCAGGAGGAGGAGGAGGAGGGGAATATTGAAAATGAGAAAGAGGTGGCGAAGGAGGAGGAGGAGGAGGAAGACAAGGACAATTCGCGTATGTGCGAGGAGTAGAAGGACAATTCTGAGGACAAGGCGAAAAGGACGAGGAGAAGAAGGAGGAGGAAGAGGATGAGACCAGCTTTGTCTATGGCTATGGCTCTCTTTCTGGGCCTTCCGGGCACGGCTGGTCGACGACTGCGCTCAGACAGGACGGCTGGGGAGCGGGCTTCGAGGGGGCGGGCGGGGGGAAAAGTGGGGCAACGGAGGACGAGTTGTTCGGATGTTGCCAGACTCGAGGAAGACAAGGCGGCATCGAAGCTCCGCGCGGCTTCCTTCCATCGGCGCTGGGCCCCCCTGCCTGCGCCGCTGGCGACGTCCCTGGCGCGCTCGTGCGCGCTCCGCAGATCCAACGCAGATCCGAGAGATCCGCGCGGAAAGCTGTGAACGTGCAAGCTTCTGCCCTGTTCCGCTCCCCCAGAGAAGTGCCCCTGGCTCCTCCTTTTCCTCCTCGTCCTCCTCCTCCTCCTCCTCCTCCTCCTCCTCCTGCAGGTCAGGTGTTGCTCGAAGCGCCCCTGGCCCACGGGGCCCCCATGCTTTCCAGGGGGGGGCCCCGCGGCCTCCAGAGCCCTCCGCACGAGGCCCAGAGGGCCTCAAGGGGCCTCGACGCGTGGCGAAGAGCTGGGGGGGGGGCCACCGTGGACCAGGGACACGCCCCAGGAGCTTCGGGGACACGTGTGGCAACCCCCGGCTTCGAGGGGGGCGGGGGGAGGAGGAGGAGGAGGAGGAGGCGGAGGAGGAGGAGGAGGAGGAGAAGGAGGAGGAGGAATGGGAGGAGGAGGAGGAGGAGGAGGAGGAGAGGTAGGAGGAGAAGAAAGGAGGAAGCAAAGACCAATCTTCCAGGCGATGACGCCGAGAAAGGGAGCAGGAGAGGAGGAGGGGAATCTTGAAATGAGAAAGAGGTGGCGAAGGAGGAGGAGGAGGAGGAAGACAAGGACAATTCGCGTATGTGCGAGGAGTAGAAGGACAATTCTGAGGACAAGGCGAAAAGGACGAGGAGAAGGAGGAGGAGGAAGAGGATGAGACCAGCTTTGTCTATGGCTATGGCTCTCTTTCTGGGCCTTCCGGGCACGGCTGGTCGACGACTGCGCTCAGACAGGACGGCTGGGGAGCGGGCTTCGAGGGGGCGGGCGGGGGGAAAAGTGGGGTAACGGAGGACGAGTTGTTCGGATGTTGCCAGACTCGAGGCAGACAAGGCGGCATCGGAGCTCCGCGCGGCTTCCTTCCATCGGCGCTGGGCCCCCCTGCCGGCGCCGCTGGCGACGCCCCTGGCGCGCTCGTGCGCGCTCCGCAGATCCAACGCAGATCCGAGAGATCCGCGCGGAAAGCTGTGAACGTGCAAGCTTCTGCCCTGTTCCGCTCCCCCAGAGAAGTGCCCCTGGCTCCTCCTTTTCCTCCTCGTCCTCCTCCTCCTCCTCCTCCTCCTCC
>CAUYUJ010012936.1:425193-450425 GCA_963575745.1 Prorocentrum cordatum | reverse complement strand
CTGTGCCTTCGGGCAAGGCTTAGACAACTTCTCAGAAGGCCGGGGGAACTTCGGAGCCTTCTGAGAAGGCCCGCCTTTTCTCACTTCCCGCCAGGCTCGCCGCCGAAAGTGGGGCCCCTGGTCTCTCTGGACACCCCGCGCAGTCCTCCTTGCAACCTCTTTTCCTTTGATTTTTTGTAAGCTCTCATCACCATCGCCATCGAGGCGCCAGAACTCCATTTCCGTCCCTGCCTGACTGAATTGGGAGGAAGTCTCAGGCGGGAGCCTCCTCCCTAGCGCCCCTACTTCATGTACCAATCCCAGACGACTATCGGCAAACCCTGTAAAAGTCATGTTTTGTGATAGTCGAGTCGCCAGAATTCAATTTCCAGTCCTGACTGTGAGTGGATTCGGGGGAAGTCTCACGCTGGAGCCTCCCCCTATGGGCCCCCACTTCGTGTTACTGATGTGAGGCGGCCATCGGCGAACCATGTAAAAACCATGTATTGTGATCATCAAATTGCCAGGATTCCACTCCCAGCGCTGATTCCGAGTGTCCAGAGCCTGCTGTCATTCAGTCATTGCGTGTTCTTCGAGTTCACGTGATTACAGTTTCAGGTCTGATCTTGAGTGTCTGGAGCCAGCTGTAGGCCACTTCGGGCTCTTCGTGCTCCCAGAGCTTCGCTCCTGGGACTGATTTGTATTCGCATCCATTCATCTCTGGCGTCACCTGTATCTCTGGTGCCCCTGGCATCTTGGCATCCTTGGCATCCCTGGCATCCGGGCATCCATGGCATCCAGGCACAGCCCCTGCAGTTCTGACAGAGTCGCACAGGCCCCACAGACCCCACAAGTCGCACACGCCCCATAGGTCGCGAAGGTCCCACAGGTCTCAGAGGTCTCGAAGGTACCACAGGTAGCACAGGTCGTGCAACTCCCACAGGACTTATAAGTCCCATACGCCCCATTGGGGATTCTCGAGAAGCTTTCGGGAGGCTCTTGGGGATATCTTATGAGGCTCTTAGGTCTTAAGTCTTGTTGTTGACTAAGTGCCACCTGCAATACGACAATGAGCTTTCTGAGTCCAGAATTGGCTCTCGCTGCTGGTACAAATTTACCAGAAGTCGACAGACAAAGTAGCTGGATTCAAGCGAACTTTCCCTCCCCTCCCCATCTCCGCACCCCTCCTGCTCGGAGAGGTTGATGGGGTGGCGCCTGATGAGGTCGATGGGGAGATGGAGGCGCAGGTGGAGGCGGAAGGTGCCCAGGGGAGAGGCTCCCTCTTCCCCTCCCCTCCCTGACATGCGATGTCTCGCTTTTTCAGCACGAGCCCCCCGAAAGTCCCGACCTCTTCCTCAGGGCCAGCGTTTCACCCCGAGCCGTGATGTGGACGGCCCCGGGGGGCCAGCGAGGCTTCCCGGAGGCCGAGAACGGCCAACGGCCCCCTCCCGTCGCGACTTTCCCACGACGCGAGCATGCCTGGGCGGTTTGAGCGGCGTCCCCCCCTGCGGAGTCAGCGATCTGCCTCCCCTCTGAGCCGCGCCATGGCCTGGAGGGGCCCCGGCGCCTGGCGGACCGCTTGCTTAACGTGGACTAGTTGCTGCCTCGAGCCTCCTCGCCACGACGGCGTGCGCCGGGGGGGCGACCCAGGCGCGGAAGGACGAGTCGAGCTGGCTCCAGGGGCTCCGGAAGCAGTGCGCGACCGCAGCTCGATGCTCCTCAGAGGAGGAGAAGGTAATTACCGATATTTCTACCCCTCCTTTGCTTTTCCTGTATTAGGGGTCTCCTGGGAGGCCCTCGTCGTCACCGCTGGATTCGCTTCGAAGTTTTGGTCAGAACGCACCCAAGGAGAGGTCTGGGGAGTAGCGGTACCAGTATGTTTTGGTTTCCCCAGCTCGATGATCCCCAGGACGTGTGTTAGCCCAATGTGTGTGTGTGTGTGTGTGGTGTGTGTGTGTGTGGCTACCCCGTTCAGCTCCCTCATTAGCACGCAGTCTGTGCTGGCCCTCACTGCGCCGCCAGCGTCGTACTGGAGGGCTCCGGTGGACACGCACGGACAAATTGCGTACTCATAACCTTTCGGAGCTCCGCGCGGGCTTGCCAGATCGGCGCTGGGCCCCTGGCGGCGTCTTCGGCGCCGCGCGCTGGGGAGGGGGGTCCAGCACTGATCCGAGAAATCCTCGCGGACCTCCGAGAGTTTATGCTTATGCAGTTTTTCCTTCTTCTAGTTGCGCACAGCACCCCACGGAGATGGACTGACCCCCTGATAAAAAGTCTCCAAGCTTCTCCTGCACACGGTCAGCCACGCGCAGAGGAGGATATGGGAGAGGGGGAGAAGGCTTCTTCGAAGCACCCCCTGCTCCTAAGAGGCCTCCCCCCATCTCCCCGCCCCCCTCTGCGCGCCGCCAGGCACGTGGGAAGCTGACACTCCAAGCACGTGGGAAGTTGACACTTCGAGCGGCAGCCCCTCTCGGCGATCTCCAAGCACGTGGGAAGTTGACACTCCGAACCGCGCCCCCTAGGCCGCTGGAAAAGCAACGCGACTATCCCCAGAAGCGTTCGGTCGGGCATGTCCCCCTACAGGCAGATTTTCGATGGAAAAATAGGAATATTCAAACAACATTCAAAACTTGTGAAACAATACCAAACAAATCGTCCCCAGACTATTTTTGGACTATTTTTGAATATTCCTCCTGTAGAGGGACATGCCCGACTTAACAGAAGCGCCCCGAAGCGCCCGGGAGCGCATGGAAATTCGGAGTCTGGGTGCCCTCAAGAGTTTTCCAGTATTCAGCACAGAGACTCGATGCGGACCTGAGGACACTCCACTCTGTGCCTGCGGCACGGTCCCCGATTCTGGCTCAGGTCTCTGAGCCAAGCGTGCAAACGCCAATGTTGCTTTCCAAGTTTGGCATCCAGTTTGATTTCGGTTCAAAGCAGACACCGTTTTCACGCTGCAGGTGTAGCTTTTGTTTGATGCAGCTGTGCTCGCAGCTGCGGGAGCATTCTCCAAGTGGGTCGAAGGTCATGGCCAGCTAACGATCAAACACTAGTGTGCGGTTCAATCATCCAGCCCACGTTCGCCGACCAGCTCGGAGCCCCTGGCGGTCAGAGCTCACGACTTGGTCCAGTTGTGGGATGAAGCCAAAGCGGCATCTTTTGTGAGCGCTTGATTTGTGCTCTCTCTCTCTCTCTCTCTCCCCCTCTCTCTCATTCATTTTCGCGTGCGCTCTCTCTCTCTCTCTCTCTCTCTCTTTCTCTCTTTCTCCCCCTTCTCTGTCTCTCTCTCTCTCTCTCTCTCCCCCTTCTCTCGCGTTCACTTTCGCGCTCTCTCTCTCTCTCTCTCTAATTCTCTTTCGATCTCCCTCTGCCCCCTCTGCCCCCTTTTTTTCTCGACTCCCCGCCCTCGTCGACTGGACGACACTCCTTCCTCCTGCTCCAGTCCGTCAGAGATGGTAAGGCTTCGGGCTGCGCATAGGCAGCCCCCCCCAGGGGGCAGTCCCGGCTGGCCTCAACAGACTCCCCGAGTTCGGGGGCGGCAAAGAGGGGGGTGATGACTAGGAGGGGGGGGGGTGGCTATCGTGGCGTGGGCCCAGATTTCATGGCGCCTCTTCTTACTTCATTACGTCCCTGGCCCCCCCTTGGGCCGCGCACATGCCGCCGGCCATGATTTGCACTGCCCTTCTTGGGCGCCCCCCCCCATCTTGGCCGCCCCCGACGAGTAGTTCGTCCAGGGTGGTCTCAACAACTCAACCCTGGGATGCGGCGCACCCCAAGGCGCCGCCACAGGCGGCGCCAGGGTGTTGAGACCGCCCCAGGCTGCTCGGGGGGCCTGTTGAGACCAGCCGGAACGGGGGGGGCGCTGTCCGCGCGCAGCCTGAGGCCTCACCAGACAGAGATCTTGCTCCTGCTCCTCCGCTTTGCATCCCCAGAGGGGGTGATTCTGAATAGGTGCCTCTGGCTGCTCCCATCTAGGCCTCCCAGACGGGGTCCGAGCAGATGGGGTCGGAGGATCGCCCCGCATCGCCGATGCGTCGGCGATGCGGCTCGATGTGGAGCCCGATCTCCTCCACGCCGACGTCGCCGCTGGACCACCCACGTCGCCGACGCATCGCCGATGCATCTCGCCGATGCATCGGCGATGCGGCGCGATCCTCCGACCCCATGTTTCGGCTGCGAGCGAGGGGGAAAGTGAGAAGGGGCAGGCCTTCTCAGAAGGCTCGGAAGTCTCCCGGCCTTTGACAAGTTTTCTGAGCCCACCCTGGAGACGCAGAGAAACCTCGGAAGGCGCGAGGGCTTCAGAGGAGTCCCGCCGCCCTCCGAGCAGGCCCTTTTCTGCTCACTTCCCCCCCCCTCGCTCGCCGCCGAATGCCGGAGGCCTCCGGCTGCTTCCGGAGGCGTGCGCGCAGCGCAGACAGCCATGCACCCTCGAGGAGCCAGAGGCGCGGGGCCCTCCATCCTCAGCGACTCCTGTTGGCCGGCCAGCCGTGGGGCCTTTCTTTTTCTTTTTTTTTTTTCTGTTTTTTTTCCAGGCGTGCTCCTGCCCCTTCCTCTCTCCTCATCCTCCTTTCCCTCCTCCTCCTTCTATCCTCCTCCCTCCTGCTCCTCCCCCTCTCCTCTCCTACTCTCCTCCTCCTACCTCCTCCTCCTCCTCTTCCTCCGCCTCTTACCTCCTCTCCCCCGCCTCTCCGCCCTCCTCCTCCTCCTCCTTCTCCTCCCTCCTTCTTTCCTTCTCTCCTCCTCCTCCCTCCTCCTCCTCCTCCCACTCCTCCTCCTCCTCCTCCCCATCATCCTCCTCATCCTGCTGCTCCTCCTCCTCCTCCGCCCCCCTCCTTCTTCCTTGCAACAAACTGTTTCCTGTTGCATCCTGAAACGGGTTGGTAGGGCGCGACAGGTCTTTCGCCTGAGATCTCTTCACCGTTTATGATCCTGCAGCTTGAAATTTGTAACAGTTTCACGGGTGGAGGTCGGGCCGTTTTCAACAGGTGGTTCTCGCTTTCAACGCCGCGCACAGTCGTTTTCAAAATTTTGTCAGAGATTCACGGATGGATGGTGGGCCGTACATGCGGCTCTCGCTGTAGCGCCGCGCACATTCGTTTTAACAGTTTGCAGACATATCACTGGTGGATGGCGGGCGGTGTTAAACATAACGCCGCGCACTTTCGTTTTAAACGTTTGCAATCGTGTCTCGGATGGATGGCGGGCGGCTCAGCTTCGCGTACATTCGTTTTAAATGTTCGCAGACGCTTCACGGATGGAGGGCGGTTCCTGTTCAAACGTGGCTCTCGATTTCGTGTCGCGAACATTCGTTGCCGTTTCAAGGGTTCTTGTGGTTCACGTCCCAGCGACGGTGTTCCAATACGATTCAGGACTGTCAGGGCGCGACAGTCACGTTGATTCGCGGTAATGACGTGCCAGATGGTGTTCTGGCATGGTCTACGATCGTCAGGTCGCAACAGTCACGTTGATTTTCGGCGTTGAAGTCCCAGGACTGGTGCGCTGGCGCGGTTGAAGAATTTCAGACGGTTGTCTTCCAACGGTGTTTCTCCCGCAGTGTAAACAATCGTTATACGATCCTCTGAAGAGGGAACTCGGAGGGAGGGTTTATGGCAACATCGTTGATGAGTCTTCGGTCCACTGGTCCTTCTCCTCCTCCCTCCTCCTCGGCCTCCTCCTACCTCCTCCCATCTCCTCCTCCTTCCTCCTCCCTCCTCTCTCCTCCCTCCTCCCCCTCCTTCCTCCAGCCCCTCCCCCCTCCGCCTCCTCCTCCTCCTCATGGGTCCACGGAACCGCTTCGGGGAGCATTTCATCCTCCTCCTCACCACCACCACCACCATCACCACCACCGTCACCATCCTCATCCCCATCTTCTTCTTCATCATCATCATCATGATCATCATCACCATCTGTGTCATCATCCTCATCCCAATATCATCAGCATCGGCATCAGCATCATCATCATCATCATTACCACCACCACCACCATCATGATCATCCTCCTCGGTGGCGGCGGCGTCATCATCATAAACATCATCAGCATTATCGTCATCATGTTCAGCATCAGCAGCACCGTCAATCTCATGATTCGCATCATTAACTTCATCATCAAAACCATTTTCACCATCAGCAGCATCATCATCATCGTCCTCATCATCCTCATCATCACCATCACCATCATTATCATCATCATCTCCATCATCATCACCATTACCATCACCATCACTATCACCATCACTCTCCTTATCATCATTATCATCATCACCATCATCATCACCTTTACTATTATTATCATCACCATCATCGTCACCATCACCATCACCCTTATCATAATCATCATCATCATCATCATCATCATCATTGTCACCATCATCATCGACATCATCATCAGCACCATCATCATCAGCACCATCATCATCAGCAGCAACACCATCTGTTTCATCCTCCTCACCCCAACAGCGACATCGAAATCCTCACCATCATCGTCATCATCATCACTATCATCATCACCACCATTCCCATCACCATCATTCTCAGCATCATCAGCATCTTTATCATCCACACCTTCATCATCACCATCAGCATCATCATCATCATCGTCATTGCCATCGTCATCATTATCATTACCGTCGCCGTCGACGTCACCATCATCAGCATGATTATCATCCCCACCAGCACCATCACCTCTATCACCACCGCCACCACCATCATCATCATCATCACCATCAGTAGCATCATTGTTATCATCACCATAACTACCTTCATCATCATCATCACCATCATCATCATCATCATCATCATAATCATCATCATTAGTACCACCGCCATAACTACCATCATCATTATTATCATCCTTATCCGTACCATCGTCGATATCTTTTCATCATCATCACCATCACCGCCACCACTACCACCACCTTCCAGCACCACCATCAGCATCGCCCCTCCTCTCCCCTATCGAAAGAAGCTCGGCGTGAACACAAACTGTCAGACGTCCGCGCCAATATCATGGTTATGTTCTTGACCCCCCAGCGACGGGCTGATACCACCGGTCTGGGACCAATTTCGAACTGTGCCTCTGCGGGTCCGATACATCTTTCGAATTCTGGACCCTAGCCGGCGTTTCAGAAACTTGACCTTCTAGGATAGGGTTACATATGTTTGGGTATTGCAAGCATGGGCGCCCCCTCCTCTGGCTCCTGACCGGTATGAATCGCGTCGTGTGTTTTTTAACCTGTACCATAAGGTGATGCCACTGAGCGCACGCCGTGTCCACAGAAGCAGCGCGGACGTGCGAGCCTGCCTCTGATTGATCCGTCCAGGCTGATGCCATCTTCTGGTCGGCCCCCCCTGGCTGCGAAACCGCTCGCGAAGGTCCCAGACAAGCTCGGGTCGTGGAGCAACTGCGACGGAAGGTTTTGAGCCAGTTTCTGTCTCTGGGGGCCCTCGCGTTTGCCCCAGGACCGCGGCAAAATCGACCCGGGATGAGAACACCGGCCCCGGGGAACGGGTCGGGATTTCCGGGGAGCACGTAGTGAACAACAGTCAAGACGTCTGATGTTTGGGGGGGGGGCGGGCCGGTGAAAAGCGCAGCCAGTTCTGGAGCGCAGGAAGACAAGGGATGGGGCGGGAGCGGGAGGCGAAGGGGCAACGAAGCGGGCGGAACGGGAGACGGGAGGAGAGAAGGGACAAGGGGGGGAGGGGGAGGAGGAGAAGGACGGGGAATGGAAGGGGAAGGGGGGCGGGGGGAGGGACGGGGATGGGCCTCGTGTGTGAGCTTTGGGAAGCCATCACAGACCGTGGGGATCACTCGCGCAGATACGGTCCAAGTGCCGAAATTTTCGCCATTGGAGGAACGGCAGGAGTAGGATGGTGGTGAAATGGGGGATGGAGAGGGAGGGACGGGGCGGCAGGTGAGTGAGTTAGGAGGACGAGGATGGTAAGCTGACGGTCAGAGATAAGACGGCGGAGCATGAACTGAAGGCAAGTGGCCGCCAAGTTTCTGCGACGAGAACCAACGCTGACAGCCGAACCGCGGAAGAAACCACAGCATAATTATTCGCATCGTAGCCGAATCCCTCGTCCCATCCGTATCCGCATTCTTACATTATGTTTTTTCTGATCTGCGGATCCCCATTTTCCCCAAAGAGCTCGTACTTAGGGTTTCTTGCTTCTCTTCTAAGGAGCTGGGCCTGTGCGCCGCCCTGGCGGCTATGCTGCCGCCGTCGCCGTCCCGTCGCCGCCTCGTCGCCGCCCGACGTCTGGGGCTGTGCGTCGGTCTGGCGGCCATGCTGCCGCCGTCGCCGCCCCGTCGCCGTCTTGTCGCTGTCCGCCGTCTGGGGCTGTGCGTCGGGCTGGCGGCTGTGCTGCCGCCGTCGCCGCCCAGTCACCCCCTCGCATATATTGCGCCGCGTAGACTGCACCGCATACTTTGCACCACATATGCTTCAGTATTCACACTGAACCTCATACATTGCACAACAATAGATCGCACCACATCTATTGCACAACGCAAACTGCACAGCACATGTTGCGCCACATAGACTGCAAACCATGTGTGTTGGAGGTTGGGGGGTGAGATCGAAGTGGAACGGAGAGCCCCCTCACCAGGAAATCGATTTCGGTTTCGTGTTCGTGCGTGCCGTGCGGGCGAGGCGAAGCTGCGTGGGCGGGCGAGAGAAAGTCTCCTGTGGCTGAGGCGCGGCCGGACCAAATGACTCCCTTCCGGGCGGCCAGTGGCCCGCGGTGTCCCGCCGGTGTCCCGCTGGTGTCCCGTGTGGCTGAGGCGCGGCCGGACGAAATGATTCCCTTCCGGGCGGCCGGGGCAGCGCGGTGTCCCGCCGGTGTTCCGCCGGTGTCCCGTCCGTGTCCCGTCGGTGTCCCGATGATGATGTTGATGATGATTATGATGATGATTCTGATGATGATGGTGATGATGATGATGATGGTGATAATGATGATGATGTTGATGATGGCGATGATGATGATGATGTTGATGATGATGTGATGATGATGATGATGATGATGATGATGATGATGTTGATGTTGTTGATGATGATGATGATCATGATGACGTCGATTGCGAGATCGATTGTGAGATCGGTAGTGAGACCGAATATGAGATCGATTGTGCGATGCTGATGGTGATGATGGCCTTCATGGTGTTGATGTTTGTGATTATGATGACGACATTGATGATGATGATGATGATGATGATGATGATGATGATGGTGATGCTGATGATCATGATGAATACGATGATGATGATGCTGATGATGATGATGATGATGTTGATGGTGATGTCGATGATGATGATGACGACGTGGACTCGCGGCTGTTGGGTGACGTAAACAACTCGACACCAACGCTCCCAAGAGCGAGCGGCAACGCAACTATCTCCACTGGCATTGTCACAACAACATTCACCACTGTTGCCCATTGCTGGGCCCCCCCCCCCAGCCTCCTTATCACCCGCAGGGTGGTCGTATAGGTATTTATATTGTGAACCGTGAAGGTTGCACAGCACATATTTTCCTTCTAGTGCGCGCGCGTCGTCGCGCGCCCATGCAGGAAGCTTTCAAACATCTAAGGTTTTGCAGGGATTTCAAAATCGAGTGTCCCGGAACAACGCACACACATACATATACATGTGTATTTACACATAGATGTACGGCACATGGTTTTGCAACATCAGTTTACAAAAATGCTTGCGCTCGCGCTCCTGCGAATTCTTCAGGAAACCATGGGTTCTTCAACATTTTCATCAAGTGGACCTTTCGCGCCGCATGTCGAAGTCATTCGAACGCCCTTGCGCGCGTGTTGGGGGGGGGGGGCACGGTCCGTGTCAAAGAATACCATGCTGGCCACTCTCGCGCGTCGGCCGCGCGCACGTGTCGAACTCCTTCCAAGACCTTCGTCACCGACGCGTCGACGCCGTCATCGTCGCTGGCGTGATCAGCATCGGCGCCGTCACTGGCATCGCCGTCGTCGTTGTTCGCATCGCCACCAGTATCGCCACTACCACCATCGTGTCTACGACGTTGCCATAATTCCGCTCCCGCCCAAGTCGCCGACTTGCACTGAAGTGCCCGCTGGGGAGCGCCCAGCTGTCAGCGCCACCGCGGCCGCGTCGCTCGCTCCAAGCACTCATCGCAATCGCGCCCGCATGGGTTTTGCACATCAAGTTGCGGGTGGGCGGTTGGGATGGTTGCGCGAGCTGCGGAGTTGACAATTTCAACTTCGGCAGGGCGAATGACACCACATAGGTGGCACCACATACATGACACCCCGTAGATTGCACCACGTATACTCTCTTTTCTCAAAAGAGAATAGACTCTACCCCCCCCCGGCGTTATCCGCCCCCCTTTTCGGGTATGTAAATCATATATGATTCTGACCACATGTCCACCCTAAATCTCAATCTACAATATCCCAGGGGGGCCGGTATCGGCCCCCCTTGAGGTTCCCTTGTGAAAACAATTCGCGGGAACATTTTTTGTTCTAACAAAAGGTTTTTGTTCGCGAATCCCTTGCAAAAAACGGGACGAAGTGCACCCACGCGCGTCGTCGCGCGCGCATGCCGACATCCTTCAAAGGTGTCGGAAGGATTTCGCAATCGAATTTCAAAAAAAAAATACAAAACACAGGGTTTCGCAACATTGATTCGCTAAAAAACCTTACGCGCGGGCTCCTGCGAAATCTTAAGAAACCATAGGTTTTCAATATTTTCACAAAATGCTACCAAACGGGCTTCGCGCGCATGTCGAAATCTGTCGAACGCCCTTGCGCGTGTGTCGTCGCGAGAATCCTCTGCAAAAAACGGGACGAAGTGCAGACGCGCGCGTCGTCGCGCGCATATGCCGAAGTCCTTCAAAACCCATCGGTTTCGGAAGGATTTCAAAATCGTGTGACCCAAAAACCTACAAACACACAAGGTTTCGCAACACGGATTTTCAACAAAAGCGTGCGCACGCACTCTTGCGTCGTCGTCGTCGTCGTCGTCGCCGTCCTCCCTCCTCCCACGTCGTCGTCGTCGTCGTCGCCTACGTCGTCCTCTGTCTTTCCTCGTGTTCGTCGTCGTCGTCCTCCTTGGCGTCGTGGTCGTTTCCGTCGTCGTTGTCGCCTTGGTCGTCCTTCCTCCTCCTCCCTCGTCGTCGTCGTCGTCCGTCGTCGGCGTCTCGTCGTCGTCCCTCCTATTTCGTCGTCGTCGTCGTCGTTGTCGTCGTCGTCTTCCCTCCTCCCTCGTCGTTGTCGTCGTCGGCGTCGCCGTCCTTCCTCCTTCTTCGTCGTTCGCGTCGTCGCCGTCCTCCCTCCTCCCTCGTCGTTGTCGACGTTGTCGTCGTTGTCGTCGTTGTCACCGTGGTCGTCCTCCCTCCTCCCTCGTCGTCGTCTTCGTTGGCGACGTCGTCGTTGTCTTCGTCGTCGTCGTCGGCGTCAGCGTCGTCGTCGTCTTCGTCGTCATCGACGTCGGCGTCGTCGTCGTCGCCGCCGTCGTCGTCGTGGGCGTCGTTGACGTCGTCGTCGTCGTCGGTGTCGTCGTCGTCGTCGGCGTCGTCATCGTCGTCGTCGTTGTCATCGTCGTCGTCGTCGTCGTCGGCGTTGGCGTCGTCGTCGTCGTCGTCGGTGTCGTCGTCGTCGTCGTCGTCGTCGTCGTCGTCGTTGTCGGCGTCGTCAAAGTCGTTGGAGACGTCGTCGGTGTCGTCATAGTCGTTGTCGGCGGCGTCGTCGTCGTCGTTGTCGCTGTCGTCGTCGGCGTCGCTGTCGTTGCCAAGTGCCATTTGGTACCCACCGTCACGGTCTTAAGAGATTTTGCAAACCAAGTTGTGGGTGGGTGGGTGGGATGTTTGCGCGAGCAGTGGAGTGGACAACTCAGTGCGAACAGAAATTAATTTCACCACATAGGTTGCGCCACATAGCTTGCCCCCCATGTGCTGCACCACGTAGAGTGGCCACACAGTATGCATACATTGCATTGCATGTTTTACTCCACATAGTCGGCACACCACTGTGCTACGTAGATCGCCCCACATTGCATGCACGACGTTGATGGCTAACCATACACGGTTTGTGGGTCCACGCTGGTTAACATCTGTTCACATGCGTAACGACCTTCTTTTTTTCGTAGCTGTATCTCGCTTTGTTTTTTCAAAGAAGAATATTTTTCCTTTCAAAATATTAGTCGTTATCTTATTCACGTTCCGAGTCATACCCATATCCATCGTGCAGCTATAATTCTCCATATATTATTGAAGCACGCTTCATTATTTGAGTTGTCGCCAGCGTGGCCCCCGTCCAGTGATTTCTGGATGCAATCGTTCTCTAACAGCATTGGCCCATCCCGGGGCCGAGAGCTCGAAGTGTTCATTCGGGTGCCCCGTCGTGGCTTCCTCTGGGAGCCGTTTTGGGGGCCTCTGGAGCTGTCTTGGGCGATTCCTGGGCCGCTTTTGGGCCATCTTGGGCGGTCTTGGAGGCCTTTTGGGCCGTCTTGTGGCGATCAGCGGGGCCTCATGGGCCGTCCTGGCGCGTCGGGAGACCGAAAGGCGAGAACACCACAATCGGTGAAACACTTGATGTGAATCAGCATTTTTTCCTTAAAGGGAGTCTTCTTGGAGGCCTGTTGGGGCGTCTTGGGGGCATTTTCGGCCGCCTGGCGGCCACCTGTGGCGTCTTGGACCTATCGTTCGGCGACTCGGGACCATCTTCGGCCGTGTTTGGGGCCTCTTCGGGTCCTCTTGGCTCGTCTTGGGGTTGTCTTGGCGTCCCAAAAGCTCGGGCGACACATTCCGCCAGCGTTCAGGACCGCCCAGGACCGCCCGCCTGGGAAATCGGGGATTCGGGCCATTAAGCGCCCTTAAGAACCACAAGCCGTTTGGCTCGCAGAGCTTCGTGAGCCTCGGGCCACTCCACCACGCGCCGAGGGCGCGATGGCGGATACTTGCACATGTTAGCCAGCGTGGGCCCCAAAGAGTGTGTTCTAGCAGATTAGATGGTGCAATCTACGTAGCGCAATGGGTTTTTCACTTGACGAATCCCATGCTCTTGCAAACATCCCACCCACCCACCCGCAACTTGGTTTGCAACACCCATGCGGCGGCGATTGCGATGAGTGCATCTCTGCGGCTGGTGCATCTCTGCGGCCGCGCTAGCCCGCGCATGCTCGCGCGCCAGTGGCCAGCTAGTTTGGCGCTACCGACGCGGCCGAGGAGGCGCTGACCGGTGGGTATCTCCCAGCGGGCAATTCAATACGAGTCGGCGGCTTGGGCGGGCGCGGTATCATGACAATATCGGCAATGGTAGACGCGATGCTGATACTTGCGATGCTGGTGGCGATGATGACAACGACTATGGCAAAGCCAGCGACGTCGCCGATGCTGATCACGCCGACGACGATGACGGCGTCCTCGCGTCGGCGATGAGGGTTTTGGAGGGAATTCGACATGCGCGCGCGGCCGGCGCGGGGGTCATGCCCCCCCAGCGCGCGTTCCAACGCGTTCGAATGATGTCGGCATGCGGCACGACCGGCTCGTTTTTCCGAGTGTAATGTGCATGTTGGAAACCCGTAGTTTTTCAAAACATCGCAAGGACGCGGGGGCAGTTTTTTGAACACTGATGTTGCAAACGTTGCAAAACGATGTGTCTTCTTCATTTGTTTTCGGGACATTCGATTTTGAAGTCCTTACAGAGCCTACGATTGTTGGACGGATTTTGGCATGCGCGCGCGATGACGCGCGCGTGTGCATTTCGTCACGTTCTTTGTTTGATTGTTTTGTTGTTGCTTTTGTTTTTGTTTTTCCTTTCCCCCAAGCCATCCTGTGGTGTTGGGTCCTCGTTTTGAAGAGAGCGCCCCGCGTCTCACCTTACCTCGCCTCCCGCGCTCCTCCCCTCCTCCCCTCCCTGCCTCTGTTTTCTCGCATGCTCATGTCGGCGCATCCCTCACACGTTTCGTGGCCACATAAGGTGCTCCGCCGAAGGCCCCCCTGGCAGGGTCTGCGTGCAGTTCCACCCCCATTTCGGCGCACTCCTCACACGTTTCGTGGTCCCATAGGGTGCTCCACCCAAGGCCCCCCTGGCAGGGTCCGCGTGCAGTTCCACCCCCCATTTCGGCGCACTCACACGTTTCGTGGCCCCATAGGATGCTCCACCGAAGGCGCCAGTGGCAGGGTCCGCATGCAATTCCATGTCTTTTTTCGGCGCACCCCTCACACGTTTCGTGGCCCATAGGGTGATCCACCAAAGGCCCGAGTGGCAGGGTCTGCATGCAGTTCCACCTTTCATGCCAGCGCACCCCTCACACGTTCCGTGGCCCTATAGGGTGCTCCACCGAAGGCCCCAGTGGCAGGGCCCGCATGCAGTTCCACCTTTCATGTCGGCGCACCCCTCGCACGTTTCGTGGCCCCATAGGGTGCTCCACCCATGGCCCTAGTAGCAGGGTCTGCATGCAGTTCCACCTTTCATGTCGGCGCAACCCTCACACGTTTCGTGGCCCCGCAGGATGCTCCACCGAAGGCCCCAGTGGCAGGGCCCGCATGCAGTTCCACCTTTCATGTCCGCGCACCCCTCGCACGTTTCGTGGCTCCATAGGGTGCTCCACCGAAGGCTTCCGTGGCAGGGTCCGCATGCAGTTCCACCCCCATTTCGGCGCACCCCTCACACGTTTCGTGGCCCCACAGGGTGCTCCACCCACGGCTCCCCTGGCAGGGTCCGCGTGCAGTTCCACCCCCATTTCGGCGTACCACTCACACGTTGCGTGGCCCCGCAGGATGTTCCACCAAAGGCGCCAGTGGCAGGGTTCGCACGCAGTTCCATTTCTTGTTCGGCGCACACGTTTCGTGGCCCCATAGGGTGCTTCGCCGAAGGTCCCAGTGGCAGGGTCCACATGCAGTTCCACCTTTCATGTCAGCGCACCCCTCACACGTTCCGTGGCCCTATAGGGTGCTCCGCAGAAGGCCCCAGTGGCAGGGTCCGCATGCAGTTCCCCCCCCCCCATTTCGGCGCACCCCTCGCACCATAGGGAGCTCCATCAAAGGCGCCAGTGGCAGGGTCCGCATGCAGTTCCACCTTTCATTTCGGCATACCCCCTACACGTTTCGTGGCCCCATAGGGTGCTCCACCGAAGGCCCCCGTGGCAGGGTCCGCATGCGGTTCCACCTCCATTTCGGCGCACGCCTCACACGTTTCGTGGCGCCATGGGGTGCTCCGCCGAAGGCCCAAGTGGCAGGGTCCGCATGCAGTTCCATCTCCAGTTCGGCGCACCTCTCACACGTTCCGTGGCCCCATAGGGTACTCCGCCGAAGGCCCCAGTGGCAGGGTTCGCATGCAGTTCCACTCCCATGTCGGCGCACCCCTCACACGTTTCATGGCCCCACAGGGTGCTCCACCGAAGGCCCCAGTGGCAGGGTCCGCATGCAGTTCCACTTCTTTTTCGGCGCACCTCGCACACTTTTCGTGGCCCCACAGGGGGCTCCACCGAAGGCTCTAGTAGTGGCAGCGCTCGCATTCGGGCGCACCCCTCGCACGTTTCGTGGCCTCACATGGGGCTCCACCGACGGCTCTGGTGGCAGCGTTCGCATGGCGTACCCGGGTAAATTTTGGCACACTTGTCACACGCGTCGTGTACCCAGAGAGGTTCACCGAGTTCGATACCCATAACTGCGTCATTCATAACTGCACATGGTTGGGCCCCTCGCCAAGATTTTGTTGTTTTTGTTGCAAGGGGTTCTTGCGACAACACGCACGCAAGGGCATTCGAACGATTTCGAAATGCGCGCGCGAGAGGCCCGTTTGGTAACATGCATTGAAACAAAAGAAGCAAATCCTTGTTGCGAAACCATGCTTTCTTTGAGCAGAAAGCTTGATTTTCTAGTTCGCGTTCCCATTCTTGGGCCCCTCGGCCCCCTTGGGCCGTCTTGGGCGTCTCTTGGGCGCCTCTTGGGCCGTCTTGGGGCCCTTTTGGGCTGCCTTGGGGCCCTTTTGGGGGCATCTTGGGCCGTTTGGGGGTGGTCTTGGGGGCTTGGGCCGTCTTGGGGCGTCGTGAAGCCGAACGCGGGAGAATGCCAAAACCCTTGACGAATTTAAAGAACGTATTCGATTTTGGCTTTTTGGGGCCTTCTGGGGAGGCCTCGTGGAGGCTTCTGGGGCCGTCCTGGTTGGCGCAAATCTGTGGCCGCGCTGGCGCGCGCAATTTCGCGCGCAGAGCGGCCACCTGGGTTGGCACAGCTGATGCGACCGCGATGGCGCTTACCGTTGGCAGCTTCCCAGCGCGTGTCAAAGGCCGCGCTTGCGCCCGGGCGGCTCAATTCGTGTCGGCTAGTCGGCGGGCGCATTATATAATGAAGTTCACAATTTTGTGAACGATCGTTGAAATAGCGCTGTTGGTGGCGATGGTGACGATGAAGATGGCAAGGCCGATGACGGCGCCGATGCGGGTAACGACGATGACGGTGATGACGATGATGACGATGATGACGATGAGGACGGTGAGGATGATGAGGATGATGAGGATGATGATGGTGCTGCTGATGAGGATTCTGATGGCGACGACGATGACGACGATGATGAGGATGACGATGATGCTGATGATGGTGGTGATGGTGATGTTGATGATGCTGGTGATGATGACTGTGATAATGATGATGATGTCCATGTGTCGATGGTGCATGTGCTTAAGTGATGCTGGCGGCAATGGCGGCCAGTGTCGATGATGATTGCGTGACGTGACCGCTGTGCTGCGGGTGATGCCGAGCAAGTGTGCGCGCGCGGAAATTCAAGAACCCTGACACATTGCCGGTTAAAAGCACTTTGTTGAAACCCTTGTGGCTGACGAGCTCGCCATGAAAATGCTTCGAACGCCATTGCTTCTGTAACTATTTCGGGACGCGCGCGTGGCGGCGTGCGCGTGGGGCCCGCATTGTATTATTTTAGTGGGTACGGGTTCGTGTTCCGGGCGCGTGCTGGAGCAACGCGGATGTACCGCGTGGTGAAATGAGAATGCGGGTTCTGGACGATGTTGCTACAACCGCATGATTTTGGTATGGTGTCAGCAATTGCGCGCGGGCAGAAACAATTGCAACACTTGTGATGAATCATCCTGTTGTGTTTCGTGTTCGTTTTGAAAAGACAGCGCCCAGCGTCTCCTTCCTCCTCTCCTCCTTCCCCCTCCTGCTCCTCCGTCCTCCCACCCCTGCCTCTGCCCACAACGCGACCAAGTCGGCACACCCCTAGCACGTTTCGTGGCCCTGTACGGAGCTCCACCGAAGGCCCCAGTGGCAAGGTTCTCATGCGGTTGGTTCTCTGGCCAGTCCAGCACGACCCTCACACGCTTCGTGGCCCCATAGGGAACTCCACCGAAAGCCTCAGTGGCAGGGTTGGCATGCGGTTCCCCGCCCATATCGGCACACAATTTCACATGCTTCGTTGCCCCGAGCTCCACCGAAGGCCTCAGTGGCAAGGTTCGCATGCGGTTCCCCGCGTAAGTTGACACACGCACACACACACACACGCACACACGCACAAACACACACACACACACTTGACACGTTTCGTGGCCCGATAGGGAACCCCATCGAAGGGCTCAGTGGCAGGGTTCGCGGCACACACTTTACACGTTTCGTTGCCCCATAGGATTCAGTCGGGCATGTCCCTCTACAGTATGAATATTGTTACACATGATGGTGAATAGTCTTGTGCCGATTTTTCATGCTATGTTCAAAATATTCGGAAAATAGTCAGGCAATCGTTTTCTGGATACTGGCTAGGCGAACGCACGATGCACCTGGTTGGAAACAATGCGCCGCGCGGCGCCACCATTATTTGTGTTGCCGCGCTTGGTGGCGGCAGCGCGCGTTATCAGGTTTTAGCAAAGGCGCTCGTCTATGGCGATGTGGTTCGTGCAACGTGCACAAAGAGGGTCGACCGCGCGCTACCATCGTGGACTGGGAGGCGCGTCGCTGCGATTAAATCTTGCGCGCGGCGTGGACAATTCGACGAGTACCTTTTGGGCAGCCGACAGTGGACCTGCAGATTTGGACCTCTGCTTCTTTTTCCATTTTGTTACGCGCGTCCACAAAATCCGCCCGACCAGTCATTGTGGCCGCTGGCAGTTAAGCTCTCGCTGCAAGACCCCAGTGTCCCCCCCTCTTTACCCCCTCGCCCCTGCGCGCCATCATTGTGCACCCTCCCCGCCCTACTCCCTCTCAATAAGGGTGGCGCGCGTAGACCGGCGCTTCCCGCGTTCGGCCAATGGGCGTCTCTCGGAAATCACGCGGGGTATGATGCGCGAGGGACAAGCGTGACCGGACAAGGCATAATCCCGTTGACACCACAGTGCGATTTGCGAATTTTTTCAATACACCAAAGATTCCCCAGTGCCATCTGCGACATTTCAACATTTTCCAAAGATGCTCCAGTGTAGTCTGCGAAATTTCAAAATACTCCAAGGATCGTCCAGTACCAATTGCGAATTTCTGAAAGACGCAAAAGAGGCGCCAGTGCAACTCGCGAACCTTGAGGATACTCCAGACATATCCCCCTGCCATTTGCGAAATTTCAAAGTACTCCAGATACGCCCCCGCGGCGCCCTGTGAGAATGCAAAATAGCACAGGAGACGCTCGCCGATCATTTGCGAGACATCAAAGCACCCCGGGACGCAGCGCGTTACCATCTTCGACAGTTGCAAGTCTTCCAGAAGATGTCCCCGCGTGTTTTCCGGAAAGCACTACCTTGAAATGGGCCCCGTGGCTTTTCCTCGGGAGCGCGACAATCTCTTGGCAATGCCCCCCCCTTCCCCCCCTTCGCTTGCAATCGTGCCGCTGCGGCGCATGATACAGTGGGCTCGCTAGCGGTTCAGATTCCCTGCGTCAGGGTTGCCAAGCGCGCGACGCGCGCTGCTGATGCGGTGCTCTCTTGGGCTGAACAGCGCAAAGCTACGTTGCCGAGCGCATGTCGTTCCGCGCCACAGAAGCGTCGCGGCCTCATGCTGCGTGCCCGATCCCGCATGGGGGCTGGCGCTTAACGCGCGTGCGCATCAAATATGTGATGCGTTCTACGCGCGTTACGCAGCTTCCAAACGGAAAAAGGCCAAGACTTTTGCATCCATTTTTGGATCCAGTTTCCCCGCGCGCCCGCCCTCGTTTTTATTGACAATCATTTGCGCATTGGGAAAGGGGGAGGGAAGGCGTGGAGGAGGGGGGCCCGTCAATCGGTCGATCGGACAATTGATCGATCGACCGATCGATAATACGACCAGTTTGCGGTGTTCCGCCAGCTCCCGCGGACCTTTATTTTTATATTGCGGCGCTTCTCGTTTGCCATTTGCACGCGTTGCGATCAGCGGCTGCTTTTGGATCGTCTACACGTTTGGATTGGCTGTTTTCCGGTGGCCCCTCTCCCGCGCCCTCCGGGCGCGCGCTGCGTCTGTCGCTTGTCCTCGAGGTGAACCAAGCGGCAACGAACCGCGCGGAACCGGCTGAGCGCGCGGCAGGGCCGGTTCGCTTTCGGGCGAACGCGAAGCCATAGAGCGCTGTGCATTTTACGTGCGCCGCAACGCGCGAGGGGGAAATCGCGATAACAAGGCAATTCTCCAGCAGGTGCCGTGGTTTGTCCTATGTATTTTTCGAATGTCGCCCAAGTATTTTTACACGTGCCTTTAGAATCAACGACAACATATGTTGTAACGATTTTTTGTATTCGTTTCAAACATCGCCTGTGGGAGGACATGGCCGACATAGCCATAGGGATCTCCATTGAAAGCTCCCGTGGCAGGGTTCGCATGCGTTTCCCCGCTCATTTAGGCAAGCCCCTAACATGTTTCGTGGCCGCATAGGGATTTCCACGGAAGGCCACTTGCACGTTTCGTGGCCCCATAACCAGCTCCACCTAAAACGCGCCGCAACGTTGTGTTCACAGTTGCATATGATTGGGTCACCTGCCAGGATAATTACGTTTGTGTGTTTGCGAAGCGGGTCTGTTACGTTATGTGTGTGTGTGTGTGTTTGACATGTGCGCGTTTTTTTTTTTTTGGTTTGTTTGTTTTTTGATGTTTTTTCCCCCTCCCCGGGGGGTTCTTGAAACATGAGCTTTTGTGGAAAACGAGTATGCGCATAGTATCATGTGGCAGGGATGGGGAAAGGCGGTACCCGGCCTGCCTGGGATTGTGTGAGTTATTATGTAAAGTGAGTCACGGGGCACATTCGTATGGCATCTGCACCGTCCCATAGGATGCCGTGCACCCCGTGGGGGGGTCGAGGGTGGTAGAGTCGATTATCATTATGCTTTTGATTTGTATTACTTGTCCCGACCATCCTGTGGTGTTGGCTTCTCGTTTTGAAGAGACGGTCCCCGCGTTCCTCTCCTCTCCTCTCCTCTCCTCTCCTCTCCTCTCCTCTCCTCTCCTCTCCTCTCCTCTCCTCTCCTCTCTCCTCTCCTCTCCTCTCCTCTCCTCTCCTCTCCTCTCCTCTCCTCTCCTCTCCTCCCCCTCCTCCTCCTTCCTCCCGTTCCCCCCCTCACTTCGGCACACCCCTCACACGTTTTGTGGCCCCGTAAAAGGGGGCTCCACCGAGGGCCCAAATGCCAGCGTTCGCATGCGGTCATACCGCACACATTTTGGCACACCCTTCACACGCTTCGTGGCCCCACAGGCAGCCCCACCGAAGGCCCGAATGCTAAGTTTCGCATGCGGTCACCGCGCCCATTTTGGCACACCCTTCACACGTTTCGTGGACCCATACGGTACCCCACCGAAGGCCCAAGTGCCAGCGTTCGCATGCGGTCACCGCATCCATTTTGGCACACCCCTCACACGTTTTGTGGCCCCGTAAAAGGGGGCTCCACCGAGGGCCCAAATTCCAGCGTTCGCATGCGGTCACACCGCACACATTTTGGCACACCCTTCACACGCTTCGTGGCCCCACAGGCAGCCCCACCGAAGGCCCGAATGCTAAGCTTCGCATGCGGTCACCGCGCCCATTTTGGCACACCCTTCACACGTGTCGTAGCCCCATATGGTACCCCACCGAAGTTCCAAATGCCAGCGTTCGCATGCGGTCACCGCACCCATTTAGGCACACATCTTCACATGTTGCGTGGCCCTTAATCAGTCCCACCGAATGTCCACATGCCAGCGTTCGCATGAGGTCACCGCACCCACTTTGGCATAGCCCTCGCACGTTTCGTGGCTCCATAGGAAGCCCCACCGAAGGCCAAACTGCCAGCGTTCGCATGCGGTGACCGCACCCATTTTGGTACACCCCTCACGCGCTTCGTGGCCCCATAGGGAGCCCCACCGAAGGCCCAGATGCCATCTTTTGCATGCGGTGGCCGCACCCATTTTGGCACACCCGTTTCGTGGCCCCATAGGGAGGCCCACCGAAGACCCAAATGCCAGCGTTCGCATGCGGTCACACTGCACACATTTTGGCACACCTCTCGCACTTTCCGTGCCCCCATAGGGAGCCCCACCGCAGACCCAAATGCCAGCGTTCGCATGCGGTCACACCGCACACATTTTGGCACACCCCTCGCACGCTTCGTGACCCCATAGGCAGCCTCACCGAAGGCCCAAATGCCAGCGTTCGCAAGTGTTCACACAGCCATTTTGGCAAACCCCTCGCACGTTTCGTGGCCCCATGGGGAACCCCACCGGAGGCCCAAATGCCGGCGTTCGCATGCGGTCACCGCATCCATTTTGGCACACCCCTCGCACGTTTCGTGGCCCCATTGGGAGCCTCACCGAAGGCCCACATGCCAGCGTTCGCTTGCACCTACCGCACCCATGTCTGCACACCCCTCACACGTTTCGTGGCTCCATAGGGAGCTCCATCGAAGGCCCCAGTGCCACCGCCCGCATGCGTCACACTTTCCGCTGCCCCGTAGTGCGTTCCGCCTGAAGCACCAGTGGCAGCCCCCACATGGCGGCCCCGCCCCACATCGGCACACCCTTCGCATGCTTCATGGCCCCATGAGGAGATCCCCCGAAGGCGATACCCGCAACGACGGTACTCACACAACTGCATAAGGTTGGGTCCTTCGCCAGGATAATGATGTATCTTCTCCTGACAGGAGAGTACATCTATATCTGTGTTTACACGTACAATGTACAATCTGTCTAGTCCTTCCCTTCTTCTCTTCCTTTGCCCCTCCATTCTCCTCCCGCTCTTTTTCGACCCCCCTCCCTCGAGCGCACACGCCATGCTTGCCGCCGACGGTGGATCTTCGGATATAGGACATTGCACGCTGGTTCGAAACTCGCTCGCAAAAAAGATCTGTCCTCGCGTGAGCGCGCGCGACGCCTCGACACGGAGTGAGGCCGTGCCACTTGCTCGTCGGGCCCCCCTGGCCTCTCGGGGGCCCCCTTTTCCCGTGTTCTCGCCTGCTCCCACCGTGGCCCCTCGATCCAGAGATTCACGAGGTCAGCTCCGCGGTCTCCTGCTTTTGCATCGCCGAGCTGCGCCGCCGTGCGCAGGCTGCTCCCCTCCCCCTCCCTCCAGGGCTGGGATGCAGAGAATGGGCTCCTTGATCCCGAGGCCCCCAGAGATGTAACCCCCAGCAATCTCGGTTGGAGGCGCATGTTGGAGGTGGCGGCGCAGCCAAGCGTTCCGAGGGGCCCCGGCGCAAAGACCAGCAGGACTGAGCAGTGCAGCGCACCCGGCCAGGCCCTGTTGCGCCTCGATTGGTTCGTCTTGGTCGGCCTGCTGCATGCCTGCCGCTGCCGTTCAGGGTGCAAGCCGCCTGCCCGCGCCGTCGTCTGCCGAGCGGCTGCGCTCGTTACAAGGCGCCAGAGCATCGGTGCTCGCCTCATCTTCTCCTTCTGCTGGCGACATGATGCGCCAGGTTCGCGCCGCGTTGACGCGGCGGCGGCCCCAGCGCGGGCGTTCGAGGTTAAACGCCGCCAGCGGCCCACGATCGGCCGATATCGAACGCCGTGCGCTTTCGAACGGCCGCGATCATGCAAGGGTGAGCGATCCGCGTGGTGCCCGAAACCAACGAGCAAGTCAACACGACATGAACTTGTGGTAGCAAGGCGACCCGTTGGACGTCATCGGTGCACGCCGCCGCTTTCTCCGTCATCCCGTTCGATGTTTCGTTTCCCTCCCGCGCTCACTTCGGCTTCGGCGCATCGTGTCTGGTGCGCATGCGCAGCCTTTGCATTTGACGCAGCTGCGCGTCCAGGCGTGCTGTCCGTCGACAGACTCGCTCAATGGATTTCCAGGCTGTGACTCTCGGAGTGATAAGCCTATGCCCTGGGGCACCTGGGATGGGCCGCCCAGGGGCGCAACGGCTCGAAAGAGGGCCGCTGCAGCGATTCGCAGCGTCGGTGGGGCCAACCTCCCTGTCTCACCGTCAACTATACCACCCCAGCCCAACCCGAAGGCCCCGATTTGCCCTCCATTTCCAGTGGGGGGTGTCGGGGAACTTTGAAAAAACACACATATGAAGCCTGTGCCAACCCCAACCCGAAATTCGGGTCTTCGGATTGGGTTGGGGTGGTCTGGTGGGTCGTCACTGTCTCCCACTGTCCTCCCCTGCCCCCCTGCCTCGGTCTCCGGAGGAGCCAGCAGGCAGCAGGCAGCACTGCTCTTAAGTCGGGTTTGCCCCTCTACAGGTGGAATCTTCAAACATAGTAAACAAAATGCTCCAGGGACGATTTTGAAGTGTTTTTGGACCATGTTCGAGCACCGTTCGAGAGTTGTTGATTTTTCCTGCATAGTCCGCCTGTAGGACGACACGCCCGACCTAACACTACTCCTGGCATTCCATTGTGCAGCGCCCCTGCAACCGTGGCCCTGCGCTGGCTCCGCTCGCGCGGCCACTACATCGTCAGCGCTTTCACGTTCGGTTATTTTCAACACGGGGTCCCTGGAAGTCATGTCGCGACCCATTCCCCAGCTCCAGCTTCTCATTCTGCATGGTTTTTTGAAAGCTCCCGGGTTCGGCCAGGGCCTTTGAAGGCAGAAGACGACGAACAGGTCTGCCTATGTTTGCAGGATGTCTGGGACCGGCTATGCTTGCTCTGGCTTTTCCATGGCTGCTCTGGGCAGCCGCTGGGGGATCTGCCTGACTCGGGTGCTCCCAGCTGTTTTAGTTTGCATCTTCCGGGAACCTTTCTTGTCCTGTAAACGGTAGTTTGTTCTTGTTCTCCGACCCAGGTCCGACGCGGCTCGATGCTGAATCAGCATGGGTTCGACGCGGATTCGACTCCGTCGATGTGGATTCGATATGGATGCGATGCGGATGGCTGGCGCGATGTGAGGGGAGACAGACGAGGCCCCTCATAAATGCAATATGAAGCGTTTCCCAGCCGCTCCCGGCTGTTCGCGGCTGCTCCTCCGCGCCGCCCCTGGCTGTGCTTGGCCGTTGCGGGCCGCTCGCGGCTGCCCCGGATGCCCCCCCCCCCGCCCCCCCGCAGGGAGACTCGTCTCGCTTGGCCGCTCCCTGCCCTGGCCTGGCTCGGCTGCTCCCGCGCGGCCTGCCTCACTGCTCGTTCGGGCAGGGGGGCGACCACCTCCTCGCCCAGACATGCAACGTCTTGAACAAATGAGGTCGGAGTTTAATCTTCAGCTTCTGGGGGCCCTTACTGGCCCCTGGGACTGTAAATAAAACGACTCGGGATGCAACACCAGCCCTGGGGAAAGGTTCGAGACTTCCGCGGGTCGCGTTTGACGAAAACAGGACATCACATGTCTAGGCGTGGAACTCGAGGATCAAGGAGGAGGAGGGCCAGTGTAAACGCAAGACTCATCAAGTCAAGGATGTTGGAATACACCCTCCCTACACGCTTCCTCTTCGCAGGCCCCTGCAAGGGTTCACTTCCACTGGGGACAACCGTGTGAAGATCCTGAAGCGTGCCAGAACTTTTATTATCAGCACTTCAACGTCACGAGTCAACTTGACTGTTGCGTCTTGGCGATCCTGAATCGTGCCAGAACACCATTCCTGAGCACAGCGAATCATCGTAACTTTTGCGCACTGACAATCCTGAATCGTTCCCTTTTCATAATTTCTGGTACGTTCGCCATGAGCATCAGTGAAATCCTACAACTGTGTGAAACGAGTGTGCGCCGCGCTGAGGCGAGAGCTACATTTTGAAATGGATTCGCCATCAAACCGTGAAGCTCCTGCACATGGTTAACACGAATGTGCGCGGCGCCAAGGCGAGAACCACATGTTGAAAAGGAGCCGCACTCGATTCGCGAAGCTCTCGCAACTTTGTAGAACGAATGTGCGCGGCGCCACGGCGAGAGCTACAGTTTGAACCGGAGTT